>UELW01000378.1:1175324-1497824 GCA_900490495.1 Danionella dracula | reverse complement strand
CTATTCTGTAACATTATATACAGCAAGAGCTTACCATTCACCAAGGTAACTGCCGGCTAGATCCATTTTAGACACCCTGGTCCAACAATGAGCTATGCTGTACATTGGTATTGGACTTAACATTATTCTGCAGCATTAATGTACATATTAATGGCTAAATTAATAGGATTTGCTGGTTAGAAATGTAATTTCTGGTTAGAGGGAAAAAGAACTAGTCATGTTTCACAATTCTTTTTTGGGTATAGGTATATATGTATAGACGTGCTTTCACAAAATTATGCAAGCAAAGGTGCCTAAAGCCAAAAACAAAGGGAACAAATGCAAGCTCAAACAATTGCCCGATGGACAGGTGCAAATAAAAAAAATATTAGTTCTGCCATGACATCCTGGTTTGGATGTTGAAAAGTTCAACATGCTGATGTTCAACTATCAAGAGTTGATCAAAAAAGTGCAGAAGAACTATAAAACATGGATAAAAATCATTGCCTTGCACTTTTCTGGAACGTTTAGAGTTTTTTTCAGATAAAATCCTACGGGACCTTTCAGAATTATATACGTATTCCGTTTTCCTAAAACATTGTAGCGTGAGTGCAAGCAATTCTTTTGCTTCTATGAACAGTTTCCGAAGCACTTCCAGAGGTAGTCTCTGGGCGGGACATGTGTATCAAAAGAGGAAGTTGTCTGCGCTCTACGTAATGTGAAAACTCCTCGAATTGTTTGCTGTTCATACACAGATCAACATGGTTGGAAAAGGATGTTTGTGGAGGAGCGAGGATATCCAATGTTTGATCAAAATTTTGGCAGACGAGAGCATCACGTCTCTCAGCTCGACAGGATGCAAAAAAACTTAGAGGTAACTAGGGCTGAACGATATTCTGTTTTGACATCGACATCGCGATGTGCGCAAGCGCGATAGTCACATCGCCGGAATATACGATGTGAGGGGTAGCAAAACACGAGTTTGTTGTATGGCTTATTGCTGGGGTGACATGCACATTCCGCGTGCCTGCACAGTGATTGGTTCGCTGTGCCGCTGCACACCGCTCACAGCACACACACGTTCACTAATAAAAATGCGCGACGAAGAGGATCCGCCGCAAAAAGATGATTTTGTACCAAAAAGAAAGTCGAAATCATCTATTTGGGACTATTTCGGCTACAAAAAGGAGGATGTTAACCAAAAGACTGTCATAAAGTTGTGGCCACGAAACATGGAAACACCACCAATTTGTCTGACCGCTTAAAAAGACATCACAAAGCTCTTTACGACGAATACAAAGCCATCAGAGAGACTTTTCAGTACTAGTGGCAACATTGTCACTTGCCAGCGAACCTATCTCAAGCCTGCAAAGGTTGATAGACTTGTGTTCTTGGCTAAAAACCTTGAGTAAGCAAAGAATGCATCAGACATAAGAGTGCATGATCACATGCTAAAGAATACGAAGTTTTATTTTATTTTGTTTAGCCATGATTATGACGATGAGCAACACTGTTTAACCTTGGCAGTTTTGCTAAGAAAAGTTGACTTAAAAACAAAAGATTGTGAACCAAAATACTTATAAGTTGTTTTATTTAAAAAAAATATTTAAAGTTATATTGTTTGTAAACCAACCAGGGGGTTGGTGTAAAGCTGCTATTTTGTTTAAAATTGTTCTGCTTTTGTGTTTACAGAAATGTTCTGAAAAATTTTGGAATAAAATATTAGGTGACCTTTTTTGTCACTTGCAATAAAGCTTGCTTATTAGTGAAATTATTAATATGTAATTATTGACTTTAGCTTGGATTGATGGCTCTCAATATCGCAATATATATCGTTTGGGAAAAAAATATCGCAATGTAATTTTTTCGAATATTGTTTAGCCCTAGAGGTAACCAATGTTATTATGTACAGACAATCGTATATTTCGGAGAGCAGTCGCAGACTGACGCTTTCGTCATTTCTTCCACCGTCCACGGCACATGTTTCTGGTGATGTATGTACGCAAGAGTCTCGGAACGGTTCAGAAAAATACTGTGTGTACAAAAAGCTGTGGAGGATTGAGGAGAGGAAACAAATGGTGTCGGTAACTGAACATTCTAGACCTTCAAAACCAGAAAGGCTCTAATAGCAAGAATCTAATAGAATGAAGCTTGTGAAAAATTTCATTCTATAACTATGCATAAAGAAATCACAAACTTCATAACTTAGCAGGAAGAACTCAGTTGAACTATTTAGAAAAAAAAAACGATCTTGAAATATGATTGATTTTTTTTGTTTATTTTAATAATTCAGACCATTTCTTAGATCAAATAAACATGGTTAATTTCACAAGATGTAAAATTTTCAGTAAATCACTTAAAACGTCTAGTTTGATAAAGGATAAAAAAAATTAAGCTCACTCATTATAATTTTACTATAACAGGAATTACGACTGCAAATAACGATTATTTATTACTATTAATGAGCTCTCTGCAGGACATTCCAAAAATTGGTGTGACAGCTCTTTGAAATCTATGTACCAGTCAACGAGCTACAAGTCTGTTTGAGCAGAAATGTTTGCCGTCAATGCACAATCAGCTGAGAGGAGATGGCTGCTGGAGACGATCGTGAATTGGATGTGGGCAAAAAGATATATACATGAGAAATTATTCTGTTTAAACTGAAGTTGGGAAAACAAGGCTTGAGATGGACAAGATAGATAATTTTCAGATATAAAATTGATTTAAAAAAGAAGTCTTCTATATATTAATATTCGCTAGCTACAGCCATAAATACAATGAATCAATGCAAATTTTCTATCGTGTTTCAAACATTACACATTAAAAATAGCAATTTGATTAATCCATATATACGGTAATATTGCAAACACTATGTCTCGCAAAACTCCAGGACAGTCATAATTCAGACACGCCAACCAACATCATCTACCAATTAAGGGACATCCTGCATAATAATGTTATTAATAAATAATAGCTCATTATTAATACAGTGTGTATTTTACTACACATACTACTAATTATTATTATTCCCACAACTCAACACTGAATGAAAAGTCCAACAAGCCAGAAGAGGTGTGAGAATGAACATGAATGAATCTCAAATGTCAGGGTGAAGCCATTGCAGATTAGTGACATCCCTGACATTTTCCATCAAGTAGAAATAGCAATGTGCTTTTAAAACAGTCCAAGACTGTGTATGTATTATTTGAGTTAGACACAGAGTCAGAGCATTTCCTAAATGCGTACCATCTGCAGTAATAGAAAACCAAGACAATTTGATTCTTATTAGAAAGTTATCTTTACAAGGAAATACCAATAAGGTTAGTTACAGAGAGTAGTTGACCCTCTCCTATCTAGCTCCTACTGCAACCAGTTGCAACTTAACCCCAATTACTGTAACAGATAGGGGAGGAGCTTGAACGGATCGTTAATGATTGAGAACAACAAAACCAGTACAGCTACATTCGGTTTCAGCACAAATTCTTTTAAGCAACAGACCTCTAATGTTATGCCTTTTTGTAAACAATGTGGAGAGGCCAAGTTCAAGGAGTCTGTAAGCACGGAGAGCTTAAAATAAACCCTGTGTGTAGCATTCACGGCTTTAAGCTTCTTTAGCTCTCAAAGCAATCACATGCACACGCAAATCAGAAGATATTTCTCTGGCATGCTGGATCTACACGTGCTGGCCTTTTTGTCTGGTGTCTGAAACAACGCCATAACTCTGGTTATTTTGATCTTACCTGCGAAATGATGTTTCATCACAAAATGGCTCAGGCTACAATGACTATGATTTCTGCTATAAAGTATAATCCCAAGAAGCTTTCGCACTGTACAAAAACACCGCACCGAACAGGTAAATAGTCAACGTGAGACTACAATTATGGTACAATATCAAGTACAAAAAGTGTCATTTTTAAAACTAAACAAAAAGGCAAACATTTATAGATGGAATTATTTAAACAAGAGAATTCGTGCAATTCTTGTTGGATACAGTGCAGGTAACGTTAACTTACCAAACGGTAGACGTAAATAGAGCTAACGCTAACAGAGCCTGGCTAAACGCTAACTCTTGTTAACGTTAACTTCTTAAGTCTCAGAGTTATCAAGAATTACACGTAATAACGAGACTTGGAGACGTATTTCAAATCTATATATGCTATGGAACACTACATTTTTTAACAAGAAGCACGGTGGCTTAGTATATAACATGGTGTGTTAGCTTCTTCGTGCTAGCTAGCATTTGCTAAGCCAAGTAAAACCAACAACCGAGCCATTATCAGCAAATAAAGGAGTTAGCTGCTGCTCTCACCTTTAGAAGTTACTCGTCTGCTTCCAAACGGTATATTTAATAGATAATCCAGCTCACGACGATCCACGCCTTCCCAAACGTCCGAAACTAGATTTGGATGTTGATTCGCTAAACGCCGCTGTGCTGCCTCGTCGCCCGGTGTTACGCTGACTGGAGCGCTGGAAATAACATTGCACGGGAGCGGCGCTTTAAAGCTTCGTGAACGCGCTCAGTCACATGACCGAGGCAGAAAAGGACTAGCAGTTCTGCTGCAGAGTTGAATGAAGGGGAGGGGACATTTCAAAAACACAGTATTTATTTCAAAACAACTAAAAATCAAGCACAAAGAAAATACACAGGGACAGTTAAACACTTTGGAAGTTATTGGAGGTTTTGCCCCACATGGGCAATTTTGTGTTGTTTATTTGTTTGTATTAATATTAAAGAGACTGACTGAACCTCTGGTTGTCGTGTAATTGGGTTCTGTTCCTACCCTTTTCCAATGAGAAACCTAACAAGAATTTAGCGCATGATCTGAGAAAACCAATCATCGTTAAAAAAAAAAAAACAAATGTCATATTTGCAATAATGAAATGTTATTTAGAAAAGAATAGATATTGTGAATATGGGTATGGACACGTTTTTATATTGAAAGTTGTTTAAATTCATCACAATCATTGATCACAATCATTGATTAATGAATAGCAAACAACTTAGGTCAAGGTTCAATATTGATCAATGAAGTGAATGACACAATGGTTATTATCCTCACCAGTTGCGTAATAAAGCACTGTCATTAATCTAAACAATCTGTGGTTTGTAATTAAGCAAACAGTTCCTTTTCACCAAGGCATTCTATTTTTACTGTCAGTCTACTTAAAGCTTGCTGAATTATTTACAGTTGGAGGACTCCTGAGAGTTCCCTGTCTAGAATTTACTGAGATACCTTTACCTGTCTTTGGCTACTACCAAAAGGCCTCCTATTAAGTTACCGATTATCATAATGAAGCAGTCTGCACATCAGTTCTCATTATAAACCTCTTTACAGTGCACCGTTGTACTAGCTTGGACTTCAATTACCATCAAAAACACCAAAAGACATTATTGCAAGTGGAGCACCATACACACCTCTGGAAATATGTGAATAAAGGTAAAGCATCATCTAACCTACCTTAGCAGTAATTGAATGCTTCACAATAGTGTATGAACATAGCCAAAAAGTAAACAGGGCATGATTAACCTCCTAGGCTTTCCAAATAAACTAGGAAGGATTGCAGCAAACTGTAGTTAGTTTAAAATTAACTATTTCATTTTCAAGTTTGTTAAAACTTGTTTGTCCACACAGATTTTTCCTGATTTTTTTTGGTACTGTTTTCAAGTAATTTGTGTGAAAAAATTCTGTTGATTTCTTCTTCTTTTTTGTCAGATTTTTGTTTCAGATCAAACTAATTCAAAAGACATTAGAAGTAAAAACATTTTTTCAATTACATATTTAATTTTTTAAGACACTGCATATTATTTAAGATAATAAATTGTGTGGTCCTTAGTGGGAAAAGTAATTGTCACTGGATGGACCACCTTTAGTGAAAACAAATCAATTGTTTTTGACATCTTGCAATGATTACTTTTTTACTCCCCACTAATTTTAGAAGATTTTTTGTAAATCAGCTGATTTAAGAAGTTTTTTAAATTATTAAACGATTTTAAGGTCATGACATAATGTCTCAAACTTATTCAGTTTCAGCTACGCTACTTATACAGCTACTTGGTAGCTCCAAAGTCTTTGTTTTGTTTTTCATCAGCCATTTAGAAGGGGAATGATGGAAACACAGGCTTACTTCAGCTTGGATTCACAAATGGAAAGGCAGACATTCTCTAGAAGGGTTATTAAATAGAACACCAGATTAACTTTTACATTTGGGTTAGGGTTAGGGTTATCATTGAAAGTCTTCCAGCAGCAAAACAGCCCCAGATTATCACTCTACCCCCACCACATTTTACTTTTGGTGTTTTTTTTTGGTGATTTAACTTTTTGTCTTTACACCAAAATTAAACATTTTGTCACCAGTCCACCGAGATTTCACAGAGAGACACAGAGCTGCAGTTCACTACAGTTTGCAAAAAACCTTGTTCAAACTTATTAATGTCAATCGCTAATGTTATGCACAATGTCTATTTTTCCCTCGTTTCAGTTGGGAATTAGCTTGGTGTAGTATTTCTCCCTTCTAACGCTCTGGAGTATATTGTGATTAGATATGGTATGGGCTTCTTTCCTTACTTTCTAAAATAATTAATTCTTTATAAAAATATAAAAAATATTCTTTATTGAACTATATTTTCATTTACAATCTATTCTGTTTATTACATTTTTCCTCAAATATAACTGTTAAGCATGATTTTACTTTTCATTTATTTTCCATTCTTTGTGGCTTGAATAAAAGGTGGGTTAAACAATAAAATATAATTTTTTTACAGATTTTTGGATTTAGTTTTACTTTAAGAAAAGTATTAATTAATTTCTTAATTAATACTTAATTTAAAGCTTAATTTCAATTTTATGTTGCTTTACCCTATATTTAATTCATCTATATCTTTATTTAATGATATGAAACATTTTATTGCATCAAATATGTACGTAAGTAAATAAAAAGTAATGTTAAAAAAATAAGAGAAAATTCAGTATCCTGTTTGCTTCTTATTTATTTATGTATTTGTTTATTTATAGTAAAATAGTTGTTCCTTTCATCAAACTTGTTCATTTTTTATTTAATAATGTATCTAATTGAAGCCTCTTTTTGGTAAAGAGTGTCAGAACCAAACTTTTCCATGTATATGTTCATGACATGCTCATCTATTCTGTTATTGTGTTCATTCTTAACTATTGGATCATTTAACAGGTGAAGGAGATCTCCTACAGTTAGATTTCCATGCTGACATTCCTTCTCCTATCTTTACGGTTTAGTTAGTTAAAACCAGCACAGGAAGCTGATTGGTGGGGAAGACTAGGGAAGATTAGTTATGTTAGCTAGAATAAAGTCAGAGGAAAAACTGCTGAGAGTCGAGATGGGGTGAGCATTTTTTTGTTTCAAAACTACTTGTCTCTGAGCTTTTCTGGAATGCTGATGGAATTTGAACCGCCTGCTCATGACCGGACAACGAGTGTTTATTAATCCTCACCACAGTTAGCAAAGAAAAATAAGGGAACAGCTGAATGATTTAGGTTTCTGTCCAGGCTTCCTCAAAGCAGTTCTCATTTTCTTCGAGTTTGGATAAGACTATTTCTGACTACCGTATATCAAAATAAAGAAGGTAAAAAAAGTAAAAAAAAAAAAAAAACTTTTCACGAACCAAAAATAAAAAAGTTTTTAAAAAGAGATCTTCAGGACATTAACAAGTTAGAAGTGATTTTACTATTGAACTAAGAACTAGTTTAAGGGACAATTTAAAGACACAGAATGGTTTTATACATATATTTTTTTTTTATTGAAACCTAACTTACAAAAAACAAACGCTACTTTAAATTAACAGTTGTTTGTTTGTTAAATTTTGCTGTTTTATGATGTTAAATTAAAAAAGTTCATATACTAGACCATAAAACTGAATTTATTTTGCAAAGTTTTTTTGCAGACTTATATCTCCTCCCCCAAAATGTTCCTTCAGAACCCATACAACAGCAACAGACCAATCAAGTTCACTCAGAACTGTCATGTTTGCATAATGTCTTCGGTTTCAGCTTGCGCAACATTAATGCAAGCCACATGAGAGTTCTCAATGAAAGGACAGGGACACCCCTGCTGTAACAGTCAGAAACTAGTTTCACAGGACTCTTCTCTGCCAGTCGTCTGCTGTGAAGCCATTCTGAAGCTAGACCTGTGAGCCAGTGGTGGCAGCTTTCATTTTCTTAAAAGAAGCAGCTGATCGTTAGCTGAGAAAAATTACTTCGAAACAATTCCCAATACTACAAAGCCCTGAAATTCCAGGGCTCAGTAGATTGTCAGCCATACCTAACCCGTTGAATTTGTGTCCACTTGGTTAGGTTATACACAATAGCAGTGTTTGTGTAAAGCAAAACACAATAATTATTGCTTAGGCAATTACTCTTTGCTTATAGCAGTGTATTGAGCTGCTTTTGAGTTACTTTAAGTAAAACAAATACAGAAGAAGAATACAACATTTGAAATGACCTGCAGCACATTTTAACAATAACGCATTAAAAATAACATTAATGCAAAAAAATAGTTGCTCAAAGTAAATACATTGTTTGCTGTTACAATTATTTTATGGTGAAATTTAATCTCACAGATTTTGATCAAACTTTTCTCTCTGATCAACTTAATCACTGCATGTGAACATTTCTGCTTTTTCTTAACATTTTCAACAGTAGCCATTTCTGAAAGTGAAAGATACGCGTACTTTTCTTAGTGTATTTGTTTGAAATTCATTAAAGATATATTATAAAAGTTAAACTTTTATTAACTTTGAGTGCATTTCAAGATATATGAGTCTAATTATAAGTGAAGTTATTCATGCTCCTTAAAAGCCATATACTGTTCTCTAAGCAGCTTAAATACAGTTAACATTGTTCCACCTCAGAATATAAAAGTATACTAAATACACTTACTTCTACAATTAAAATATATTTATCACAAATTAAGTTGTCTCAAAATATCTTGCTTGAAGTGAACTATTCATGAAGACAATTAAGGTATCTTAAAGTGCACAAAAGTATGTTCATTACAAGTACACTTAGTACATTTATTTGTCGCCTGGGTCTCGAGCCAACCATCACCAAATTGGTTGCATATCTACCCCAGTCTTAACCAGGAATCTCAAAGTCAGTTCCTGGAGGTCCAGAGTTCCAGCACTGTTTAGTTCAAGCAAGGCTGGAACACCGATCAGGAGCTTAAAACAAGTCTAATTAGTTTGACCAGGTGTGTGCAGTTAGGGTTGAGCAAAATAGTGGAGATGTTATGGCTTTCCAGATATTATATAACAAGGCTCGCAAAATCTCTATTGTGTCTTCCAATCGGGCTACTAAAATGTATCCTTGTCCTGCCCGTCGGGCTACCTTACAGGGAGGAATAATATACTGTGGTTGCTCAAGATATGAATGCTTCATGTTACGAAAAACCCAAGATATGAAAGGTCACTCAAATAATATTTTATTCCAAGAAAAACTTCCAAGATAAGAAAAACGCACACAAGAAATAGATATTCGACATTTGAAATTTGGGCAGAAAACAACCCTGGGTATCATGTGACTGTATTCGACTCACAACCAAAAGTTCTGCTCTCCTATTGGTAAGTTCCAGCCCTGATTCTGTGTGTAAAGGCTTGGCATCCTGCTCTCCTATTAGTCAGTTTACTAATCGTGTTTGTGTCCTAAATTTGCAAATATTTTTGTGTTGCTTTTTTTAACAAAACATTTCATGACCATGCCTCTCCTATGCTATGATCCGTTTTCCTCCCCCCTCTTCTTCCTCTAACACATCACCATATTGCCATACTTTAAATGTAAGGGCTATTATTTTCATTTATTTTATTGTTTTCATTTTTTTATCTTGTTTTAGTGTTATATTATTAATTGTTAGACGTATAATGTGTACTTTTAAGGAGTGAAGAATCCTACTTTATTTTTCTCTGGTTTTCTGTTATTGTAAAAATTTACTGTTGTTTCTGAGCGGCTTGGAACGAATTAGGAATTTTACATGTACAACTTGTTTTGACATATGAAAATACAGCAAACGAAGGCCACCCCTGAACGGGTTAAATTTGTATCTCGAGGTATCACTTGTTAATGCTTTGCATTCTCTTATAAAAATAGTTGAGTAATTATGTTCTATGTAGTTTTCGGGAAACAGAAAGCCACTGTAAATATGTCAAAAATTTAAATTACATTTGGAATCATGCTAACTGTTTAAATCTTACTTACAAGCTTAAACGACATTGTTTGCTCAGTGGATAAAATTTCCAATATCATTAATGTTCATGTGTGTACCTGTGTAAAAATAAGAGCACAGACTTACAGAGATATTTTAGTTCTGCTGGGCCAGATGAGTCAGATTAGGGGAAAGAAGGGAAGAAACACAGACTGCCACAAAGCTGAAAAGTTAAGAAAAATCAAACTATGAGGTAAAATGACAGCGCAGTTGAAGTTTCATGGTCAGAATCTGACTGATTCATGTTATACCTTTTTCTTGCAAGTTCATAGAAATTTCTGTTCATTTAGAACCAAAATTTTTAGTTGATTGTAATTTGACTGTTAGGGTTGTTGTAGTTTGTTTTGAAAATGTTTTTGATTCATGTTTTGTTTTCTTTACAAAATTCAACATTAAAAAAAATCTCTTTTATTCAGACAACCTACATTTATTCCGGAGAACCAAAAACTGAAGAGTGCCTTCCCGAAGAGCTACCAGTGATTTAAAAATTTTGCGAGACCTGTATAAAATAAAAGTACATAACAATTACTATTCTATTACTACTTTCAGAGGTAATTGAAAACATCACCAGATCAAGACAATGAACATTACATTTTATGATTTACATCTAATAGTTTTTTTATTGTCAACACCTTCCACAAGAAAACACATTGTCTGCAGCAACCCAACTGTGAGATGCCCACAGTTCCAGGCAACAATATGACAATTCCATGAATTTAACTGAATGCCAATTCACAAAACTCTGCACAACTTAAATTACAGTGGGTAAAGAATGAACGTGAAAATTTAAAAAACCAAGCACATTTAAGCTTTAATAGGTGCTTTTTGTTGATGCTCCCCTTACATAACAAATCTTGTAAATTAGTAATCCCAGAGCTCCCTCTTATGGTAATACCTGGGATTAAGGTTTTGTGTATATGCCTCAGTGTATGTCTGTTGGCTTAGAAGACGATTTGCACAGCCAGACCGATGATGAAGGATGCCAGATGTACTGAGCAACCTGGCAAAGGCATCAAAACTCACATTTAATTCTTGCAACGTCTCTTGACAAACCCTCAAGATATACCAAAAAATACCAGCTTCACGTCCTTCCTAGCAGCAAACTATGTGGCACTTCAGTTGGGCACTTTGAGAAACTAGATACTAGCATTGATTTGGCTCCATAAAGTCATTATTTAAATAAACAGATGTTAAATAAAGCACAATATCAAACTCTAACTTAAGTTTTTTTTCTCTAGTGGTAGCTACAGGAAAGCCAGAACACACTACTTTGTGACTAATTGGAATTTTACAATAGATAACTTGGAGTAAAGGAAGATTTTTAATTTACATGAATTTGCCATTCTGACTTTACATTCATGTACATTTAACATATGGGTATAACTTAAATGTTTGTGCTTGCAGTCAAAACTGAGTGCCTGATTTCTTTACCAAAATGAGTTAACAGAACATTGATGAAAACAAACTCATAGCAGCGATTTCCTTTGTGTTGTAATACAAACAAAAAAGACAGAACTATAAGCTCCATGCACAAGTGTAATTGTGTGAGTGAGGGAGTGAATGTCAGCCAAGCAGAAGGCCCGACAGAGCGTTGAGGTCCCTCATGTAGGGATTATCACTGAGGATCCGGTCGATTCGCTGTTTCTGGTCAGGAAAGATGTCGTAGAGCTTGCGTTTGAGCTCCGAGGTTTCAGAGGGAGACCGTTGAGGAGGCGGAGAAGGAGAAGGCTGAGGAATCTCCCAGTCTGGAGGGCCCGAATGTGGCCACTGGGAAAGAGATGAGGGTTGTGCTACCGGAGGGCCATAAACTGAAGGGGTGGCACACAGGTCTGTCCTCTTATGGAGTATTGTAGGACTACTTCTGTAATGCAAATAAAAAGCACCAGATGAAAGGACTGTTTCTTCCACCGGGAGCAAGTGCTGGTCATTAAAAAACAAAAAAAAAAACAATCATTTGATTTCACGTCTTAAGCTGCTTTCATATGGTCTAAACCGATGAATTGTATAATTTTTTTCCCATTTATTTTTTGAGCAGCGTGTTGCCACTTTAACTTCTTTAACTTATCCTATAAGTAGATTTTATTCTGTGTACTCAGAACAGCATTCCTAACTAAATTTAGCAACTTTTTTTAATCTAGCAACTTAAAAAAAAAAATACAGTGTTGTATTTTTACTTTTAAGACCTTACAGAAACTTTGCTTACTGATTCACTGATTAAATGCAGCATAGATTTTCACACTTGAATATACATCTTTGACAACTTTTAGTAATTCCTCTTATGTTTTTTATTAAATAGATGTTTACACAGAATACATTCACAAAACTGAATTCACAAGCATTTTATTTCTTATTTTTATTCCAAATAATTATTTAATTTACTGTTGTATTATTTGATTAAAATGTTCAGGAAATATGTTCAACTAAAGATTCACTTTGCTTTGACTAGATGGTTATTTAAATGTTGTTGATCAATATGCAGACACATTGCCTATATATTACTTAACATGTTACCATTTAGTTGAATTGTTTTTACACAATTAAAAAAAAAACATCTGATAAACTTTCTGAAAAAAAAAATGGGAGCATGTGGTACATCTCACCGGCTGTCTTTAAGAAGAAACTGGTTTAGATGAGGTCCGTGCTTTCCAAGTGGATCATCAGGAATCATGAAGTGGTCTTCTACAAAGGTGAACTGCAAAAGTCTACAGATTTTGGAACAATGAGCACTAACATTAAAGCTCATCATTACACAAAGTTTGAACACATACACAAAGGAGTCATGAACTGAGAAACCAAAAGTGTTTTGGAATTTGCAATTGTGTTTTCTAAAATGTAAATTTGTTTTCTAAAATGTAAAAGTCTGTTGTAACTTGTAAATGTGTTTTGCACCTCTCGGCCACCGTACAAAAGTAATTTTATTTTGAGACATAAGAGCTGATGGTTCTTTTACTAGAACCAGGACAACTTATACCCCCAAGTCTATAAGAGCACTGGGGTAAGTTTATTCAAAAGCTGGAAAAAATCTCCTCCTGCATCTCTGTGTTGGTGATGGGGGCTCAGGCTTGACTGTTGCAGAGATCACTTCAGTCTGCCACTAGGCATGAGTGCGGTGCTTGCTTGGTATTCTGCCAGCTGATGAGACACCCAGCTCTTTAAAAACACTCTGGTACTACCTGAAGCGATGCAACAAGATCCCAGATACTGCCAGAAAGCTCAAATGCAACCTCCGTTACTGCTAGAAGCTAAGCAATGTGATCTCCACTACTGCCAGTTGCAATCAAAAGAGACTCCATTACTGCCACAAGTGACAAAATGCGACCCCAATAAAGTCAAAAGAGATGCAACATGATCTTTGGTGAGGGGTACAATCAGATGTTAGGCTAACAAATGCTCTTTCAATCTCAAAGAAAAAGGGTTTAATATATTAAGTCAAAAACGGATTTTTTTTTTAGTAATGGACATACAAAAACCCTTAAATACACAACTTCTGTTTAAATAGTGCATTTTATTTTTGTAATCGTTCAGGATATGGCGCCTTACTAATGGATAGTCTTAAAATGTGTGGAAATAAAATCTATTTCAATAAGATATTTGAGTGTCGCAGCACAACTACTAGTTAGTGAATCAGAGAAAATGTAGGTTTTTTTTGTACCTACTATGCTGATTTTCTTTAAATAAAAATACAAAAAAACATACGTGCTAAAAATGTGTATATTGCTGAAAAAAAAGAATATAAGAATTTTTTTTTTAGGTGTAACAGGTGAGTATCCCGCACCTTTCCTGAATAATCCGTCTCCATGATTCTGACTGGCTCACAAAGTCTCTCAAGTTATCATTGGTAACAATGACTCCACCAGTTTTCTCTGCCAGATGAAGTAGGAATCTGTAAAAAAAAAAAAACAACATGCAGGATTTGGAACAAAAACGCTGTGACAAGTAGTGAATATCTGCAATATTATCCTCACATTCAGGGTGTTTCCAGACGACATCAGCATCATGAAAAATAATCTTCCTCTTTTTTGCTATTGTATTGTTAGAAATGTAAATGGTCCAATTGGTCAACTTAATGCAAACTGAAAGTGATTGTGTGCCACATTTGGATGCCGTGGTAGCCATGTGGGCTCAGTGCCCCAATTTGAATGAAAGCCCTCACAGTGTCAGTAGCAAGAACACCCCAGACATCACTCCTCCTCATGCTTGGACCATGCATTACTTGAGTTTAAAAGTAAAAATGTCCCTATCTTATGTTTCTCTTTCAGACCTGCTTGAGACTGACCATCAATTCAAGATAGACTCTAACCTGAACAATAGTTGCAATTCAAGATAGAGAGTCTAACCTGAACAATTGATCCAAAGATATTTCTGCTACAATTTCCTGGACTGACTAACTTTCAAATTAAAAATTAATGAATTGTTGTTTAATTTATTGTAACTGTTTATTCCTTGACAAGAAATGAATGTTAACTACTCTTAAATAGGTCTGTCAGCTGTGTACCAATGTGTCTTCTGCATAATATAACACAAAGAAACATAAAGTTATTTAAAATAGTTCTTTCACCTGACTGCTTCAATGAGAATCCACCGTGTAAAAAAAATAATAAAATGTTTTGACTGTATAGTACCAGAATAAATACGATTTTAACTTGACCTAAAAACAAAGACTATCTAAAAAGAAACTTGACAAAGATCTAGTACCTGTCATCATGGGATGATATTCTCTGTCCGCATACTTCCCGAGATGGAGTGAAAGAAAGAAGTCGCAGGTTTTCCAGCTGATTTAAGAAATGTTGTTCTAGAACAATAACAAATCAGTAGATTTTACCTCAACATTTTAAATAGTTATAGCATGAAAAGATCATTTGATCGTTATTCTTTGAGAACTGTTCCTAAACTTCAGAACAGCTAATTTGTTCTTCTGATTTAAAGCTGCTAAATCCTCAGAAGAGCATTTGACATTTGGCATTGCGCTGTTGATGTTCATTTTATTTATATTGATTTTTGTATCACATGATTTAATTGTATTCATGTTCATTTAAATCTTGTTCCATTTAGGCTACTATTATTTTACATGATTTTGTTGGAAATGATTAATCAGAAAAGCTTTGGAAAAAATTCATTATAAATCAACGTCACCATATTAGCTAAAAATAATAGCAATTTAAATATTTCTATAGTAAAAGACTTTGACCATGCAAAGGAAACTCTTTTATTTTACCAGTGATGTTTGGGTCTCTCTTCTGTCGCCACTGAGGAACAAACACAGTGATTTCTCGATGCCCTCTTCGCCAGAAAGCTTCTACAGCAATGGCAATTCCACGACAAGAAAAGACTCGATGGAGTCCATGCCTGCTCAGAGCAAAAACCAAGGTCAAATTCCAAAAATGCATTATAAGCAGTGTATAAAAATCACTGATTTTTTTGTGTGCACAGCATGTTTGGCCGTCACAGAGAAGACATTCAGAGTCAAACATGCAACAATTGTAATGAAATATGAATGCCTGAATATCAATTTGTTTGATCAGGAGACAGCTCTTTATTAAATTCCATAATGTATCCACTGCTGATCGAGAGCTTAAAGCATATGTAAATGCTTTTGAAAATAGCAGTCAGCCATTTCCTTCTTTTAACCTCACCCGGCCTTGATAAGACACAAATGATGCAAAAGGGTGCAAAAATAGACGTGCGTCTACATTCATTCAGAACCCATACACAGAATAACAAAAGCATACATATTTGCAGCCATGCACTCACACATTAACACAAAACCACAGAGTGCTTGCAGGGAAGTTCCCTTGAGAAGAGAAAGTTATTTTAAAAAAGAAAGTGCTGTTAAACTAGTTACCAGTGACGTAAAAAGTCAAATAACTCCCAGTCTGGAAATGTAAATTGTTAAATATGCAAAACATTTTAAAACTCTCCCTTCTCTTTCTGATGAAAAGAGGTATTAACATTCATATCAAGCTCATGCTGCGGAAAATCTGATTCAGTGAATATAGGCTGTTAGGTTTACACATGGCATGTAAGAGATTTGGGGGTGCATTGAATTAAATGAGCAGAATTAAAGTGGCATTAAAGTGGCAGAGGCAGAGATGTCATCAGCCTTGCGTTTATCACGGAACTTAAAAAACTGTGCTTGTAAAAACCACAATAATGAGTTAGATTCCCTGGAGGTAGAGTCAACTACTTCAATCATCTTTATTAAAAGCATCTAAGATTTCAACAATGTAAACGGATACGACTGGCTAGGGCAGGCTTTGACTGAGAAGATTTTTCCTTCAATACAATCCAAGAAAAAGATGAAATAGTAAAATGAAACTGTAACGATATTCTAGATATGAGGCAGAGCAGAGAACCAGCTTCAAGACAGCCTTCAAAACTGCCTCATTCTTATCCCATAACCTTTTTACCTCTCCTTCCACTTTTCATGAAAACAACCCCACCTTGTTGAGATTCAAAGGAGTTCTTCATTACTGCCTAGAAGTGTTCAATTGGCCAAAGTCTTTAAAGCTTGATTTTGAAACAATATTCGATTAATTTTGAATGAATAGACTTCCTGCAACAAGAGTGTTTGTGGGAATCTTCAGCAACAAAAGACAAGCAAGTAAAGTTGAGAAAGTTTTGACTTCTTGAAAAAGTGAATCCATTTTCACCATTAACTTCTAATTGTTTTACAAATATATGACGTTGTTTACCAACTTAAAATGGGAACACAATTAATCAGCCACTAGTAATGAGCAGCAATGAAGTTGCTTTTGGTGTGAATTTCAAGTAATGACCTAAATTTCCAGACTAAATAGAGCATTAAATACAACGAGTACATTTACATTTACATTTATGCATTTAGCAGACGCTTTTGTCCAAAGCAACTTACATTAGGGGAGAGACAATATGCAATTTGTTACACCGTCAAAGTCTATCTCAGCTTCTCATAATAGGTAAAATTTAAAATTAGAGTAAATGTAAAAAAAAAAAAAATATATATATATATATATATATATATATATATATATATATATATATATATATATATATATATATATATATATCATATCATATATGGGCATCTGACTCTGCATCTTTCTCAAAAATGGTAAGTCCCACTTAATGTAAAACTGCATATCAATACAAGCTCAACTCAAGTAACACATATATGAATCAAGTAAGCACATGCAAACAGAACTTGCGAGAACCCGAATATTTTATATAAACTGTCTAAATCTTCTGTTAAACGACCATAAACCAACTGCTCAATTTAGAATTGTTATTTCAGCTCATTAAAAGAATCATTCATCCTCCCTACAGAAGGTCAAATGCCAATCATACCCATAGCGAACCATCCATCCATCCATTTTCATGTTGGCTTTCTTCCCTTTCGGGGTCGCCACAGCGAAATGAACCGCTAACTCTCTGCCATATGTTTTATGAGACGGATGCCCTCCCAGCAGCAACCCATCGCTGGGAAACATTCACACACACTCATTTCACACACACTTTAACACTATGGACAATTGTTCTTACTCAATTCACTTATACCGCATGTCTTTGGACTTGTGGGGAAACCGAGCACCCGGAGAAAACCCACGCGATCATGGGGAGAACATGCAAACTCCACACAGAAATGCCAATCGACCCAGCCGAGGCTCGAACCAGCGACCTTCTTGTTGTGAGACGACCGTGCTACCCACTGTGCCACCATGACGCCCCTCAGCGAACCCCTCCCCCCCAAAAAAACTATACAGATTCTTCCAACCTTTCTAAACGTCAGCATATATTGATTTAATATTGTCCTTTCTTTCATTCATGGCCACAATTCTGTAGAAGGTTGTAGTTGGCCAACAGCAGGGCTTCTTATCCAGCTGTAAATATTTAAATATTTCAGTCAGGTCTCAGACTACTCTGCAGTACTTGGACTGATTTGGTCAAGATCCTCAATGACTTTCTGTGTGCTGCAAAAGTCTGAGCAAATTGAGATGCATTGTGAATTTCATCATCTTCTAAGAGAACAATTCCATTTCTTTGTACAGTTTTCTTGTAATGTGTTGTAGAAAATGGTTCTGTGACGGCTACAGAAGATACGTCCAACAAGTATAACTACTTGTCTTTTCTCAACTTGACAGCAGCCTTAAACACAGTCTCACTGAATTTTAATTGAACATCTATCTTCTCCAAAGGTCCCTGCACTTATAAATTCTACACAAAACATTCTCCACGTAAACTGTGTGAATTTCTAAAAAAATTTGTATTTTAAATCTAAATTGTGCAGTCTACTCTGGTGTCCCTCAGAGGCCTGTCTTGGGCCTTCTACTCTTTCATGGTTTACATTTTATTGATGACACACATGGCTCTGGTTTCATATCTTATTGAGCTAAATAGTAGAAAAACAGAGATCAACTTAGTTGGTTCTAAAAATGCCATTTCCTTTTTATCTCTAACTCTAACACTGACACCCCTCCAGAACCTGAGCAGATCATTGACCAAACATTAGCTCCTTTATATGATCAGCAGTCATTCAAGTAAGGAACATCAAGTGTCCAGAACGATCCAAATAATCATGGAAAATTAAATAATGAACGTAAGGGGTTGTTTGAGTACCATAGCTAATGGAACGAGAGGGACTTCTGCTCAACTGTAGTTTTCTTGGGTGGCTAGACATTCCATTTCCACACGTGAAAACAACTGTTGCAATACATCACTGATTTCTGTCACCAAGAGAAAGTTCTCCTTCAATTCTCAAAAAACCTTGTAATTCAGGTCTTTCGTGTAAATGCCTACAATTTTTTGAGTTAAAGGTCCTCCCCAACTCTTTATCCCACAGTACACCGTTTTACTCTTTAACAATATTTCCTAACTCCAACCCAATTTTCATTTCAGTTTCAATTTTAGTATTCTGAGAAGTCTATTCATATTTAGTGAGCAACAAAAGAGCGATGTAGGTGGCTAACATGGGGATAGACCCACTAAGAGGTTACCTTTCATGTGGGAGGGAGAAAGAGGGTTGTGTGTGTGAGAAAGATACTGCTATGCAGAGTGAGGGTTACATCAGGTTTCAGAGTAAAGAATAGTTCATAAGAGAAGTTACTGGAAAGAACTTTAACATTCATGAGAACAACAGTATCAACAATTTCTCACCTTCAATAAAGCTTCAGCCAATTCTGTTCTTTGCTTAAATAGATAATACAAAATGAAGCATCTACTAAAGTTCTGGTAACACAAAGGTTCCTAAAATTAAAATACACTAGGTATATATATATATATATATATATATATATATATATATATATATATATATATATATATATATATATATATATATATATATATATATATATATATATGGAAGATATATACATTTGTTTCTCCCAGATATTTCTGAAAAGCAGATATTTTATACATACCATATATATTGTATTTATAAGTAATATGTGACAGTCTTTGCATTTTGTAACATTTTCAAAAATAATATATTTTTTTTCAACTAGATTTTCTTTTTTGAGTTTTATGTGCTCTTTTTCCAACAAAATTTGAAACACTGAACCCAGCAACTAACTGTGACAACAGATGTGTAAGTGAAATTCATGATGCCAATAATGGTTACAATCCATGTAAGCTTTAGTTTATAGTTAACGTTTACCATCATAGATAGCAGCTAAACATTGACCAGCATTGTCATTGATTTCACTCAAAGGTTCTTTTTTGAGTGTAATGAAGACACCGTAGAAACTATCTTTGTGCTGCTTTTATATTTTAACATGTCCAGCTCCCAGTTTATTGACAGAAAGTCTATTGAGATTTTAGATTACTAATCTTATGACAGCCCATCTGGGGGAGAGAAACACAGAAAAAGCAAAGCAGGCAAACTAAATTTTATACACTTTAAAATTTATAACTGGTCTCAAAGTTAATTGTAAAGTTAACTCTTCTGGTTTTTGTTCCAGAATGTTTTGCATATTTAACAATTTACATTTCCAGACTGGGAGTTATTTGACTTTTTACGTCACCGGTAACTAATTTAACAACACTTCCTTTTTTAAAATAAAAAGGCAGCTTCAAAAAAGCCAAGATGATTAATTAGTAATTAGTAAATTCAGGTGTGTTGCTAAAGGTTGAAGAGAAACTGTACAGGGCTGTGATTTTTGAGACCCCTGCATTAAAAGCTCCAAAAAGCATGACTTGCCAACAATAGAAACCTAAGCCAAATCAGACCCAAGACTAAATCATGCCTTCTATTCGACTCTAACATGCATGCTTTGTTGTTTAAATGTTTTAAAACATCAGATATTAAAATATGGGAAACTTACGCCATTGCCACATTGCTGCCATCGATAATGACATGCCTCAGATCCGGGCAACCTGGCTCGTTTTGCAGGACCAAATGGTAGGGGGTTTTTAAAGACTGCTGGAAACGAGTCATCCCTGTCAGCAGTGCTGGTTTTGTGATACTTTGTGTCTCTGAGCGGGATAAAGGTGCTCTTCCAGGAAGAGTTTGATAAGAGCAGCCTGGACGAGTGTCACTGCTCCTGAGAGGAGGACCTTGAGAGGAGCTGCGAAGATTAGTCACAGCCTCCATCCGCATAGGAATCATTGTTTGAGAGCTCCCACGCGGCAGGTAATCAAAGCGAGATTCTGATTTCAAATCAAGTACTGTCTGTTTGGCCTTTTTTTCTGTCTCTGTGAAATCATCATCATCATCATCAATGATGATCACCTCACAACAGTCATTCTGTGCACCGTTGTTTCTTTTAAGAGTGGCAGAAACCAGAGGAATGCTGCAAGTCTGGTTCTTTAGTCCAATGCCATTGGTGCTTGGAGGCCTAATGTTTTCTTTGCATTTGATCTCAGTAAGCGCTCGCATTTGTGTCCGTTCTTTTTCTTTGAGTCTGGCACTCGAAGTGGATGAGGCATTCGTACAAGGGGATGGATCTGGGGTGCGAGAGGAGTGCTGGTTTCCTTGTGTGCTCTGGCTCTTCTTAGTTTCTTCCACAATTCGCTCCAATAATAAAAACGTGTCCTCTGTCTGCCGGGTCTCCCGCATCACCCGCTCAACCACATCCTGCTGGTAGCCCATTGTGCGGAAGAAGTTAACAAGACAACGCAAATTAGTCTCAGGACTAACTGCTTCACCATCATTCAACACTTCACTTGCAGCCATCGTACCCTTTGCAGATTTAACAGTCCAAGTTTGGCTTGGGTCACGCTGGCGTTCTTCACTTTGCTCTTCTTCTCTTCTCTCCAGCGAGTATTGCCGCTTAGTGTCCCTTTGTTCACTTTCAGAAGATCGCCGCTTGTTGCAAGGCCGACCATTTAGTCCAGGCATGTTGTCCGGAGTGGCTGGGGAACCTAAAATTTTGTCCTCAAAGGTAGTGTCGAGAATTCGGTTGGAGAGATCTGTTACAGGGGTGCTAGTCTGGGAACGATCCTGTTCAAGGTCTATGAAAACTATAGGTTGTGTGGGGCTTTGCGCCAGGCCTAAAAGTTCCTCTTTTAGGGCACTGGGCAGCAACAATAGCTCCATAGCATATTTATCAGCCCGGTCCTCAACAAATGTTTTAAAAGTGCGCTTAACTGAGGGCTCTCTTTCTGCTGGCAAGTTTCGCTTCTCCTGAAAGAGAGCAACAAACTGTTGAACTCGACTTTGAGCCATGACAACAGCCTCTGCAGATCCGCTCAACTTTAAACGACCTGGCTCCAGGACCTGGACCTCTGCACTAGTGTCTCTGAGCAGCCGGTCCAAAAAAAGGCCTCGAGCTCCAGCGAAGATACAGTGCATGTCCACAGGATACCTTTCTTCCTTCTGAAGCTCTGGATCACACAGGCCTTTCACATACTCCTACAAAACAATCACAGCAGTACTGGATTACCGCAAAAAGATTGAGACAGACAGTAAACCACATTAGTGGTCTGAGCAGGTATGGCAAAATAGTATGAGTAGGGAAAAAAAGCACAGTATTACCACACAATAACAAATGTTAATAATAGAATTAAGCTCCAAAGCTAAATTCAATGGGAGCTCTGTAACCAAAGTTTACCAGGCACCAAAGCCCTTAAGACAAGTTTTCAATCTCAGAATTCTTTTTTTTTAAAGATTATATCATTTCATGTCCCTCTCTCAGATGCAATGATTTTTGTATCTTAAAAAAGACAAATAATATGAAAAACAATGGACCATTTTTCTTTTGTAATCATGTGAATATTGCAACTAATCGAAAGATCACAAATATAGGAATCTCAACATGACATTTGTTTTCTTGGGGTTGACCAGTCTTTCACAACTCTTTCAGTGGATATTTCCTTTCTTTGATCTAAGAGAGCAATTTATGGTAAGATTTTTTTATGGTAAGGAAAGATGTGTACAGTACCAGTAATGACAGCATGTAAAAATCCAGTACTCTGTGTAGTAACTAAAAATGAAAGTGAAATATGACCTCCTGTGTAGTTCTGACTAAGCAGACAGATTTGTCAAAGAAAAACCATGAATGAAACCTCAAAATAGGCTTGATTAGACACTTATCTGTTTCAACCAAAATTATTAATATTTAAAAACAGAAATGAAATCTGGGGCATCTAGAAAAAAATTGAACGTGACATACAAAAAAACAACATTTCGCAGCATAGATATGCATCAGCATGAAACGTTTTCAGTTTTCTTGATGAAGAGGAAGTACACCTGGTGGCTAAATACATCCACTGAGCGGTTTCCGTTCATGGCTTAACAATAAGGATACTCCAGGGTTACTGGCATTGCTGGGTGTTATTTCCCTAATCTGTTGATTTTGAGTATTACACAATGGGATGCAAATATTCTGTAATACACAAGCTGTCATTGTTGAACGTATCTTCTGTAGCTGTCACAGAACCATTTTTCTGTAACACATTACAAGAAAACTGTACAAAGAAATGGAATTGTTCTCTTAGAAGATGATGAAATGCACAATAAATCTCAATTTCCTCAGACTTTGCTAAACATGATTTGGAAATAAATAATGCCAAAAATATCCATCTACTTTTAGGTTATTTCAAAATTAAAACATAAATTAGTTTACATTTGTTCAAACTTTAGTAAGATGTTACCTATATATGTAATAATCAGGTTAGTAGCACCAAATTACTTTTACTGAATGACCAACATGGTGTTATTTATTTTTCAGCACAAAAGAGTTCTGAGAAACAATCTTTGTTTTTGCCCAAGAAGAGACAACACATTCAATAAGTCTAGTTTATTTTCCACATTTGGCTTGTTTAGGTTACACTTACAGGCCATACAAATTTAAAACATTAAAAACAAGAGATCCCGCAAACATTGAACAATAAACATTATTTTTAAAGGGCAACCTAAATGACTGACTACTTCTATGAATTATATTTCTCTACAAGGCCTTAATTTGAATGCCAAATAAAGACATTTTGGGATGAAACACAGCTGATATCAGCAACAGCTAGCGATAACGTTATTACGACTTTTATTAAATACATGCATCTGTTGTAAAAATAAACAAAGTCATTATTTGTATACAGATTTCTTAAGGTATTTACATTACCTTAGCCTTAAACACGTCCTCCTTCTTCCCTTTTAGCTGGAGCCAGATCTGCCTCGCAGCCTTACTTCCGTGGGCTCCAGTATGATCCAGGAGTCCAATAATCGTGAATGTCACTTGGAAAACCTGCTCCACCTTCGGTTTGTTACAGTTGAGCTCAGGTTGTTTGTCCTCGTGCACCGTAAATTCATCCACCATGACTGGCTCGGGAGGCTTCTTACTGGCCGTTGGAGACTGCCTGCCTCCCGGTGGCTCTGTGCACGCGACCTCGGTGATCCGCTTCATACCGAGGAGCGGCCGCGTTGTTGACATTATATTGTCAGCTATATTAATATATTCTAAACAGTATGGCTTCCCTTTTGAAAACGTTCATCATAAAACTAATAATTCCCTCCTTCATTTCGTTCCCCAATCAATATCTCTTGACATTAGTAAACAGCGCTCTAGCGTCTGTATTTTGACGTTTGCCTGGTTAGCCTGCTAGCCTACATCTCAACATCGTCGCATCCGGAAAACCCCACTGACGTCATCAGCAGACGACGACGTTTGTTATGACAGTAAATACACACAAAACAAATGTCGAAATATGTGTGGCCTTAATTGCTGATAAGATTTTTCGTAGTTACCGCTGTTTAGCCCCAACACATCATAACTTAACAAGAAATTTGGCTTAGCTTTAAATTAACGTGAATCTAGGTTACTTATCGTGATTATGTGAGGTAAAATTCGAAGTATTTAAGTAAAATTAAGGTCAACCAAACTAAACTTTTTAAAATGTTAACCCATTTACGTCACGTGTCCCTTTTGTTACTTGTTTCCCTGACAAATGTGTTTGCAGCTTTTTTTTTAAGAAAATTGCCACATACTGAAAGCTGAAACAAGAGGCGGTTATATTCTCCAATAACAAAAGTAGGGGAGAACGGGGTTGGTAGTCACACTTTTTGTTTTCATACGCATCTCTTGAAGAGTGTATGTTTAACATATTCATTTTCATTGTGTAATGAAAGGCTAATGTGTCAGCTAAGAATGGATTGACTTTATTTTACTAAAGCTTATTCTCTTTAAAAGATATTCACTTTTAAACATACCTTGTGCACTTGTGACAACCATCCCCATCGTGGGGTTGGTTGTCACACACTATGGGGTTGGTTGTCCCTATGTCATTTAATGGGAAAAAATGTAAAAAATTACCATTTTTAAAATTAAACTTTCACATTTTAATTTCATTTAATGCAAGAACCTAACATCATATATTAAAGTACAGAGAAAAAAAACTTTTTTTTCTAAAACATTAGAAAAAACAGAACAGAACAATTAGGCTATATTTCATGTAGCCATACATGTCAGTCACTGCCGCTCCCAGACTCACAGTTCTGACAGATGTAGTAAACTGACAGTCCTGGTGTGCAGTCCTTATGTGCCCACTGCTTGCACATGACGCACTGCAACCATTTCTCTTTTGGTCGGCTGTTTGAGAAGGGCTCCACACACACCAAGCAGAAACATTCATCTTCATTCGAAGAAGTATTCTCTTGTTTACTTTTTTTGTTCGTCTTAGTTGAAGCCTTGGCCTTTGTATTTTTATGTTTAGAGAAGAGCGTCTTTTTCTGATTTCGAGGTAATGACTTTTGTACTTCAATCCTCTCTTTCACTGGGGTATCAGTGAGAATGGAACTCGTCATCTTTCTTCTTTTCTGGGTCCTCTTCCTGGGTCCAGCTTTTGGAAATGGCCTCAGCTCCTCTGGAGTTACTGCTTTGTGTTCAGAGGTAGTAGAAGTGCCTGGGAAATGAAAGACAGAAGTAGTGTTCTGTGTGTCATTTAGCACCAGTTGATCTGCAGGTGGTGGGGTATTCAGATAATGAGCTGGGCTCCTGCACTTCCCGGTGGAGCAGAAATTAAAAAATGGTCAAAAAAGTTCACTCGAGGGAAAATGAAAAAGGGAGGGATACTGTTCCCAGTGGCAGAAACAGCACAGGACAGAGTGACCAGGGTTCCTCGCTCAGCAGATGTCAGAGATCCTCCTGCTTGAAGCCTCTTCTAGCTACAACTTTATTTGGCTTATGAACGGTCGTAACACCAGTTTCATCCATATTCCAAATGGACTGTGGCTCAAACTGGTATTTTGCCATCACTTCCTCCAAGTTGTCAAAGAAATGGTTGGCGTTATGCTTATTAAAAGCTGTGGCATGTGAAAGGCTAGTGGCCTCTGGCTTCCTGATAGAGAGTGATGGATGTCTCTTAAGAAAGCCAGAGAACCAGTCTGCCCCTGCCATATTCTTCTCTGCCCAGTTTGTGGGGACAGGGATGTCATTATTGGCTGCAAACATGTAGGCAAGTTTGCGGACTTCAACTGGAGAGAGGCCGAAATAAATGTCCGATGCAGTGATGATATAGTCTGTGAGCTGCCTCTCTTGCTCTTCGCTGAAAACTAAACGATTTTTCACATATCCTACTGGCAAGGATGGGCAAAATCCCTCTCCAGCTACTTCTGATGAGCTTATTTTCTTGCAGTATCTGGCCAGTGTTCAATAATTGATGCTAAATTCTTTGGCCATTTTTCTGATGGATTGGCAGTGGAGCTTCACCTCTCTGACTGCCCTGAGAATTACATCTGGAGGGGTCTGTCCTTTGCTAGTCTTCCTGACAAATGTCCTGCCCATCTTTCTATCTAAAATGAGAAAAGGAATGACTAGGAATGTCACAAATACAAATTAATTTGTAATAATTAATTTGTATGCCAATGGAGGGGTTGGTTGTCACATGTGACAACCAACCCCGAAGGAAATGTGACAAGCATCCCCAACTGAACTTTTTTGCTAACATCAAACCTAGCGGCTACATGCTATAGCATAGCATAGAAAATACCCACCTAAAACATAGCTAACACTTTATACTTATAGCTGGTAATAATGGTTTTATTATAAAAACATTGTCATAAAAGCTAACTCAACCTTTTCTAAATGCTAAAAATTTATATTTTGCAATGAAAAATAATAAAACGCCTCTCACCTCAGTGTATAGTGCTTAGCTTCTGAAATGTCATAGTATCTGACCTCTGACCCCAATTCTGAACAATTCGGTACTAAAATTTTTCAACAGCGCCCCCTAGGGGCTGAGATATAATGAATGTGACAACCAACCCGTGTGACTACCAACCCCGTTCTCCCCTAGATATTTCAGTGAGTGTGGGCACGTTTTAATATGTATTTTTTTTAACAGCAACATATTTTACATTTCATTGTCATATATTTTCTTGGGATTTACCAAATCCAAGAAAAAAACGCTTGTTCAAAGGGGTTAAGCTTTTTTTTTTTAATGTTTTTTTACGATTCAGTATTAATAAATATTACCAACTACAAGAACTGAGAGAATAGTTAATAGATGGCAAAAAACTGTATACCATTATTTAGTTCAATTAATTTTAAATTATTAGACACAGGTTTTGTCGACAATTAACTGTTGTGTGTAGCATAAAAGATATGGATCAACGCAGCAGCATGATGATCAGTTTGTGAAATGCTGTACGCTATAGCCAATAAGTATCTTTGAATACAGATTATGTGAAAAGGAAAGAGACGTTTGTGGATCTGACATATTTTAAACCCCTAACTCTTCTAGAAACTCTGAAGGTGAGGGATGATATACACCTGACATAGGTTTGTGCCAGGAAAAACTATTTGAGAACCAACTCACACTCATCAAATGTATACTTTAAAGCATGCACTGATGATGATCATGTCATCACATTGGTTTAAGAAAAAAAAATATCACAGTGAATACCTTGTTAGAAAATTGTCATCACTGATAAGTCAAAATGGGCAAAAGTCAAACTGGGCAAAAACAACAACACACACAAAAAAACCCCACATGATTTTGGTGAATCATAAATGTCAAGAATAAAACCTGAGCACTGATTTGTGGCTCAGTCCTAGCCCTAGTCTTAATTATGCAAAACTTTAAAATCTTAATATACCTTAAACAAATAAGTAAAATGCATTGAAAGCAAACAATATGTTTTTTTATTTTTAACATGGGAGTCAATGATTCTGCTATTTTCTAGCTTTAGCCATCAGTCTAAAAGTTAGTTGAGTCATTTGCTGTTACACATCACATTTGTCTTCAAATTCATTCTTTGTATTCAAAGACATCTACTTTATTGCGTTTGCCATGAAATAGGCAATGAAATAATTTAACTTTTAGTAACATTTATCAAGCGTTGCAAGATGCCCAAAATAACAACAAAAGTACAACCAGGCTAGTGTTTTTTAAACATATTACTATGTAAATGTACATCTGTTGCCTATATATTCCACAGTTATCTTAGTTAGTAAGTAGTTAAAAAAGTAGCAGCAGAAAAGACTAAGCGAGTAAAGTACCATGATGAAAAAGTATAACATAATATTATATAAGATAGTATATATTGTATATTATTAATACATTGACAATCTGATAGCAACAGATACGAAACTGTTTTAAAGAATTCTACAATCTTCCAAAATGTAGAAGAATCTTTTTTATTATCACCTGAATCTTTGGTAGACTGCATGCCATTTGCCAAATTTACATATCCCTTGGTTGCACGACTCAGATAAAACTCGTGTTTCTTTTTTGAAACTCGCAAAGACAGTATGTGGGCTGTGTATATGTGCAAGAGAACGAAGAGATCAAGAGCAAGAACAAAAGTAGCCTGATGCAAAGGGGTTAAGGCCATGAGATTCGGTACATGTGCCTTTTCTGAACAAGTAGATGCAGCTCAACACACCATTCAGAACAAGAATCCTTTATAATCAATGTAACAGTGGAGTGCTCTCTCTCCACAGGCCAGACATCACAAAAGAGAGCAGCCATTCTCACTAACTTGCACACATTTCTGTGGGCTCTAGTGGTCCACCCACACACCACCCTATCTTGTTCTCTAACACAACAAAAATATTTAAAAAAAAGTTTATAATATATATTCTTTTGGTTTTCATTCTGTTCTTTGTTACTGTAAAATGAAAGATGCAGTGTGCATGTTAGTGGCCAAAACTGGTACTTCAAAAACAGATAGTGTAGATTAACTGACCACTCTTGCAGATTAGTGGTGTCCAGTTAAATAATTTCTAAACTTTTTTAAAGACTATTGAGCACTAAATTGACTGAAAGGTGAGAAGAAGCACTTCAGGCCAAAACACAATCATTATTTAGGGCTTTAACTTAGATTATCAAATGTAAACATTCTGCCATGAACATGATTCCTTAATGTTTCCAATTATATCAAGCCCGCTTAATCATTAGTTAATCAATTTCTTCTATAGAGCACCTTTAAATGCCCCACAGACGCCTGTGTAAAACCTGAGTTAAATGCATAAGTCTGTATAAATTCAACATTGACCACGTCACAAAAATTTTACCTTCACATTCTAGCAGTCTGCCACTAAATCTAATCCACATAACAATTTATTTTTCTCAAAAAACACTCAGCTGCCGTTTTTCCAATTTTCCCGGTTTAGCTGAGATAATTGAGAGAAAGAATGTGATTTTGCCTAAAATCTGGTAAGCGCTAGACTTATCAGTTCCAACTTGTGACCAATCAATTGGAGCTATAAAACTAGAAACAAGGTTATTGCTCTAGGAGTATTTTTGTTTGGGGATAGGAATCAGAGTGGGTATGAATCCACAAATGTAAGAGATCAGAAAACACTTCAACATGGAAAATGAGGCTTCATTTAATAAAAAAATTAAAATAAAAAAAACCCACATTTTCTGTTTACAAAACATTTTTAACATGGTAGTTAATGGAACTGAAGTCATCTATGTTGTGTCTACCCTGAAACAGGTGTCTTTTTCAGTCAATCTTAAGTAAACACGATTTAACTTCCATCAGTTATCCCAATCATTATAAAAGTTTGAAATGTAAAATTAACCTCATCCTCTAAACATGACAACTTAATTGACCATTTACTGTTTTATTACAATATGTATACAATTATTTATTGTGTGTATTTATTCATACAAAATGAAAGCTGCTATCTGACACTGTTTTGTCTGGTTTGTATCCACTAGATGGCACACATTCTCTCTCTCTCTTTCTCGCTCTCTCACTCCGTAGGTTTAGATTGTGTCTACCTCTGTACCTTCCAGCTCAGTAACGTCAACAAGAGAAGCAGTGTGGAGATCAATAAGTTTCATTATTAGGGGTCCAGATGAACAGATCAGGGAATACAGTTTTATTAGAGTTCAGAGAGAAGATAACTTGTGTTGAACAGTGCAGTAAAAGTGTATCCACCCAATAGTAAAGACTTTAATATCTGTGATTGTGCTGCCATTCTCCACACACACAAAAGCAAACGAAGCTCTGGAAAAGAAGATTGAAAAAGCTTGACTGTAAACATTACTTGATGCCAAAAGAATGACGGGTTTTTGCCTCAGTCAAAAAACAAATACTTCCTGACCCATTCATTTTAAATTACTGCAACGAAAGACCACAAATTAGCTGGCGAAATGTTTATACAAAACACATAAATTGCACACATGAAAACTGTTCTTTAGATAGACGATTAAAGTGATAATCTGGGTTAAACAGCAACGTTTTGAGTGGTTTACTTTCTGGTTCTTCAGTTTCCTCAGACAGTTCAAAAACATCTGGTGAATTAAGGACTCTCCTCAAGAGTGAATAGCAATGACCTGTGATGGACTGACAACCCATCAAGGGTTTAACCTGCCTTTCCCGTAATGTAAGATGGAGAATGCCCACATAGAACAAGTGGAAAGAGTACGTTTATGAATGGATGGAGATATTTTACTTTGTTCATGTTTAAACCTGTTCAGCTTCCAATGTGTGCTGATTTCTTGTGCTACAAGAATAAAAGAGTTAATAAAAAATACTAAAGTTTTCCATTAGGTTTCACATTTTTGTTTAAATTTTCTCAATCCTCAAAATTTCTCAGCCAATACTTCCAATGTCAACGGGAACAGTAAAGGACGAATTGTGACTTACCAGTTTCTCTATTAGGAAGACCAGCACAGCCTCCTGCTGCTTTTTGTTGGATATAAAGGGAAAGCTGGAGGGGAAGTGATACCATGGAAGTCTTCTTGTCACATGTCCTAAAGAGTAGTGTGAATCATCAAAACATTTTGAGCCAGGCCTCAGGAGGGAGCTCTCCACAACACGAAACATCAGCCAACAGATTCGATTACTTTAGAATGACTTCAAGCACAGACTCTCTCCTTCTAGGACAGAAAAATCAAATATGTTTCTTTGACAAGCTGTGGTCTGCAAAAAAAACTTGCATGGACAAGTAAGTGTGATGTCCCTGAAGGTGTGTGTCTGTGTGTGACAGGTGTGATGGACAGCCTACTAAGCTGAGCTTAGTGTGCTCGTCCGGTGGAGGGGGAAATAAATATAACACCACATAAAAGGCAGATCATGAATAATAAATCAGCAATAAATTCTATAATCTGGCCAGATGATTTATGAATTTACAGTGCGAGATGGCCTCGGCCACACTGTAAATATTCATGTGACAAGCGCTAAGCTCAATTTAATTGTGATGAATGGTAATGCACGGAAGCAGGCCTCGTAACTGCCAGCTTTTATTACAGGCAGCTGGCTGAATGCAAATGTTATTTTGTGTAAGATTAGGGAAACAAATAATCTCTCAAGCACTCCTCTGCATCCCAAGCTCAGAAGATTTGGGGGAAATATACAAAGTTGTTTCCCCAGCATGTCGAAAAAAGAAATTTAAACACATGATGCTAGAGGAGGTGTGACCCTTGCTGGAGGGTAAACTTTACCCACATAGTTTTTATTTGGCCCAGCTCTGGCTTAAACCGGCTTTAGTTACTGTACATGACTGGACCAAGTCTGATTCCAGTCTCAGCCAAGTTATTAAATGTAATGCTTTCTGTGCTTCATTGGAAATTATACCAGCTCTACCAGACTCTCTCTATATTAGAGAAAGAAAGAGATTTACAGTCTAGTTTGCTTTTCCCCATAGAATTAACAAAAATTTAAGCAGTTGCAACAAAATGTATGTGGACCAAACATGGTCAGAGTCTGTTAGAGGTGCTGTAATTTCTAAATATACTTCCGGATAAATCAACTCACAAGCATTCCCAAAATAAAATGGCAATGGGTGGAAGAGCTTTTAGCTGTGCGGCTCCCATGCCCTGGAACAAGCTTCCAGACTTGGTCTGCAAAAGTCCATCGCTCAATCATTTTAAAACCATTCCGAAGACATATATCTCTAAATGTACTTTCTGTTTTGAACTGCTGATCAGTTTTGTATTTTTAGTTTAATAGTGTTGCTTTCTCTGTATTATTTTTATACTTTCTATACGGTGTCCTTGAGTGCCCTGAACAGCTGACCAGATATGGAGAAACCTGGAATTTGTGCTCTGAATTTAACCCATCCCAGTGTACACACACAGCAGAATCAGAAAGATCAAGTGCGCATGTGTACACAAACAAGGTATTTATTGTGGTACAGGGGTACTCACCAGTGTTGGTACAAAAACATGACACAATAAAGTTGCACAGTAACATAGGTTATCTAAGTAAATTGCTCAAGTTAAAGGAAAATACAACATAGTAGAATTCTAGTGATAGTGGTAGTAAAATATAAAGTAATAGAAATATAACTATAGAAGTCCAAGGTGCTTAAGAGATGTGCTTTGGCGGTAATGTGCAGACCAAAGTAAACTAAAGTAAAGTAAAAATAAAGTGCAGTAACAGAACAACAGAATGTGGAGCAACTGGAAACAGGCAAAGAGTACACATCAGAGTCCTGTTGCTTAGTGCAATATTTAGATTAAATATATGAGAGTGTTGGTGGGGGAAATTATGGGTTCAGGAGCTGTATGTCCTGAGGGAAGAAGCTGTGTTTGTGCCGGGCTGTCCTGGTGTTTGGGGCTCTGAAGCACCGGCCGGAGGGTAAGAGCTGGAAGAGGTAGTTACCTGAGTGGGCAGCATCCAGAGTGATTTTGAGAGCCCTCTTTCTCATTCTGGAGGTGTACAGTTTTTGAAGGGAGGGTAGGGGAGCGCCAATGATCCTTTTAGCAGTCCAAACTGTTCTCTGGAGCCTCCGGATGTCTGATTTGGATGCTGAGCTAAACCAAACAGTGATGGAGGTGCACAAAACAGAATTGATGACTGCTGAGTAGAACTGGGTCAGCAGCATCTGTGGGAGGTTGAACTTCTGCTGGCGCAGGAAATATAGCCTTTGTTGGGGCTCCTCTGCAATGGAGTCAATGTGGGTGCTCCACTTAAGGTTCTGTGAGATGGGGGCACCCATGAACCTGAATGACTCCACTGGTGCCACAGTGCTGTTCATAATGGTTCTGCTGAAGTCCTCTACCGTCATCACTGTTTTGAGCATGTTAAGCTCCAGGTTGTTCTTGCCACACCAGCGAGCCAGCCACTCCACTTCCTGTCTGTATGCAGACTCCTCACCATCCTGGGTGAGACAGATGACAGTGGTGTCGTCTCTGAACATCAGGAGGTTCTCCAAGGAGTCTTGGGAGGTGCAGTCGTTGGTGTAGAGGGAGAAGAGCAGTGAACAAACACACCTTGAACACACACCTGGAGCAGCCATGACTGCGGCATCCGAGGAGCAGTCAGGAAACTGGTGCCTTGCTTAAGGGAACCGCAGCTGTGGTTGTTGAAGATGGAAGAGCAAGTGTTTCATTACTCACACGACCTTCAACTCGGTGGATTTGGGGATCGAACCAGAGTCCTTCTGATTACAAGTTGATCTCCTTATCCACCAGACAACAACTACCTCAGTAAGTGTAAGATGCCTCACAATCATCAAATCACCTTTGACTTTGTGTATTTTACATTGCAGAAAAAGAACACAAAAGAACATTTTATGTGTTCATTTTCCAAGAGTTTGATAGAGACACACTAACCTATAATCTACTGCATAGGAATATTTACCTTGTTTAAATCCATGTGCGCCACAACACTGTCAGGAGATTTCACATCTGATGTTTCAAGTGAAATAAATATGATGAATATATTAAAATTGGAACACAACTCTTAGGATCTTTATTGATGTAGAGGCATGAACAACAGAAAAAACTTCTAGATTGTGTAAAAAAAAAACTCTCTTGATCCAATTGACATGTCAAACTCTGAAAATACCCTGAGATGGCAGTCTGAGTGACGTGGACCTTTAGGGTTTTGTATTCTCACTTTTCTAAGAGTCAGACATCCACCAGGCTGCATTCTCGACTCGGGGACTAGAGGCACTGCAGGGGCTGAATCAGCAGACATGCCTCTTTTCCTCCACCACAGATTTAGCCCTGGCAGCTGGGCTAGATGCTAATTGCTAGCATTGCTGGGAACAGCACAGTGCACACAGGTAAAGGAGGGGTGGAGGAAGGACGGTGTGTGCCTGCTAGATACTCACACCAATTGTAGAGGTTAGGAGAAGCTGGCGGTAGATGGTAAGGAGAACACTTGTCAATGAGCACGCAGGGGAGTCGCCAGAATGAGAAATGCTTGTGTTTTCCACGACAAAACTCTCTTCCACTCCCTGCTTTTTATTCTTCACTCCATCTGTCTGATTTAATCTCCCTCTCGTCCACCACCTCTACCTTTTATCCACTTGTTTCAGATATATGTGATGTTAACCCCACCCTGAAGCTTTGTCTGCTGTGGACAGGGTTTTTGAAATAGGACTGTAGCTTGCCGAGCCGCAGGTGAATGAATAATAAATATGAACAACAAGATGGATAATAAAACATGTCCACTTGTGTCGTTAACACAAGATTTGGGCTGTTCTATAAGAGAGCTTTTTTTCTGGGGGATGATCAGTCACACTCAAAATATTAATACATTTTATAAGCAATCCTTTTTTATGTCTTTGTTTAATTTATTATGAATGTATTTAACCCTAGTATGGTCTTCAGGTCCGTAGCACCCATTTTTTGTTTTCACCAAAAGAAAAATTATTCAAGCAATTTTTATTTGAAACTGAGTCTCTTGCCGTGGCTCATTTTCTGTGAAATCAGTTTTTTTTAATGACTCCACACTGTATACCCCCTACACATTTATATTACATATAGTACGAGGTGTTTGGGTCTACTGGATCCGGGGCATGTAAAAGTAATCTTAATTGAAAATTTTCACACTTTCTGAAAGTAATCTAAACCTAAAATGTGAAGAAAAAATATTATAGGCTCAAAAGTTATCCTCGCTACTGATTTCCTTCAAATTCCTTCAATCTACTTTTTAAAATTCAGTAACATACGATAAATACCTAACAGATTTTATAAAATAGCAATGCTCCAAACAACAGGAGCAATAGAATTTTCAATGCAGTAATTGATCTTCAAAACCACACAAACTCATGCACTATACCAAATATACCGGTTGTTTACTTTCTGCCATTCCCTTCCTCATAGTCCAGTCTGGCGTTGGAGAGTAGTCACTGGAGCCAATTAGCTGAAGCACTACAGAGCACTTTTTCTCAAGGGCTGATGGGTTCATTAAGCATTAAGAATTCATGACATTTAAGTCTTCAACATGGCGGGCAGAAACTGGGGAGGGCTTTTATTGGATGGACAAAGTCTGCTTTTCCCATAACAATCAACAAAATAGACTCTTAAATCTGAGCGCTTGGGAGCAAACAGAACCCACAGATCATTCTCACCTGAGTGACCAGCGGGAACCTAATGGTACACAAGTGTGCAATTGTCTTTTGATGGAAATTAATAATCTATGAAAACAAATATGCTAGGATATCCATGCACAGTTAAGTTAACTGACTGATTATTGACCAGCTATAAACAATTAATGGAAGCTTGGAATAATATGAGGACATATACAAATAGAGTTACCTAAGAAGTACCTTTTGTGAGATGAGAAACAAGATAAAGTGATACACTTTAACATTAAATTAGGTAGAAAAGATAAGAATGAGCGTTTGTGTCTACATGTTTGTGTCTACATGTTCTTTGTGGAGTTGTAGAAGGCATTATTTTGAAACAACAATGGATCCTTGAGACTTCTGTAGAAACAAGTCCTCTCTCCCTCGTTTAGATTTAACCAGGTCCTAAATAAATTTTTTTATTCATCCTTAACTTGAAAGATTAAAAACAGGTGTAGGGGTCTCGGTACTTGGCCCAAAACGGATACCAGTCAGGCCCGAAGGCTCATGTATTCTGTCTTAAACAGTGCAAAAGGGGTTTTAATAATTCAAATAAATTTATATATCGAACTCCATAATTGATTTATAAAGGTTTATCTTTACAATTTTTCTTGGTCACAACCAAAGAAGCTAGAATGTTAATTATAATGACAATATTAAGTTTTAACTTAATCAATGACCTTTAATTTTATTCACACTTTAATATTAATTTTTAATATTATTATTAACCTTAAAAGTGTTTCAGTAGAAGAGAATAAAAAGGTTCAAACATTTATTATCATTGATGTGTAGTAAATATGCAATATATTAGATTCAGCCAACATACAACTTATGAAATATGAATCAAAAGTAAGGACTTATTGTCTAAACTTAATTTGGAATTGATCATTCTAAAAGAAAGGCAATACATGATAGAAATGAGCTGTAGAGCTCTTTCTATCATGGGCCGTTTCAGAAACAAAAGCCCATTAGCCCTGGCTATTCTCAGCTTTTGAACACTTCTCCAGACCATTCTCTTCCCAGAGAGGAGTGACCCAACCAGAAATACTAATCAGAGAGCATCAGTCAAAGCTGTTGAGAGTTTTAGAGATTTAGGGCATACATGATCGGCTCACTCAGAGAATATATGAGGCTTTAGATTTAGGGTTTGATTTAGGTGCAAAAGAAGGCTTCTGTGCTAGTCCCATAGTATTCAAATACACTCATATGCAGATTCAGTAAGCACAATGGGGTACAAATTACTCTGTCACCCAGAACCTGATAAGGTGGCAGTCCTTGTTGGTTCCTGTGTTTAATACAAATAGCTAGGTCTTCTCGAGCAGATCGCACAAAAGCATAATTCAGTTTCTTACATGGGGCACATTATGGAACGGTTTGGAATGGAACGGATTGCTCTTATGTTGTTTTCACTTTCTTTGCATTTCATCATCAATATTGTTCCATTGGATGACGTATTCAGAAAAGACAGCGTGCACTTTAACTGCTATGAAGACAACACTTTTTAGCAAAGCCCTCTATCTCTTTTCCTCCAGCCTTATTAGCTGCAGCTCGGGTCTGGTTTGCCTCTAATCATATGAAATGAGCAAGACTGAGGTCAGTCAACCTGAATCCAGAAACACATTGACTACACATTCTGTCTTTAAACAGGAAAAACAAATGTATTTATTTATTTAAACATTTAAAAAGAAATGATTTGAGAAATGATCCTTATTATGATACAAGGAATGTCCTTTTTGACTTAGCAGTTGGCTGTTCTTGTTGCCAGAGAATCCTAAAAATTAAAGTAGGTATTATAACAGTAATGTGTACACAAAACAGGGGCAATTTAAGGCGTACATGGCACATCCTCAAAATGGAGGCATGTATGGGTTAAATTTGAGAAGCATATAGTCTGTAAAGAGAGTAAAAGTATAAACTGACAGAGATTAACCACCTTATTATCTGTTCCATCAGCTCCGCCATTAATGATGTCCCCCACAAACAGGCACCCCAGGGGTTTGAGGTAAATGCTGCATTCCTAATATAATAAGCCTATTTTCATGACTCCAAGAGATTGATATTTCAAGAATATACAAAGTTTGCATAATCCACAATAAAAAAATTCTTCAGTAATCAGTCAGTGATAGACTCAAATGGGAGAAACATGACAAATCAGTGCGTCAGTAGCAAATTTTTAGGAGCTTTGATAAAGTTTTTAGACTAAAACAGCCAAACGTACTTTTCTCCTGCTTTAGGTGTCCACAAAACAATTTACAGATTTCACATGTAGAAAAAAAATCATTGGAAAACTTCCCAAGATTCTGTTTCAACTCTCTTCCATGTTTCTCGTCTCATTCACCCTTTCATCCAGACACGAACAGTATCTTTCTGTGATCACATGTTTGAATGTATGAGAATGAAATACAAAAAAAAATGATGAAATATCTTTCTTTATGTAAGAGAAATGATAATTGTAAAATCAGTGTCACTGATTTGTACTATACCTTTATACCTCAGTCTTCAAAATCCCAGTGGCATGGTAAGCTATGAGTTAATAAGATTGCCCAGTTGTGGTCCTTGTATAAAATAGCTGTTAACACTGCAACGGTGAGAACGAGTAAACAAACATTTTGTCCCAAGAGCTGATAGGTTTGCATTGTGTGAATGAATGCAAAACGTTCATATTGCTGTAATGAAAAATGCACATTTGCAAGCCATGTTTCTTTTAAATGATCTAACTTAGGAAGAGAAAGATGCCTGACTCGCTAGCTCACAAAAACTTTTGAAGCAATAATGAGAATGCTGCAATGTATCTCTGGTCTACCAGGAAGTAAAAAAATAACCAAAAAATTTACAAATCAATCCTTTTCTTTCTGACAATAAATAAAATGGATCAGATATCGGCTGGGTCTTTAGCAGACAGAGACCAGTGTAAACATTTTAATATCTCAGAAAAAATGTTTCCTATGTTTTTTTTTTTGCTATAATGTTTAGCAGACATAATTTAATAACCCAAATTACTCTATCCATCGAAACACAATTCTTTACCACATCTACCCTAATTCTGGCTGAACAAATATTTGAAATGCAAGACTTCTCATTTAAATGTGTATAGTAAGAAACAAATGCACAACATGGAAGAAAAAAAAAACTTCAAACGTAAAGCATTCCCTCTTCATTTCCTTCTAAATTTCCTCATTTAAAGATGACATGACCCCAAGGCAGTGCTTCCTTCACAATAGATAGAAAGCAATTAAAAGGACGTTCACCTAAGCATCACAGTGACAAGAATATGTACTTGCTACAGACAAGCCAAAGAGAAATCAATACTGTTGGGAAGGGGAAAACAGCATGAGCCAGATATGTAGAAAAACAACAAGCTCATGGCCCAGGACTCTTAGTAATTGTAAGTGTAAATGTGCTTGCATGAACAGAACGAACAGAGAAGATAACACGGTGAATTTGTGTTCTGGACAGCTGCTGACTGGTTAAGCAGTTCATCTGTTGCTGGGATTGTATTTGAGCTCTCAAGACTGCAGAAAAAAACAAGTCTGGAGGAGGAAGAAGATTGAGTGTGATCTATTAATTTTTCAGTATTGCTGCAATCAGAATTTTCAGGAAAAAATCCTCTGGCAAGTATTAAAAAGTATTAAATACACCCTAAATTATCATAGGCTCCAGTTTTTACATAAATGACTTATCGAGAAAAGGTTTTCTTTCCCAATCCAATTTCTGCTAGGGCACACCAGACCTAATTTCAATCAATTAAAACTATGGGTGTCCCGATCAACATAACAATCAACAAAATAGACTCTTAATGTTGAGTGCTTGGGAACAAACAGAAACCACAGATCATTCTCACCAGTGGGAACTTAATGTTACACAAGTGTGCAATTGTCTTTTGATGGAAATTAATAATCTATGAAGCATACATTAGATGTCCCAATCAGGTTTTTTTTGCCCTCGAGTCCGAGTCATTTGACTTTGAGTATCTGCCGATGCAGAGTCTTGATCCGATAATTTTTGAATATATAAAAAGAATAAAGAACACTGAATAAACAGATCTTAAGGAACAACTCTTAAGAAACAAACTTAATTTTTATATTTAGCTGTAATTTTACTCCATTAATTCTTCTTTAGAGTAGAACTGTTAAATTCATGTCAGTTTTGTAGCCTAATGAGAAACTTAAAGATGAAATGTGCACTTTTTGAAGAAAATGCATCTATAGAAAAATAAAGAAAACATGTGAACTGTAAAAATGTAGTAACATAAACAATTTTGTGGGTATTATCTGCTTACATTTTTTTCTTTTTGTGGATCTGGATTATTGCAGCAGATCTCCTTGTATACGTTCATGGATATTTGAGCATGAGAAGCTTGTGTTTGATGTCAAACGTGCATTTTTATGCCAAACACTGCCGTTACACTGGAAAATATGCAAGCACAGAATTCTCCTAGTGTTGAAGTGTTGTGTATTTTGTTAGTGTGTTTTGTTAAAATATAGCGCAATTCCTTAGTGGGCTTTGTCATAATATTTATGTGTGAGAAATGGAGTGCAAAATAATTTCCCCTCCAAAATGGGGCACTTGCCTGGGTATTGGATGAGCTCTGAGGAATGTGATTCAAGAAATTCCTGGGAAAGTAATATTAGAACCGCACAGTGTAGAACAAATCTTAAGGCAATCCAGGTTGCTTGAGTATAACAATCCAGGCAGTAAGGTTCAGGAGAGACATAGTAGCGGAAAACTCTAGACGTCTGTGGTGAATGATACATGGGGGTGATCCAAAGGGTAACCTCCTGCTTTCCCTCTTGAAGCTTGGTGTGAAGTGGCTGAATAGCAGTTCCACAAGCAGCCGCTTGAGGCTAACTCCAACAGGGAACAAGTTCTCATTAACTCTAATGTTAGAACCAACCAACTTTGAATCTGAAAAAAAAACATGTTTCCACCTCTGGCTCCGTTAGGTTTGTTGATTCAGGTCACTAGTTTTGACCTTCATGAACACTCTGAGCGGGTGAATTATTTTTCAAATTAGTTTGTTTAAGATATATAAAATTTAAACCTTATAACCAATAACCAGACCCCTTTACTACAGCCATTACCCGTCTCTGAGGACGTATTTTCAAGTACTGGCTACGCCCAGTCTGAGCTTCATTGGACTTTTCCAGAACCCGTCACAAATACTCTGTTATATACAGTCAATGGGTACATTTGATAACAGGATAAGCTTAAAAATGGTTGGTAGAGCTTTCTCTGTAATACAGTGGCGAGATGGAATTTCAAACCAGGGTTCAACATGCTCCATAAGCACAATAAACCTAGGGTTCTCTACAAAGGTCACTTAATGTTATCTTGGCTGTAAAATTCTATGTGTGTGCGCTGTAACCAAACACTTGAACTTTTCTCTTCCTCTTCAAATATATGTGTATACAATATTCTAAAATTAAAGTATTTTTTAAAAGAGTCCTGATTGGGACCCAACTTAACATTCCGATTCAGTCTGAAATCATTGATTGAGCTCGATTTCCAATCAAATGATCGGATCGGGACATCCCTAATAAAAACAATTTACAAAATACTTAAAAATCCATAATGTCTCTTCTATTAAAAACACAATTTCAGGTAAAAGCTAAACATTTAGGGAAAAGTTTTTTTTTAATGAATGCTACTTATTCAAACACTAGACCTCTTTAAGAAACTAATCAAATGGGCTTTCTACATTGGCCTTGACATTGTTTCAAAAGTGATTCAAAATAAAAAAAAAAGCTCATTTCTGTAACCAACTACTTTTAAAGTTTGAACAACACCTCATAATGAGTGACACATTTGGCTTTCTACATTTTAGTAAGTTTTTAATTTGAGGAAAATTTTTTATTTGAGGCATTTATGGTATTCCACACTACACTATTGGGAGGTTTTCAATAGAACATCCAAGTTTAAAGACAGAATTAGATGCCCATTTCAGACCCTTTAATACAGTATCCTCAAGGGTATGTATGAAAAACCCTAAAGCCTGAGAAAAACAAGGTTTCTCATTGGTAATGTGAAAAGACACCACCGATGTTCAAAGCAAACCACTTTTTTGGCAGGAAGACTAGCTGAAGCGCAGCCCTTTTGTCTCATGAAATTCGAGATGTGAAGGAGCACAGCAAGTCAAGTTTGAGGACCATCATTCTGACGAGGAGACAGTATTGTCACAATATGGATTTAAGTTTTTCAGAATGGGTTCCTCTTGTTATTGTAAATTCACATATAACTACAGGTGGCAGATGAAGACATTTTATGGCATTTTAAATGCTTTCTTCAAGGCTTGGAAACCTCTGTGACGAATGTCAGTGGAGCTTTCACTGGCCTCCCAAAATTAGTTCAAAAGAAGAAAGAAGCCTTACCAGATCTGGAACGACATCAGACTACATTTTCATTTTGAGTGAAGTATCCCTTCAAAGTTTATGATGTCACAGATACATCAATCTCAGAATTGTATTATAGTGTTAAATATAGTGGTGATAAATAAAATAATTTAAATCCATTTAAACAATTAAAACACAAGCTAACCTCATCCACTCTTTTAGCAGATAAAGAAAAAAGTACAGACAGAGTATCTGCACATTCTGGCACCGGGGATGTTTTCTTCTCTTTGTTGTAATCTTAAAAACAGATTTTAGATTTATGTTAAGCTAGTACTGTCTGTTCTTTGGGTTAATTACTTTTGTTGTTTTAATCCAGTCAACTAGAGAGAAGTGGACATAAGGATATTGTCACTACCATAACCGTGACTAGACTGTGTCTCAGTAGCTCGTAGCTCTTCATTGTTGGCTTTAATATAAGATGTTTAAAAAGATAAACTAGAACTAAAACTTTCAGTGTTTTTATTGTTTAACCTGCTCCAAAATGTCAACATTTCAGATACATTTTGTGTTCTCGGTCCATTACCCCTTTAATTAAATCACATTAATCAATTAATTGTTGATTCATGGAATTTGGTTGCATTAATATATTATTTAACACTTTAGAATCGACAACTCATCAAACACTCAATGATGTATTTAATATAAATATTCATATATCACCTCACCGGCTGCTCCGGTTTCCCCCCAAGTCCAAAGACATGCGGTATAAGTGAATTGAGTAAGAACGATTGTGTTAAAACTCGTTGTGTGAACGAGTGTTAAAGTGTGAATGAGTGTGTGAATGTTTCCCAGCGATGGGTTGCGGCTGGAAGGGCATCTGCTGCGTAAAACATATGCCAGAGAGTTGGCGGTTCATTCCCCTGTGGCGACCACGAAAGGAAAGACAGCCGACATGAAGATGAATGAATGAATGAATATCACCTCATTCTTTTATCAGTAACTCAGACCCATTGAATATGAATAATTGTTGTTACATTATCTTTATGTTTTTTATTGAGTATAATAAACAAATATTGAGTTTCATAAACTACATGTTCATTTGCAGAAGCATTTTTAAATTAATTCAATGGCCAGGTTAATGTAAGGGCAAATATAGCGACAATTTTGAACATTAAAGTGCCCTTATTGTTCTTTTGAAAGGCTCTTTATTTGGTTGTGGATGTCACCCACATGCTAGGTCGAAAACAAGATTTTGTTTTCTTTTAATAGGAATTTAATTCAGATTCAAGATTTGCTTTTAGAAAAGACTTGTTTCAGCGACTCAGACTTAACTCTTTCATCAAAAACACAATAACTAGATACAGAAATTAGTTTTAGATTCAAAACTTTAACTGGGTATTCATAAATTTATGTTTCACACCACATGAGAAAATTTTCAAAAAACCACAATACCAACTCTTTAAATCTTTTGTGTCCACAAACTTACAAACAGTTCATGGCCATTTTGTAACATGTAAAGCTCAGCGTTAGTTGAAGAAATAAACAGGGGTAGAGGCCAGATTGAAAAAGATTTTTAAGCTAAAGGAGCTGTCGGTCGTGTTCTGACCTGTACACAGAGGTGAGTGGATTTATACTCAGCTTGTTAATGCATCTGTGCTCAGGGAGAAAGTGACCTTTTCTCCAAAGAACTAAAAGACTCTAATTAGCTGCTGAAAGTGAAGATCAAATCAACATCTGCTGTACACATGGACGAAAATACAAATCTAGTCTCAAACTTCAAATGCAGATGGTTATTTTCCCAGCATGTCCACAGCTGTGCTTCAAGGTAACAAAATAGTGGACACGGGAACATGAAGATCTTTGCAGGTGGACACGTAACAAAGGAAATGTTTGTACTTTTTCCATTTTAGTTCTAATACTTTAATATATTTTTACTTTTCTTTCTAAATATTTTTCTTTCACTCTTATGCTCTACATTCCTCTGACACTTAAAAACACAAGACAAAAAGACTCCATGCCATATACTATTAGTCCTATTTAGAATTTTAAAAGATAATTCTTTTGTCTTAAATAATTTAATTATTTAAAAGTTAAGTTCAAGTTCATTTAAAGAAGTTCTTCAAAGGTCATCAAATGGTCACTCAAATAAGTGTTATGGATGGGATGTTACTTGACTTGAGTTATTTTGAGTATTTTTTGTTCCTTGTATGGGTATTGGGAGAAGTAAATGGGCATGCCGGGTTGGGGCATGTCTGCAGTCTATGTGTTTAAGTCAGGGGCCTTGCACAAGCTTAATCTGATTGGCTGCTAAGATAATATTCACTAATGATCAGTAAGGGATGTTGTATGAGGTTGAAGGGATTGGCTTAAACTGCACAAAAGTATCGCTGTCAAATAGTCGTTTTTAGAAAGGTATACATGTATTGCGGTTGTTGTGAGCGACTAATTTAAAGATTAATATTAATATGAAAGATTAATTTAAAAATAACATATGGATATTTGTTTACACCTGACATCAAACACTGACATTGCAGAGTAACATTTTGAACACAACAAACCCCTGATTGGCCATAAGATGCAACAGAAAGCAGTTAATCTCAGAAATCCAAAGTAAAAAAACCTCAGAAAACACTATTTACTATGGACTGGAATTAAAACAATGTCTTTTGTTTTTCCAGAATTACAGTTGAAGAAAGTGACAAGTATTTCCTGTTTAAGAGTAAATCACTACAACAGATGTTTTTAAACTTTCTCCAATTTATTTGATTTTATGTGTGATTTGTTTACTGACAGCACCCATTACATGCAAGTGTAACAATTTAGTGATTCAGACAAAATGATTAACCTCAATTTTAAAAGCTGTTAGGAACTTTGGCAAGACCATTATATTTTTGTGAAAAATTACTAAGCTAAGAAAGTGTCCATTGTTTTTCTATTGTTAATATGAATATGTGGGAAATTGTGTTTCAAATATTTTCTGATTGAAACGATACATTTTCAGGAAATGTGTCAAAGATTTAAATATATTGTTTTACTTTTCCAATTTATCTAGTTCTAAAACCTACATGCCTATTCTAATTCTAAAGTCATCTAAATATTGGCAAAACATAAAATGGACATCTTATTGTCACCAAAAACTGGGCAAAACATAAAATCTTTCTGGCACACCTGGGATTCATTGGGAAGCAGGAAATAGTATGTGAGGCAGACATAGTGAGTGTCTGGGTTTATCGTGATTATTGTGGTACAAAAACTATGCCCCAACATTAAATCTAATATTTAGTAGTCATGGCCCATGTCTGTCCAGTTAACTTGGTCAAGTAAAACGGCATGAGTAAGTAAAAGCTGGCCCAAATAAACTTTGCAATATGATCCCAGTATGAAAATACAGCTGAAGTTAATAATGAACTAAAGTAGAATGCGTGGATGAGATCTGAACAATTCCTAAGAGACAGAAATCATCCACTAAAGCCCCTTATAAATGTATCCCCCTAAACTCATTTAAAAGTCAACGATTTAAAAGTTGATTCTCATGTGGCAGTAGTCTACTTGAACCAAAAGCGACTCACTCAAACAGAGGCATCTGCTTGCTCCCACGATGCCTGCTGTGCTCCTCCACAGTGCAGCATTGAGAAAAGGCCAGAGATGATGAAGTCTATCAGCAGAGTTCTAGTGGCACCAGGACTCCCAGAAGAATGTTCAGGAGAGTCTGGAGGGAATAGAGGAGTTCTGTCAGAAAGCGGGAATATGCCGAACTGATATAAATTAGCCTGTTTTGTTGAAGGGGTCCCCAGCTGGCTTCCTCGCATACAGAGAATAATTACAGCCATTTCCTCTTCGGTCCCTGCCATCGCCACACATCAGAAATGAAACCCAGTTATCCTTCTCTCACAGCTGTGCACTTTAGCCTGTTGCTGTAGGTATTACTGCACAGCCAAAACAAGTTACTAATTGTCTGTCGAAGTTGTGAAGTGACAATTTGGACAAGGCAGAGAGAGAGGAGAGTGAAAACATGAACACTAGCTTTGAGAAACTGGTAATTACGTTTAGAATCTTTAAAATTCCCGCTGCTTTGCTGTTCCCACTTGTCAAATATATTCATTATCACATCACTTCAGAAACACAGTCATCAGGTAGCACAGGTTTTCTCAAGGTTTAGATACACCTAGAATTGATGAAAGTCGTTGGTTGTTAACAGTTTTTTGACACATATTGAAGAGAGAATTACTGAATTTGGAAAAAGAGATGTGTCTGCTATTCTCCTTGTGTATCTTCCTTTGACAAGGGGCTATAGTTTATAACTCATGAACAAAGTAAATGACAAGCGTCCAGTCAACAAACCAACAACTAGTAATTCAACCAACAGAATAAGCATCCAGACCAAACAAGCAAGTTGTGATTAAACGCACTAAAATATAAATTATTGGCCCACAGATTTTGGACTTTTCCGCTCTGCTTCAATAATTGTCCTTAAAAGAAAGCATCTGAATGAAAACACTGGACAAGGCGAAATGGTCAAGAAATATCAGCAAACAACTCCTCCCATAACCAGTTCTACTCTGTCAAAGTTATTTATTCCTTCGTTCTATTTTAAGGCTATTTATGCTGCAGGTGCCTCCTCATTATATGCCTGCGGCTCTGCAGGGATGACAGGAAAGGATACCCAAAAAAAAGTTTGAGCGAGGGATGACCCTTCCCTCCCTCTCATCCCTCTCTCCTCTCCACACACTGCTAAATTGGCTATTATTTCTCCATTTCAAGCAGTCACATGTCCCCTCTTTCGGGATGTTAATGACAGGCAGGCAGAGCGTCAAGGCGCATTTTCTCACTATGCAGACGCTCATTAAACTGAGAGGAGGCTTAAAGCGGTGAGTTGGGCAGTTTAGGAGAATGCTCCTGACTCATTCAATGACTTCTCAAGAGCAGAGCCCAAGCAGCACCATTTCCTTGCCCAAGTGGACAGTGTCGCCCACAATTTCATCAATATGCAGATCCAGTTCGAGAATGGGCAAAAAAAATAATAATTGAAGAACTTGATTTGGATTTACATATTGTGTTCAACAAAGAAATTTTGAATAATTTATCCCCGGGTTGTTAAAAAAACATAAAGACAAGCCATAAGCTAAAGTATTGAACAACATGCCATGGGCACAGTTTGTTTGGTCTTCCATGAGATCTTTTGTCGATATAAAACTATTGGTTCAAATGGTTCATGAGGATTGTAGAAGGCATTGTGATTTGGACAATTACATTTTTCGCTATAAAATAATCAGACTTTACAAGGACATTAATGAGTAATTTTGTACTCGGCCACACACATATAAACGCATAAAGTTTTTTGTCTTTTAAGAAGTCTATGTAACAATGTGTCACATTTAAAAAAAAAAGGAAAACATGATTAGTTATGCATAACCAACAGCTCTATGGTGAATCCAAGAACAAAACTGTGCCTGTTTAATGTTATATTGTTAATCTCAAATAACTATATACCATGTCTGGCCCACATATTATTATAGCAAAGTAACATGACACTGGCAGGAATTTTACAATATTAAAGGGCCATGATTTCCTAGATGTAAATATTTGTCACGATCGGGGGTGTGCGTGGAAGGAAAGATCTCACACGCCGAGACAGTTTGACCTGAGACACTCTTTTATTAAAGAATAAAGCAAGGAGAAAAGAGATGACTAAAACAAAAGACCCATGAGGGGGCAAAACATGAACAATAACATAAATAACTTTCAAGAGTGGAAAATAAGCAACTACAAAATAACCTGCCAGACGTCACAACGTAGCGCATCGGTATAGCACACAAAGACAATTAATGCACCCGTGACGATCAACACAAACACAGGGAGACTAATCAATGACGACGCGCGGTAAGACAGCTGAAGGGACTAATGACAAATTAGACACGGGACGAACATTGACGCAACAAGCCACGAGGTGAAGGGAGAACCCGGAACCGGCACAAGGGAACAGAGACGCATGATAACGGACAAAAACCCTGACAATATTATATAAGAGTTTCTAAGATTTGCATTTGTTGAGGATTTTTGGAAATTGTGGAGTTCCACCTTTAATTGTGGATTAAACTGTGTAACCATTTCTAACTTGCTGGTTTAAAATACATTTCCCTGGATGTGACATATTTTGATACGGCGCTATCTATTGAGCTATGGTACTATGTGTACCTCATAGTCATTCCTGAACCTGTGCTCGCTTATACTGTGTGTGTGGGAAGACCTGATGCATTATTTATTAATGAGTCTTAACTCTTCACACACCATGTCAAATAGTAGGACCGTGCAATAGTTTGGAGTTCAGTTTGGGTTGAAGCTGTATGTTTCAGTGGTGCATAGATTGGGTTGAAGGATGGCTTTCCCCGTGATAAATTCACAGATGAACTCTGGCTTAAAATGGTTGGTCGTTCATCAACAACTGACACATTGAATCTCTGGATTTTTTTTACTCTTTTTTTTTTGTAAACATGTCATTCAATTTAGAGGTCTCATAACTTTAATTGTCTTAAATCTTTAGAGATTTTTTTTAAACGTATGCATACATTTTTGTCAGACGTTTGTATTTAAAATGTATTTTATTATATTTAATATTAAAATTATATTTATTGTATTTTCTCATTTTCTTAGCCTAAGTTGGTTTGCAAACTGATGTATCAAGAACGATTCTCAATGTAGGTTACATTTTTTGGAAATGATCTCTGACATATGAGACCTGAAACAGGTGAGGCTCATGACCCTATAAAATGAAAAGATCTTTTTACAAATGGTTTGAAAAAATTCAGTGTAGTCAAGAGCTACAACACAGTGAAATTAAAAACCTGCACTAACAAAATCTGACAAATTGTACATTCAACCTTAATGTTTAATAAAAGGTAGAACAAGTTTAAACCCATTTTAAAAAATAGGTTGACGTTAAAGAGCATGCTTGCTTGCATATAAAAACAATCCATTGAAGAAAAAGAAAAACTGCTTACATTCTGTTATGTCAGCAGTCAACAGTGGTTTAGAAATGAGCTTCAGAGTCAGTTGAGATAATTCTTGCTGAGTCGGCTCTGAGCTGCATCACTTGACCTGCTATGATGCCACATTGTGCATTCTGTCCTGTGCCGGTAAAACAGACCCATCCGTCAATCACCCAGTCAAGTAAAACAATCTTCAGTGACCCATCCGGCATGACTTTTGACCCCTGTGGCATAGACTAGTGTTCTGCAGTTGTCAGGAACACTGTCAACACTGCAAGACGAGTTTTCGACTGCAAATAAGTTCACTTTGGGGTCTATTTTTTCTTTCATAAGTAAGTGTAATTCACAAATTCAATTTACTAACCTTAGTGCTTACAATTCTTGCAAAGTAATGAGTATTGTTCATGATCACAACACATGGACCATTATGTTTTAAACTTATGCTATTGCATATTGGTAATTGATGTATGGTCAGATTTATGGTATGCATTTTTAAATGTTAAAATCAGGCCCATTATCATCAGTATATGAAACCGTAGTCTTCTAAAAAATATTTTGGGACGTTCACATTGTAGCCCTTGTCACACAAATATTTTTTACCCATTTGTGACCTGTATTTGATATTTTTTATGCCAGTCTGATTCGTTTAAGACCAGCTTTTTAAAAATCTGACTCAGATCACTTTCACACGTGGTCCTAAATATGATACTATGAAGAAACACTTTAATTAAAGCAACAAATATACCATCTAGAAAAAAACACATAAGCATAAAAGTACAAATGTACAAGTGAAAGCTGTCTGCCATGAGAGAAAGCCATCTGGATGCTGTTGCTGGATTCCCATCATTTTTTAAATTCTACTAGATAATTACCTCCCATATTTTTCCTTTCTTCATACGGGGAATCTTCTGTCCTGTGCTCCTTCATGAATAGGAAAGAGAACAGAGGAATAACCTTGCTCTTGTTCTATAAGACTTATTTCAATGCGAGCTGCCTTGTTAATGAGTGGCAATTCAATTCATGCGTTGCAAGCGAATTGTTGTTGAAAGATGTATTTCATTAAACAACTCTTGATTTGAATAAGTAAGTATTAAACTTCCTATACCACTGTGAAAACATTCATCACTCTCAAAGATGTTCTAGGAATGTTCTGAGAACATCGTTCCCAGAAGATTTTCTTTCAACATTGTGAAAAAATTAATCACTCACAAAAAACATACTGGGAATGTTATGAAAAGATAACGTGTTTAGTTTAACGTTACTAGAATGTTACTCGAGAATGTTTCCTGTTAGCTCTGTGTCCTAATGACATTAGAATTCTAGATTGGGCTGGAATTTACATTTAACAGAGCGCATTGCTAACATGGGTACATGAGAGCCAAAATGACAATTGGTTTTAGATCTAATTTGTATTCTGCATCTTAGCTTAGAATATTCAGGAAAGCTATCGCATCCTGTTAAAAAGGCAAAGGCGTCCTTTAAAATCTCCTCTTTACCTCTTGGATGTCGATGAAAACAGAAGTAAAGAAGTTAGTGGTGGTATACAACAGATCACATAAATGGTGAAATGTGAGAAAATCTCTGACAAAATACTGTGACTCAATGTGTATGAACTGATTTTAAGATGTGTCACAAACATAAATAATTTGCATCAACCACCAATGTGACAATTACCAAAAACACCAGTACGCAAAAATTACTCAGAACTCCAATCAGCCGTTGAGCTAGATCTCAGCTGGGGGCGAGATGAAGCCATACCATTTATATAAACACTTGAAAAAAAAAGGTTTTGCGCAGTCAACAAATCATTCTCATTAATTATTCTGCTGATTCATAAAAAGGTAAAATATTCAAAAGAGTCACTGGCTCGCTGCTGTACTTTGTGGGGAAGAGAGAGCTCATTTTTCAGCCATTTTTTTTTCAGCTACTTAAGCATGTGAAAGCAAATGTGATAAAGAGCTTGCTGCACAACCTCCAAGTAAATAAATAAACAGGCCACAAATTAGAAAGGGATAAATCAGACTGGTACCCAAACAGGAACACAAAGACAACATTATTGGACAATAGAAAATGGCTCGCACAAGAAAGAAAATAAAGTGATGGAGTTCACACTGATAAGAGAACTCCACGTAGAGAAGAATAAATGAATACGATATGGATTTATTTGAAGGAGGAGGCCGAACGCATGAGGGTGGCAGATTTATGAGATATAGAGTGTAGGGATCAGATGAAAGGATGAAGTGATAAGTGGAAGAATGAGAAAGGCTCTCTGTTTTTACAGCGGCAGTCAAACAATGACGCTCAACAGCATTTAAAGCCAGACGGGGACGGCCCAGGGCATTTAACTTTTACTGCACATATGATGGAAGGTCTGTGCAAGTGTGCAAGTGAGAAGATATCTCCACCTATATCAAGCACTTCGCTTTCAGTCTTAATCTTTCATACGTTACCTGAATGCAAATTTGAAACCTCACCAACATAAATACATTTTAAGTATTTTATTCACTGGCCTCTATATTTGTTTGCATTACCAAGCCATTGAGAGAGATAGAGATAGAGAGAGAGTTGCACACATAATCCCTGATGAAAGTCTCCCACACTTCAGGCTAGATGTCATGTTTCAGTGTAGCAGAGATATATGGCACATTAAAAATGAATAGAGAAAGGTGGAATGTCTCAGATGGAATACTGTGTTATACCTTGCAGTGCGCTGAATTTTTCACTTGCCTCCCTCTTGTGCTGTATTTTACATTCCAACAGTCTGTTTGTTTGCCGGGGTCATGGTGTGCCCTGGCATTCTGATCAGCAGTAACACAGCAAACATCCTTGCGAAACAGCAGCTGACCTTTCCAAAACCTGTAAAGATCACAACAAATCGTTCAGAAAGCATTTCCATACATCCAACCCTTCCAAGTCACATATTTTATTATGCAAACTGCTGCAGCAATCATCAGCTGCACACCATGCTGCGTCCCCCGTCTCACTCACATTGCCTCCCTCCTTGGGTTTTCTCAAGCCTTGTATGGATGACCTGCACATTTAAAGGAAGCGTGGCAGCGGGGCAATTTCAAACCACATTCTCTTCCTCAAACAGAGAGGGAGAGAGTGAGAGGAGGAAGGGGAAGGTCAGGAAGAGATGGAACATGGGAGAGAACGAGGCTTGGTCATGATGACTGTTTGATCCTGGAATGAGAAATGCCAGCAAGAAACGGGGGAGCCCATCTGAGCATAGTATAGAAACAGATAGGAGATGTCCTGGATGAAAAAAGAGGAAGAACTTTTTTAAACTATTGTGGAAATGTGATAATCATCTGAAGGTACTTGTTTGGGTACACCTTTTGCTACATTTTCAACATTTAAACTCAGATGAAATGGTAATAAAAAAAATCAGACTTAACCCAAATGTTCTTTAAATATTTCATACACTCCTACAGTGGACATTCAACTGAGAATGAATATAGCCTTGTTTGAAATCATCATTTTGACTCAAATATAATTTTTGCCATTCATAAATGTAAGCTAGAGTGTCTTTACAGTAAAGTTGTATAATGTTGCATAGGCAGAAATGTTAAAATTGAACATTGAAATGCACATGGTTTTAAAAAAACAGGTTAAATAATGATTTATATTCCAAGGAGTTTTTAAATCTCTTTGTACTTGTATTGCTTTTAATTGATGTATTCTTTATTACTGTATTATATTTGGTTGTATGGTACATTGTACAGTTGTCCTATGAGAAATAGACTTTATAAATACATTTTACTTACTTACTAAAAAATATGTTCAATAATTGGTTATCAGAAGTCGGTCAAGTGTAGCGTTCTTTTTTGCTTAAGGATTTTATTTCTTTATTTTATATCCATGTAAATGTATGCAAGCAACAGTCGGATTTGTTGTTGGAGAATTTATTCTGGTTGTGCTTAGTATTCTTAATTGCTGATTAGTTTATTTTCAAACACATTTAAAAAAACCCAACCCAGTTTTTTTTACCAAAGGCATATATCAGTTGTTGACTGAAGTAATATTTTCTAACTAAATTAACATTCTCAGTGGCTGAATTAAAAGTAATTCAGTTAATGATTAAAAGTGCTTACTTTCTTCCTGAACATCTGATGGCTAATGTTATTTTCTTTTCTAGTTAGTCAGTGGAGAAGGAAACACTTGCAATTCTTTACTAAAATACCTGGTAAATATATGTTTCAATCTAAATAGTGTCTGTGTTGAGTGTAGTTGCAATTGGCAATAAAGCTGATTCTGAAAAAGCATGTGTACAAACACACAAGAAATGCTTTGTGGTACATTGGCATACTCCAGTGCAAAAAAGCATAATTACATTACAAGTAAAGTGCATAACATTAACAACTAACATTTAACATAAAGCTACACATTAGAAGGATTGCACATTTAGTGAATGTTACAAAGTAAGACTAATACATTGAACATTGAGTAAACATTGAACTAAGGTTACAATATAGTCTGCTGTTTTTTCTTGAAACAAACTTGGCACAGTAGAACTGATCTTTGATGTTAGTCTGACGTGTTGTGTTCATGTCTTGAATAACTTCAAGTCAGAATATAATTCAGCGTACAGTTAAAACCTTGTTCACTTTAACTAACAGTTTATTGCCTGGCAGGCAGTGAGTAGGACTTTAAAGCACAAGTGCTCTTCATCTCACAGTTTAAATCTGTACTTCCACGACGACTAGGTTTTGTGAAGAAAGTCAGAGAGAAGTACCTACCGAGGAAAGAACTGCCAACCTTGTGGTAAATTAACCCAAAATAAACTTTTGACTCAAAGAGTGTTAGTACTGTTTCTGAAAACATATATATATATATATATATTTTTTGTGACCTGGTTTTTATGACCTGGAGCTAGCCGCTTCACCTGCATCGCCCTGTATGGATGTGAGAGACTGGTGGGTTTGGTGGTGGGCAGGAGGCTGTAGGTGTGAAATGGCAGCCATGTTCTGTCAAACTGCTCCAGAGCAGCTAAGGTCTACCAAGGTATCTTATCACCACCAGTGTGTGAATGTGGAGTAAAAAAATGCCCTGACAATTTTAAAGCATCTTTTATTATCTGGAAAAACGCTCTATAAATTGGCATTTATAAAAATAACATTATAACATTAGAAATTTTTTAAGATAAATCTAATTTTACTTACACTGCTGTCTCTGCAGTTATACACACTCACACATGATGACAATATGCAACTATATTGATCATTTTACTTTAAAACTTCTTAATAACATTGTTCGGTAGTAACCCAAAGCTTTGACTTTTTAGAGAAGGTATGAACCGTAAAAGATTTGCATTTTGCATAAACATATTCTGAGCACAAAGCGGAAGGAAGAGATAAAATAGTGTCTGTGTTGAATGACTCGAGAGGAAATAAATGATGACAAATCACCACCTCTAAATGATTTACTAGTTCAACATCACTGAAAGAACAAAGCTACCTGAAAGCGACACCCAGCCTGATTTGCATGTCATGCTGTGACTAACCGCTTCAGGGCATGTTTCAACAATATGGGAGAATGGAGAGAACAAGAGACAGGTGATGACACTGCCGCTGAGCATATAAGGCCAGAGCAAATTACAAAAGGTGACAGCTAATAATAATCAGCATTCACGACCATCTCTCTGTCTCAATACTCAAGTCCCAAGAGAGAGAATAAAACTTCACAGCCCCCTCTCAGAGAAAAACTGATTCGCTGTCTCAGTTCCCCAACAGCACCGGGACGTATCCATAGGTCAAGAAATGCATGTTTCTGCTCAAATCATCTTGACAGGCAGGTGACAGAGATTAATAGCCCCTCTATTGACTGACTAAGTTGCAGTTCCTTATCGTTGGCCCGGCCCAAGTGTGCAGTGCTGTTATTAGAGGAATAATTGCAGAGACATTTAAAGCGTTTTCCCTTTGGGATGGTGGAATCCAATAAAGCTTTCATAAGAGCCAAGAAAAGACAAGGCATCACACTCTCTGCACACCCACATACATACACACACACGCGCACACACACAACAGCAACAAAGGGCAAAAGATGAGAGTGGAATCCATTGAAATTGTCTTACACCAAGACAATAAGTGATTTATGGTGCACCGCTTAACCCAGGTAAGTCTGTTTATTAAAAACACACAAAAATAATTTTTGCTTATGACAGCTGTCCATTCAAGTATGGCAAATAAACTCTGAGAATAACCCTGAACACATACATATATAAAGCTTAGTTTTAGCATCTTTTATGATCAATAAATAGGAGTATCTTAAATGAACTGCTTATAGAGATGAAACAAGGAAAACTGCTGAATATGCAGGAATAATCTTGGATCTAACTGAATTGTGCAGAAATAAAGTAAGCCACCTCAGGGGACTGGGAGCTAGAGGTCAGAACGACCCGTGCCCTCGCTGTCAGCATATAGACAGGACGAACGGGACACATAGAGCTGCTGACCCCCACTGTCCAGCACCACCCGGAGAGCCAACAGAATCATTGCATTTTACCTATTATGATGGACCATGCCTGAATGAGATTTGAATAAAAAAAATTTATTGATTAGAGAGAATTCAGATTGTATTTTGTTCCCAGAAGAAAGGCAACAGCTAGGAAAGTAGCAGATATATATTTTCCAAACACAAGTCTAGGTAAAGAGCTGATTCTGCTATTTCAGTTGTGAGACTCAAGCTGTGCATTGTATTAAAAATAAAGTCTTTCAGGCTTTTCTGTATTTGACTTTCCATAACTGAACAACATGTTCACAGTTTATTAGTTATTTCACAGAAATTTTGGTGTCCCAGGAATTTAAAAGTGTTTGCTTTTTTTGTTTATTTGTGAGAACATTTCTGTCCCCAAAGCTGCCCAAGTACACCTCAAGCTCAGTGGTTCTTTACACAGGATCATCCAGAGTATCCTCTTGCATGTCGTATGACAGTGATTTGCTAGATAAAACACATTGATTGTTACACAGAACAAAAAAAAAAACAAATTCAAAAGAATTTAGCACAAATGTGGTTGAATTTTCACACAGAAATTGACCCTACGTTGGTCAAATTTGTTCCTTGGTCAGTGAAATTGTGTTATTTTCAATACTATGTTGTTCACATTGGTCTTATAGTAAGGGAGATGTGAATCTTTTACTTATGAAGTCTCAATTTTTTATTTAAATCACATTCAATCTCCCATTTTGTAGCCCGGGCTTATTTTGGAAATCAACTGAGATTTTCATTCTGTGAACTTCGCAACCACTCCCCAGTAAATCACCTATTGGTTAGTGATTTGCGTATTCATGAGATAAGATTCAATTCATAAGATTCGAGAGATATTAGAGGGATCAATTACAAGCAAATTCACTAACCGAAACCCTAACATACAAACATAGAGCTAGCAATATTGATAAACACTATAATGGTGCTTGGAGGGAACACTATTATAGCCAGAGTCAGTTTGGTTTCTGTACACCCAGAGATTGAGCAGCTTCAAGTCCTTTTAATAACCTTTTAATCCTTTTGATAACACAAATCCAAGTTGTGTGCTGCTCACCCATTTCGCTCTGTTTGATTCACATGCGTTGGTTGCAGGATATCACGAGAGAAGGCCTTGCTTTGTGGATAGTGAATCACTTCCGGGAGAGGGAAATCGGTCCTTTGATATCTCACCTGATGTAGTAAATAATATATATATATATATATATATATATATATATATATAGATATATATATATATATATATATATATTATATATATATATATATATATATATCTATATATATCTATATATATCTATATCTATATATCTATATATGTCTGTGTATATATCTATATATATATATATATATATATATATATATATATATCCTCCCATTTCTGATGGATATATTCAACTTTTAATAAGTCAAACTTATTAATTTTTTTGTATTATTTACTAATAACAGTAAAGTCCAGTCAGTCAGCGCATACGTTCTACATTGAGATGAGACACATTAGCACTTGTACTAACACATTAATACTTGTACATTTCCAGCTTGCATGTCTGCGAGCATATGTGCATGTGTTTGTTTAAAATTGAGTTGGAGAAGCTGGGATGAAAAATGAGCTGTTCATAAGTTTTGATGGTTGAAGATGATATTTTACACTTCTCTCCATTAAGCACAGCCAGAGGTAACTAATGTGACTAGAGCAATACCTTCAGCACCTCCACAAAGCTGGACCTTATCACAGATTAGACTACAAAGCTGTTTAAATAAAGCTTTCAATCATTCATTTAAAAAGCTGCAATGTTTATTCTTGAATGGGACTTTTTGTTCGATTGAAAATATGTAATATCTTAGTAAGAGACTTGATTGAGCAACTAAACTAGCTTTTTATTTTTGTTTTTTAAAGTATTGTTTTATCGTTGTTTCAGATAATATTGTTGTTTCTGACCCATTTCCAACAAAAGTATCCAGCTGCAGCTGGGGTTAGAGAATTGTTAGAGAGTGGTTTGTTTTTAGCGATTTCCTGCAAATATGCTTAGAGAGACAATTCTTGCTGACTCCACCCCCACACACTGCTGGTGTTCTGAAACCGTAGCTGGTTACAGTATGACTTATTTCTGAAAACCATGTTTCTCCTTATTTTTTATGCTCTCTTTCACTTTCATGTCATTTTGACTGTGTTTGCATTCCAATAAGCGTTAGGCTGCAATACTGGTATTGGCTTATCGTATATGCCCCTGTGAACAATTGAACAAGGTAAACCTTTAAACTGGACAAAAAGATATAAAGCACAGAGAGAATACCTCTAATTTTTTATGGTATGCTATTAAAATTGTGATTAACAATAGAAAGGAAATGGACACTGTAAAAATATCCCAATTAATGATTTACACTATTGCCTCAAGGATTTTGTGTCCAGTTTAATTATGACTCAGATTAAAACAAAGGTTTGACTGCCTGTCACATCAAAGTTGAAGTTTTTATGTTTTCTGATATGATCCAAAGTTACTATGTGTCCTACTTGTGTGTTTGGGTTGCTTTGTAATAACTTTATCTCATATTATTCTCCCATTACATTAATCTTGCAATGTTCAATTTGTTGTTAAAATTTTCTTTTTGTTGCGCTTGAGAGGACAGTCTAACACCAAAAGTTTTTTTGTGAAATGGTTGAAAGCGGCAGTGTCTTACAATGATCACTAACTGAATTAGATTTTTCTTAAGCATTCATTTGTGACCAATTATACAGTGCTGTGTGAAAAATAATGCCAAGGCACAAACGTCACAAAAAAGTTAACAGAGATCCCTGTAGGGTAATTAAGTACCACAAAAAGAATAATTGATTTCAGCTGTGGCTAGTTTTTTGAGAGCAATAGTACCATAATATGGCCACTATGATTTTATATGACTTTGAAAGTGTAACTTGTATTATCCCATTGTTCTACCAATACAAGAACACTTTGAATTGAAGTAACATCACTGAACTGCTTTTGACCTTAACTGACAAAATTTACCCTTCAACAACTCTATCTGTCTAGGGTGAGAACAACATACGAGATCTGACAGCTACTGCACCAAGAGAGCATCCAAAACCACAAGCTCTGTCACTGACTTTGATTGATTAGGTATGTCTTGGCTTAAAAATCTAAATGCAGTTGGCAAAAACTTGTGGACCTTGTCCTCTCCTTCCATCTACTTCTTGCTCACATAGTTTATTACTTAAATTCTGGACATTTCATCACCTGTCAGTGACAGAATGAAAACAGTGAAGAGTGGGACAAGATCAGAACAGGGTTCAAAGTCTAACTAGATTACATAGCAATTAAATGAACACAAAGGACTTCCTGTTGTAACCTGTTGTAATCATGGTACTTTGCAAACAAATTGAAGGAACAGTTGACAAAAATTTGTCTAATATCCCACTAAGTAGGGCGCATTGCTAAAACTCAAATCCTGAAATCGCCCTGAGCTGGAAAAATGAGTAACAACACAAACAGTCCAAGACAATCGATAATTGACCAAGGAAGGTGAGGTGGAGAGCATTTTTTAATTTCATTCTCATGAACAAAGGGGTGTGGAGTAGGTGAAACCAATTAGTGTTGTCAAACATTTTTCAACCTGAATACTACAAATACATTAAGACCCTCTCAGATATATAGAGCCTTGTAATATTCAGTAAAAAAAGACTCAAATTTCACACTATTTCACTTAAAAAAAAACTCAAACAATTTTATGGAGCAATTTAGTGTGAAGATTTCATAGATGCTCTTATAACAAGAAGAGAGAGCCATAAAAATGAAAAAGGAAGCATTTAAAATCTCCACCTTCAATGCAATTTGTGCTGAAGGTGATCTAGAACCCTGTCCCTGTCTGCCCTGCTGACCGAAGACTCAATTAAAGCTCCGTGCTCACTAGTGAAGCACCCTGGCCATCAGGCCAGCTAATTAAACTACAAGCACTTACCATGGGAGTCAATGGCCTTCAATTATGAATGAAGGGCTGAAAGCTCAATCAGTTGGGTGAAAGAAAGCAATGCTGGTCACTAAAGGCCACAGCTTCTTCCCTGATCTTCAACACCCTCAACGAGAGAACGATAGAGAGAAATTCAGCTAATTTTACATTATTGTTGATATAATTGTTCTGTTTGGTTGTGTGCTGGCTACAAATCACAGATGAAGAGCTTGACTTTCTTTGCTTGATTATGCTTCCTATTGCGAGCTACAGAGGACGCAGGCTGTTTTTTCTAAGAAGTGTTTTTTTTAAACATTTACTACAAAATAAAGAGTCTTTGATTAGATTTTAATCTTCTTTCTTAAGAGACCAATATCACACTTTTCTAGGTGTCTGAACAAGAATGTGGTTTATTAATACTGGTCCGTCTGAATCCCTGCTAAATGAAGCAATGTTCGTAGTAAAATGAGTTTGTCTGGTTCAGGGATTTGCTACCTAAAACAATCATGTTACATCACATTTAAAATGATTAAGGCATTTCATTTTTGAAAGTATCAAAAATCACAATTTCACCATAAATAAACAAACACACTTGCATTCTCACTCACATGCACGCACGCACGCACAGACGGAAACGATCCCAAAGACTTCTCTTCCAAAATGCAATTGTAGATGAGAAGAAGAACTACAGGTGGTTGCTATAGCTGTGCAATCTGAAAACTAAAGAAGATCTTATGATAACATGGACCACCATTGGAAAAAAATCATACCTGTGGACTGAGAAAAGCTTTTGTACATTATAGTTTTGGAATATGCTGTGCCTGAATTTTTTTTATTCTTTTTTTATATATAAAAGACTGATTTGATATGATAACAGCAAATATCAGATAACAGGTTACCATCCTGGGCCATTACTTAAGAACATCACGATCCCATATAAACCATGAGGGGGTGAGGGGGGTGAGGGGGTGAGGGAGGGAGGGGGTGAGGGAGTGAGAGAGAGAGAGAGAGAGAGAGAGAGAGAGAGAGAGAGCACGAAGCTGACCTGGTCTAAGGTTGGACTCCTCATTAGAGAAGACCACCCACCTCAAGCCAAACTGAAGAGCCTTTTAGACGACATCAAATGAAAGAGCTCTCCTTCACATTTCTGGCTCAAATGCAGCGCCATGGAGTGCCCAGGACGACCCAAACACAGTCACATGTCATTCACAGACAGCTTTCAATATGCCTGACTTGGCATTAAGTCTTTTAAAGGTCAAGCGGCGTTATGAGCTAGACCTATCTAAACACCTAATGCATGTTAATATTTTAAATCCTCATATATATGGAATACATATGAAAAATTTCAACCTCCCACAACCATTGATTTTACATACTTTTAGATTAACAGTCAATTTAATGAGTGCAAATATGTTTGATTTCAAATCTGCCTTCACACAGAGCGGACTGAGGTTGGAGTCAGTGCATCAAAAGCCAATTTGTGAAACTAGGCCATGGAAGAAAACAACTGGACTGTTGCTAAGTTTGTTTTTTATAGAGTAAAATATGAATAAAATATATATATTTATATATTTTTTAAATCAAGGTCCCAGAGTCTGTTGGATGAGTTAGGAGATAAAGAATTAACTTTGCTGAAAGTCTAGTGTGAGTTTCCAAAGCCAGCTATAATTAAGGCTGCCACAACAACTGCAGTAGTTGCTGAGATGTAGAGCAAGACAGAAAAAAGAGATGAGGACATGGTTGAAGAGGTCAGTGCAAGGACTATTATTTCTACTGACAAATTTGGTGAACATGTCTTAAAAATTGCATGTAAGCAGGTTAGAGACCGTAATCAAAACTCGCTCACAGTGTCATCCATAACAAGGGCACCTTGATGGGAATGATGATTTAATATAACTATATCAACACATGAAACACAAAGTATAATTTTACATTTACTGGTCTGTATCATAGTTAAAGTTGCTTTCCGAACAAAATTATGAGCTAACAAAACTATTTTGCAGAAATAACTAAAGAAGCAGGCAAAAAAGTATGAATCAATCACTTATATATTTAATTAAATTCTACAGATTAATAGTGACAAAAAATAAATCAAATGTAAACTTATTCTAACTATATAACTATTCTAACTTCACTCCTCTCACTTAAAGTCAGACAAGGCAGAGGAAAAAAACCGAGATGTTTAAAGTGAGATGGAGAATGCAAAACAGCGATAGAAGTGCTGAACTAAGTGTTAACACAGAAACAACAACTCAACTCACCATGGGACTTATTTATGATAAATGGAGGATAAACACTATTTAGAAGTGTGTTATCCTAGCCTTTACACGAATCAGGGAATGCTAATGTGTTTGTTTGTCCCTTCGTTACATAACTCATCAGGGTGACTTCCTCCTAAGCAAGTCAGGCGCAAATAAAAACAAGTGGCACTTTAGCAAATTGAGTTCAAAACAGACCCTGATAAAAAACAAGAGTGTTTATAATTTTGTGGGAGCTCACAAACGAGCAATATTTATCTTCTAGAAAGCTTGTCGATGTTAGGCAACATGTTGCGAGTGATTTACTTGAATTTTACTCTTGTGAGAAAGGTAAACCTTAAATGCCACAATATTTTATTTATTACACTTTAGTTATAAACTGGAAAAATGGTTGGCAGGATTGAATCAAATGATCATGTAGAATAACGATGATCGGACAGGGGTTGCCAGTTGAAGATGAATGTCTTGTCAGCCTCTGGGGAGAAGTGGTAGTGCAAAGACAAGCCTCATGCAGAAACAAATCTGTGTATGAACACATATCGGTGGCAATGACTGAACAGGGCTATAGACTTCTGGCTCCGGTGTCAGTGTAATAATGGAACAATACATGCAGGCTACAATAATGGCCCTTCTTTTCCTTCTAAAAATCATGTAGTTATTTAGTGAACTTTACAAACATTGACAAACAGCAAGCATGAAGCTAATTTGATGTCTGTCATCCGAGTTAGCTTTGTGCAAAAACAACCCTCTTTAAGCTCTCACGATGTATGTGAACAAGTGTTTGAAAGTCAACATCTGAAAGTAATCACAGCCCTACTGAGCAATAGACATGTAGCCAGTCGCCATATTTCTGAGCAAGCTACCATTCACACCATTCATTATAAATAAATAAAAAATGCCAACTTCTATTTGCTATGATTTGTTTAAACATTTAGACATGACACCCAGACTTCAGGACATCCAGACCTCTGCTGAAATTCAACTATCTGAAGAGCTTACCTGTCCATCAGTAATTTCCTGGAAAATACCTTTTCTTGTCAGTTACAATTTTGTCATAATTTCATGTTTCCAGAATTCATTGTGGCAGACTGCATCCAAAGCCGGCTCGCTCTTGTCTCTGTAAGGCATGAGGCAGAGTTTAAAGACAAAAAAAAAACTAAAAACTTTGAGGCACAGATGCTGATCAGAAAGAGTGAAGTGATCTGGGCAAGGATAGATTCAAAACAACAAATTAATACATCTGTTTTAAGAGGTTGAAAGATTAGCATTGTTTGTTGTAACAGTATATTAAATTTGTCACAGATGTGTTAGGCCAGTGCCCCGTGCTAAGGTTTCTATTTATTCATTCATTTCTCATCCTCCCTACTTCACAGGTTTGCTGACAACAATTTCTTTCTTGCCATAAATAAGCGACATCTACAGAAGCTTTTCATTACATCTGGCGCTTGTATGGCGTGTGCTATTGCATGTAACATCACCCACAAGCATCATGCATTCCTTAATCTCAGTCACATCTTAATCTTGTGCTTTTCCCTTCCATCGCTGTTTCACTTTAATTTGACATCAATAAATCCAAATTCATTTATATAGCGCTTTGTTTGCAAATACTTCAAACATATTTTTTGTGAATATATCAGCCAAGGCTTCCTGCGGTGTTGTGAGGAGTGGTCGGTCTGGGCCGGGCATCCATAGAGACTTGTGCACACACACAAATGTAATTAGTCTGCACTCTGAATCTGTTCCATGGGCCTAAATATTGAGATCTAAAAATCAAAATCCTCAGTTATCCTTGAGTAAGTTCCTCCAGAGCCTCTGATTAACCGGTCTATTAAGCTTAATGAACACAAAAAAAGGAGAAATCATGCACACTGCACTGCTTACCTTATACTATTTCACTTAAAGATCGGGTGTGGTTTTTAATACAAATTCTACAAAACAAGACTCTTTACATCAGTAAAATTATCAGTAACGGACATACTCTCCATGATAGCTGTCATATGGTCCCTTCTCCTATTCATCACCTCTCTGTCTGGTCTCCTGTCCTCCAAGTACCTAAGTAAAAGTGTTATCTGCTATTTGCTCTAATCACATGGTTATGTGTCCTGCCAAATATATCTATGTTATATGGCAACCTATGCAAAAGTGGCATTGCCAGATCAGGAGAGCAGCAGAAGCAATTTCAAAACAGTCAAAAACTGTTTGTAGCATGAGTCTAATTCCAAAAAATGGTACAGTATTCCTTTGAGCTGCTTCTAATGAAAGGTAAAACGGATTTTCAAATTAAAGGGTCCATGAAGTATTTGTTTTTACTTTTTGTAAAATATACATTTTGACATACGTACAGTATATGACCACAAACAAATAAAGCAAACCTCAAAGATTAAAATCGCTAATGTTTTTAAACTGCTTTTATTACTAAGCTGTGATGTACACAGGCTGGTATTTAGTGTAACCCTTATTGTCTTAGTACAGGGGTGTCCAACGTCAGTCCTGGAGAGCCGAAGCCCTGCACATTTTTGGTTCAACCATCATGAAACACACCTGTGCCACTAATTATGGTCCTCTGATTGGCTGAAGTAGAGTAGCATGCATACTACAGCAGGGTTGCAACTAAAATGTACAGGGCTCTGGCTCTCCAGGACCGACGTTGGACACCCCTGTCTTAGTAGCTTGCAGCAAGCCTACTTTGTGGACAAGCATGGAGAAATGACCCAGACCATAAAAGATTGTACGGTTGTACACAAAACTAAACAGGAATTGCAATTAACCACCTAATACTGAAAACATTTTAATATTTATACATAGAATATTCATGGACTGGGTACAGTTGCACTTTGCCCGTTTGAAGGAATAAGGAAACAGTTAAGTGTTTGAAGGATCAAGAAAACAATGATCAGTTTTTACTCATAGATAATTTGCCAAATCAAATAACAACAAAAACTGAGAAAACGTCCAGGTCATGAACCCTTTAACTCAGGGGTGTCAAACACACGACTCTACAGAGGGTAGGAGGTTAGTGGATGACATGTATTTTGGTGAATTTGCAGCTATTTAACCCTTGTGTGGTGTTCATATTATTGTTACTCAGGCTGTGTTTGAGGGTCTCGTGGACCCATTTCCTTTTGCAGATTTTAATTCACCCAATAAAAACATTTTATGTTAAAAACTTAAACAATATTTTCTTTAGCCAAGAGACAAGCGATATAAACACCAAATATACTTTATTTATTGTTTTTTAACTTGATTTCTTCACGTTTAGAATTTGAATCATATGTGGTGTTCTCATTATTGTTACTTTGGCAGGGTTGGTGGGTCTGCTGGACCCATTGCATTTTGGCATTTTTAATTCACACAATCACACAATTTTATTGTAAAATGTAAAATGTTATGTTTATGTGTGATTTATGTTTGTGTGGGAAGAGAGAATTAAGGTAAAGAATCTAACATTTTCACACTTTAACATGCAGTAGACCCAAACAACTTGTGTGTAATATAAATGTGTAGGGGGCGTACGTGTGGGGTCATAAAAATATTCTGATATAATTCTGATAAATTCTGATATATGTTTTTCACAGGAAATGAGCCAAGCCCAGTGAATCTCAGCTTCAAATAATAAATGCTTGTTTAATTGTTCTTTTGATGAAAACTGAAAATGGGTCCCACAGACCCAAACACCATACAAGGGTTAAAAAAACAAAAACCAAAAAAACAACAGCAGCACGGAAATAAATGGGTTGACTCTTAATAAATCTGTTATGATGAGTCACATAAACTATTTTGAATCAGAGAAAAGGTTATTCGTAAAAATCTATAATTTACAAATATAAACAAATGTATAGTTCACCAAAATGTAACTGCCAGTATATGCTCACACTTCTCTGCTTGTAAAAAAAAAGTAACATTTTAATAAGTGTTTATTGTTTGGTTCTGTCCAAGCAAGATTAAAGTATGCAACATATGACCCCGAGCTATAACCAGTGATTTAAAACACACTTGGGCTGTAAATTAATAAAATCCAAAAAGAGTAACATAATCCACTAGGTGCTTTGTAAATCATAGCTGATAACACAAGTTTTATAAGTTTGTTCTTGGGTTTTACCATCTGGTTGTCTAAACAAGATCCCTGTTTATTTGGTAAATGCAATGTGGTTTCTCAGTTAAAAGCATGCAAAAAATTTAATAAAGTCCAGTACTTTCATATATCCACACCTTTACACGCACCATACACCGTTATCATTCATTGGTTTTTCTCCTACATCCCCCTCTATTCCCTCAGCATACACAAACACACTGACTGGAACAGATGATAACATTAGTTGGGGGAGCTGGCTGGTCTCCAGGTGTCCCAGTGTTCTGTAATATCGTCACTCCCATATTTCACTGCTCCTGTCCCAGTCTCAGTAAAGGCAAACTCAATCAAACCCTCTAAATCCTAGAACCAGCCGCATGTGTGCTTTCCCATCTCCACAATACATGGGGTGGGTGTTTGCTTTGAATATACTTTGAGTCAGCCACACTGAGCAAAGAAAATTGTTGTGAAATTGTATGCATTAACAGATCAGATTCCTTTCCTGGAATAATGCAGTCTACAGAACACTCTGGCTAGTGACTAAACTGTTCAAACTTGATATGTTCTAAAAAGCTCAAATTTTAATTTAAGGACATATTCCTTTTCCCTAAAAAACCTTGAATGAACAGTATTAAAGTGTCAGTGTCATACAGGACGAAAATTTGTGCTATTAAATAGCCAGTGGTAAATTCTCCCCATCATTTATATAGCTGCACTACACTTCTGAGAATCAGCTAAAAAATCTTAATGCTCAAAAGACTGCGGGACTGCACCTCTCATCCACACCTGAGACAGTTTAGTATGACCCTGTCAATCAAACACAATTGGTCTGACAGTCCAGCTGTTCTCTGTTTCTATGGGAACAGCATTTCCTGGTGAGGAGGGCATGATCTCAAACAGGTGAGTGTAGATATGTAGTATTCACTAAGGGAAACCAGACCGTTCATACATCTGCTAATCAACCAATCAAATGGACAGCTTCTCCTTGAAAATAATCACCTTAAAAAGACAGGTCACAAAAATTTTAAACAAATCATTAATTCATACATTGGGTTAAAATCTATGATGTGAAGAAAAATAATCTACCTGCAAGCTGCAAAAATTTACAGCAGCCAAAAAAAAAAACTAACTAGTTCAAGCATGGGATATTACTGAAAACAAATAAACATGTGTCTCAAAATTATAGAATACCATGAATATTTATGTTGTTGTAACAAACACAAAATAATGATTTTTATCATTAACACATTAAAAGTAGTCTATGTAGAGTAACCACATCCATTAATTTCATGTTTTTAAAACCTGGAGCATCAAGAGGGGGACACAAAACCCATGCAAACATGAGGCGAACATGAACTTCCCTCTGTGAGATGGATGCAGGTGGTGCATGTGACCTCCCAAAAATTATATTGAAGAGATGTTCACCAAACAGAACTAGACAAAAGACTAAAACAGTAAAAAGTCATTCATTTATTATTATTATTCAATTCCTTACATCATTAATAAAATACAAATTTTTTTTAAGGAAACATTAGTACTTCAATAAATGTTATCAAACTCCACAGTGTTGTTTCAACAAGCTTTTTCACTCATGACAGAACAATGTTTTTTTTTTACATATAACAAGAATTCATAACTGGAACGGTTGATTGAAGTAATATGTTTTATCTAGTTTTGAACTAGATGATACTCTCCACAAGTTGAGACCAAGTGGCCTTGGCATAAGAAGCTGGTAGCCAAGAATTCTGTTTTCAAACATTTTCAAAGAAAGTCAAGTGTTTTTTAAACAATCAAACAGTCTCAGTGGCCTTTAAAATGTGTATGGCAAACATTTGGCTGTGAGACATATCAAGTCTGAGTAACAAGGGCAAATTCTTGTGACTGCGTGAGATTGTGTGTTTGCATGTATGTGGCATAATTCAGTATTGCTTATGAGACACTGAAGCTACAGGGAAGCCAATCTGTTAGAGGGTTCCATTTAACCCAAACAGATGTTCAGACGATGCAGTGAGTGTTTGTGTGAATCTACATACTGAAATGTGACCTCTGACAATGTGCAAAAGCAGTTTGTGCTGACAAAGCTCCTTTGAAAGAGAATGTGTTGTTTCAGTGAGACTACTCCCTTATTTACACATACGCTGAAACAGACAGCTCACCAGTCACATCCCCCCCTTTTTATAGGCATCCATTGTTTCTTAAATATGCAAACTTGTCAAGAACTTCTCTTCTGTATGTTTTGACAGTTTAATAACTTCTGTTAGTTATACTTTACATTTCAGGGAATGAAACTGAATGATAAACAATATAAACATTTCCTCTTTTTGTCTTTACACTGTCATCTAATGGAAATGATAACCTCTCAAACTGTAAAACAATCCATAAAACTACAGGATTTTTTAGCTTTTTAGATTTTTTTAAATTTAAGTAAACATCAGTTTTCATGAGTTTTATTAGAATTTTGAAACTTGCATTGCATTCTGGGAAAACCTTTCAAGCCTCTAATTCTTGAAAGGGTGCTTTATTCCTCAACACCTGCCAGCTATCGTTATCTTCTTTTCCAGTTAATCAGTGGAGAAGGCAAAGCTTATGAGTTAGTAACCCGACGTATGGGAGTAATGAAAAGTATATTAGATATCACTGATGATAAGAAAAAAATATTATGAAATAAGTCTGTTCTCTGTTCTTAAATAAGTAAGTTTTTTATTAAGCATATTAAATACTATATATATCTTCAAAGGGTCACTTTTCAAAGCAGAAAGCAAGATTTGGAATAGCTAAAAATGGCGAATTGTTGCCATATATATATATATATATATATATATATATATATATATATATATATATATATATATATATATATATATATATATATATATATATATGTGTATATATATATTCATTCATTCATCTTCATGTCGGCTTTCTTCCCTTTCGGGGTCGCCACAGCGGAATGAACCGCCAAGTCTCTGACATATGTTTTACGCAGCGGATGCCCTTCCCTGCCGCAACCCATCGCTGGGAATATATATATATATATATATATATATATATATATATATATATATATATATATATATATATATATATATATATATATATATATATATATATATATATATATATATGTTAGTGTATATATACAAACAAACACGCACACACACATATATATATATATAGCCTTTTATATGTTCCTTTAAGTGTGTGACTGTTAATGTTTATAATTGCCCTTGTCCTGTGAAATTAGTAGAAAATGCTAATGACTGCAGCACTTTTTTGAAGATGTTTTGCAAGCTATCTTCATTTATGGTGGAACAACACAAACTGGCCAATACCAGTAGATTTCCAAAGGTCAAAAAAGGGAAAGTAGACTGTACCTTTAAAAAAATGATCCCTTCCACTAAAAAGTTCTTCCACCAATTGGGATTTTCAGAAACTGTGTTTCAGAAACAATGAAGCCAGTCATCGTGATATTCGTCACTGAAGCAATCTATGAATATCATGTAAAACTGGTTGATACTTGTGGGTAGTATTTTGGGGTTGGAAAAAACATAAGATGGGAGGTGGCGAGGAGAAGATTGAGGGATTTGAGCTGAGCTTCAGAGGGGCATGAGGTCGATTTCTCAGTTGGAGGAGGCAGTAATTGCTCGTGGGGCTTTAATGAGTCCGGCGGGCCTGAAGCACAGCTCTTCATCCAAGAACCAGACAGGTGGTCTGCTCAGCCTAATAGGGAAGGGAACGGCCCCCGATGTGACATCAAACCCAGTCTCTCACAGCTGCCACCCCGGTGTGTGTATGTGTGTGTGTTTGTACATGTCTCCGTGTGTGAAACAGAAAAGAGAAAGCACAAAAAAGGAAGAGACTCCCTCAAAACAGAATTACAGACCCCCTCAAAATGGAGCTTTTTCAGCTACATGATTAAATGGAATAAAGATGCTGTTGGGAATGTCAAAATATCCATTTTATCCCCACAAAACAGACACACAATAACATGTTGAAAATTCTCTGAACATGTGGTAGAAACACACAGAGACAAACAATATTCACAGCCAGAATGATGGCAGTAAAACAGAAAAAGCATTTTGAAAGAGGCTTTTGCAATGAAACAGCTTATGCAACAATAAAAAAAACTTAGTTTTACTTATTTTTAAATAAGTGCGCGAAGCACACTGATACAAATTCTTCGAAATTGATGAGTCGAAAACAAAAAAACATTTACAGATAAAGCAAATGCCAAGAAATGTAAAAATAATAATAATAGAAAAAAAAAAAAAATATATATATATATATATATATATACAGAGAGAGAGAGAGAATGTAAGGAGAAACAATTAATCTTTGATCCAATTTGTTGACTTTACAGTGTTATATACTGCTCTACAACCAGTGCAGTGTTGTGCACTGGTTTCCATATTTACATGGCAGTAAGCAAAGGGGTATAATTTTTGCTTAGAGACAGAAATGACATTGAAAGAATGACCAACTAAATTAAACTCATATATAAGGATGATAAAAAGAGCATGCACAAAGGTTTCAGTACGATTCAAATAACATCAATAATTTTTTTATTAGCATGGTTATATTTTTTTGTATTTCCTGTTTAAGTTCAGTGTAGGCAGAGATGTGTGGAAGCTAGACTGCAAACTGAGTTGTGTGCATACCTTTGGCTTACTCAATTGTTAAAAATGGTTATTTAAGGCAAACTTCATGGAACAGATTTGGAATTTGTAGTATTTTTCAAAACTTGTTACTACTGTAAGTTAATAGTTAGTGCTAACTTTAGAATTGTTTAGTTATTAAGTCTCTACTTAAATTTCTACTAATTAAGTTTCTACAACAAACAAATAACAAAGGGACATGAAAATGTGACACCTTGAGAGTAAAAAGCAAGACAACAATATTAAAGAATACTTCAAAAGTTTTTCTCTAAACCATTGCCATCAGAGAGTTTAAGTTCCACATAAAACTACAAACTGTCACATTCAAAAGCCTGCAATTGCTTCAAACCCTTGGGCAAAGATTTACAGTAGAGATGGTGGTGGGAAACCATTGATTTACAGATTGTGCAACGGCATAAACAACTGGCAAGAACATAGTCACCAGAACATTTTCATCGTTTGTTTATTTTAATGAGAAGGAGAGTACAGATTTTGGCCCAAATACCTATAATGAATATCAAACTTTAATGTTTATGACAGAAAATTGTGGACTGTGTACAGAAGTTGCAAAGAATAGATGAGAAAAATGTACATAACAGAAAATGAAATACATGAAACATGAAATAGCTTTCTTTTTTTCCCCCTTTGTTAAATTCTAAACACGCCAACTTACCAATTCATGTAAATTACTTGGAAAATGGAATCCATAAGCTGTCAACGACATTAGTCTTAAATATTATCACAAAATCTGCACAAAACCTAATATTTTTGCAGTCCCATTGGGCAAGATTAAAAAACATCTGAACCTAATCATACATTCTGCATTGACTTCTATCCCTCTCAACATCCCATTATTAATGACCATGTTCAATGTTGTGCAGTCCCTGTGGCTGAGCAGGTTTCTTACGATCTGATCTGAATCTAAGCTGAACTGATGTTGTTGGTGCTGCTCATTAGTGGTGATCAGCGTTAAGCAGGCAGGCTTTTCTCCAGTGAAATGTGCAATTTCATCTTTGCGGAGCAGTGGAAGTAGGGCATGACGTTAACAAATGTCACTAATGCATGTTGACAGACACCAGAGTATTACTCAGAAGCCTTCATTGCAGAACACACAATACCAGAGGAATGGCCGACAGCACAATTAAAACATGAACGAACCCTAAAACACACGAAGGCAACAGCCTTGTAAAACACGAGGAAAATATTCACATAAAACAGCCAATCTCGCATACTTGTTAAAACAGGTTTAAAATTGACATTGTTTCAAAGTGGCCCTTCAAAAAGTGGAGTATCTCTTGGTATATTCAGATACGTTCTTCATACACGTTGCTCATGGTATAGTATGATATATGCAATTACCTTGATTAATGATCATATGAAAGTGTTAAAACAGCTAAATGCATGTCGTCCTCTCAATGTGTGAGATGTGAGAACTCTGTTTTAATAAACATAACAATTTACAACTTTGTAAATTAAATGCTTCTTTAAAGGGCTAGGAAACCAACAGCTTCAGTTAGTCAATTTGTTAAAAAAACAAATGCACCCAAAATGTCAGTGGACAGCAGTGCTGAAAAGAGAAATCTATGTGGGATCGTCATTGTTTCAAGTGAGCTGTCATCGCTAGTTTCCTGTTAACATGTAAAGGTAAAAGTTGTGAGCTATCCAACCAACGAGTGGTTTTGTGAATTTGTTAAAACTGCAGAAATACGCTCAAGGTGTGAGTCTATCTGTATCTGCAGTCAGTGATTTCTCTCCTCTTTTGTGAAGTTAGTTCATTGTTACAAGATGTTCCTGGACTAGGCTGTGGGTACAGACAGTTGCCTCTCTCTCTCCTGCTTCAGCAGAGAATTACATGTGAAAGCAAATGAACATTGTTTAAATGCTGTAACTCCTCTTATTAATCAATTTCCGCCTCATCTCCGCACTGTCCATGCTCCTTTTTCCTGGGATTTTCATCTATTAGGCAATAAAGCACCTAATCAGAGGGGTAATGTGGATGATTTTTTCATAGGATAAAATAACTTAAACTTATGAGTTATAGACACATTAAGGAACAAAATAAAATGTCACAGCATGTCAAAGCATTGTTAAAGTCATCAAAAAAGTAATCAAAGGAAAAAAAATTTTTTCCTTATACAGAGTTTCTGTTCGTTTCAGAATGTCAAATTTAGTGTATCTTAATTGACTGTTAAGAATCAAATTTATCATAACAGTATGCTTCAAATACATTGATTGAAACCCTAACCACCATGTGAAAACAGTTAAGGATGGTATCATTTGAAAAAATTGTGGGCAGTACACTACAGTAAGAGACCTAAACTCATAACTCATAGTTTCCCATAAGCCTTCTAATATTATAGATCTTACTGTCAAATAAAAAACCTGGAAAACCAACACATTTTTATTACAAAGGTAGACTGCATGAACACATTGAATAGTTATAACAGAGCACTGAACAATATGTGCAAAACTTAGTACGTGTGCAGAACCTTAGCTATGTGTTAGGGTTATTTTGTTCATTTGCCATTAACTGAGGTTATATTTTTTAACCTCATTGCATGGACATGACCTTGCAGATCTAATAATAATAATAAAAGAATTATATTCTGTCTGTGCATAAACAACTATTTTTCCAAGCCTCTCACTGAGCACAAAATGTCAACTTAACTAGTTCTGTTACAGAAAACTAATATAGATATTAGATGTATTTTTTTGTTTGCTAAGCCTCACTTTGTTTGAGACTCAATCTTGAGGTGTGTAAGCTTCATCCCTATCAGACCCACCCACCACTGGTCAACAGATGGCATCATGGCTCTGCCCCACAGGAGTGGCCTTTTATCTTTAAGCACCCCGTCCAGACCAGCCCCCCGCTGCATGGCTTAATTACCACCGGGCGATGGCTCTGCTGTCCCAGAGGGCCAGGCGAGTGGCCAGGGGTGGCTACGAGACTCCGGTGTGACTCAGCTCTGCTTGTTTTGTCCCAGCCTGGAGCAGTTGCTGAGATGGTGGGGGTGTGTGGTGAAACTGAGATTTGGAGAGGACTGCGGCGAGACTTTACTCTCACTGAGCAGAAGCGCTGTGCTCAGGGCTGAGGTAAACAAACAAAGCCACATGCAGAGAGACGTCTGTGAATGTTTATGTGCGCTATGATCTGTGTTTGAAGAGATTTCTGTCTCGCTTTATTTAAACTGTCAAATAGTCCACGAGTAATTCTCTGATTAACACTTTAAAAAGATTGAACACAGAATGTCCTGCCATCGTTTGTACCTGTTTTTGTGCAGTTATTTTTGTACCTTACAGCACCCAAACCTATTAAATTACAACACTCATATTTTTCAGGATGAAACATGCTGGCGTGTGAAAATTGTGTTTGAACTCTCTTGTTAAATTTTCCCTGATTTTTCATTAGTGATTTCATCTTTTGGTTAGCTCTACATTAATGGCGTAGAAAAAATAGACCTTACTATTTTTCATTAGGAGAAAATTATCTAGATTATTTCTGAAATGCTACCTACCTAATGGGATAAAAATAGCTATATTAATTTTGCATTAAATGCAGATTTCAATTTTGAATTAAAAATTCCTTTAGAAATGGGGAAAATACACAGAAAATTATGACAATAAATACATTAAAAAGGTTAAGGCTATAAAAGGTTTCAAAGTAAACCAAAAAAATACATGACTAAGGTGAGTATTGCCATGCATTACTGATGCTTTAGAAATTGTGCAGAAATCCATCACATGACCACAATGTACAGGTTTTACTGACAATTCTTATGTTCTATAAATAACCAGTAATTGTACAACGACAAACACAATAGTACACAACTGCTTGAGATCTCTCAGATCATGTGAATATCAGAAATATGAATAACAAAAACTAAACAAAGATGAACAGTAATCCAAGTCTAACCAAACTTGTAATTTAGATCCATCTTATCTAGTGACCAAAACAGTGGTTAAAAAAACAAACAGATTTGGTTGTTGTATTATACGTTATAGTAGAAATAGTCAGAAGTTTCTGAAAATGTACACTATTTTGTATCAATCTATTTATTTACTGAATTGTTCGAATAAAATTTTTTGACATTCATTTGGCTCCACAGCTCATCAGCAGTGTTTTCAGGTACTTGTATGGCCTGGGATGAGAACAGATGGAGCGGGTGGACGAGTGACCAAAGCCAGTGCCAGAAGAGCATGCAGGATGGAGTCCCCTCTAAAGTCTTCCTGCTAGACTGCATCTGCCTTTGATTACAAATATCTGAACGTTTGTGAACTTAAAACTGGACTTTGCACCTAAACTCACTCACTCGCACGCAGATGGACTGATAATCTGTTCATGTGTGTGAGTGAGTGAGGCTCTCTAATGAGCGTCTGGATGAGCTGTTTGAGAGTGACTCTGGCTCTGTTGTGTGTGTCTGGGACTGAGGGACGAGAGAGAGCTAGGCTAAATGAGTCACATTAATAACCTGTGTCAGCAGGTCTAAAGAGCAGAAGTGCTCTGGACGACCAGAGGAAGCAAGGGAGGGAGAGAAAACAGAGCCCAACTAATGTCAACTGTGATTTGAGCAACAGATTTTGAGTGGAAAAGTAATTTAGGCTATGCTTGTAATCATGAAAACAACTGTATAATAATAATATCAATTATAATAATTAAAATCATAATAATAATAATTGTCCTGCGATTCTAGTGTCATTAGGTCAACAGATTTGGTTAAGGTATTTAGTACTTAGAGAAAACAACTGTTTTCGCCAAAGAGACTCTTTTACAGGAGGCATTTTCATGCTCTACACTAAAGGTTATCACTAGAAGCACATATAATATTTAAGGAAAACCTCATATTTAGTTTAAAAACAAATATCCTGAAAAACAGTAGTTTACTAGCAGTAGGGAAATATTGCTATTATATACACTCTTGAGGGATATGTAAAGTCTTCAGTTAACTGCAACTGCAAAAACAAACAAAAAAAACAACTCACATTAGCCCAACGAGGACATGTAAACTATACAATGACATATCACTTATCTCATATCTCATCTTACACCATAGAGATTTACCCTGAGATAATCTGTTGTGGTATTTTCAGTCTGTTCATAATTAATAACCTATTATCAACATGTTTTGCTTTTACTTTGGGACTGTGGAAATAATCCTTCACAATGCAGTGTTTCTACAAACAAAAAAAAAGAATAAATTATGATTATAATCTATAGTTGTTTACATTACTTTTACAGCAATTGGCCTTTTTTAGGTACTTCAAAGGAAATGTGACTTGTTTGTAGCTGTGCAAGGTCCTGAGGATTGACATTGGTCTAATGCAGTGGTCCCCAACCCTTTTGGGTTATCCCAGCACAGGTACAAATTGAATTTAGAATGAACTTTTATTCTGGAAAATCTCTTAAATCATTCTCACTGCTCTTGTCAGGTGTCTTGACAGCAACTCTACAAGTATTCCAGATTGAAGTCATGGCAGAGCACTGCAGGATCTCTTCAGCATCACTAAGAGCCCTACCTCTGTTTCGTACACCCTATCTGAGTCAAACAGAGTTTTGCGCAGGGACAATGGGAGAAACATAACTTTGGTGAATGGATATAAGAAGTTCACATGTCTGTCATTAGAATAAGTTGTATGTAGTACAGTACTTGTTTAAGGGGCTTTGAGCAAATAGGATGTATATTTAAACAAATATTTTATTTATAATATAATATAATATATAGTATTTCACTGAAAAAAAGACTTGAAGTAATGGATAACAACAGACCAGAGGATAACACCAGATATTATTATTTTACACACTTTCGAGGCCGTCCACCCCAGAAAGAATACTCTCTTTATCCAGTGAATCTTATTGCACATACTTAAAACAATACATTAAAAAAATGCAATTTAAAATGCTTTTCTGCTATGTTCATATTTATGTTTTTATTATTTTATTACACAATGCTGTTGTTACAAGGCAGAAGATTGAACCATGTCAATGCCTGCATCATATCTCTCAAGCATTACATTTATTTAATATAATAAAGATTTTCAGCTTCATGAAACTGTAGAGAACTAATAAATAAACGTATTATCTTCTTTATCACAAATAAACATTCAACACCTGCTGATAGTAATCAATGACTTCTATTAGTAGTACAAATAGGCTGCCTACAAACATATTCAGCATCTTGTGACACTGCTAAACTAAAAGCAAAAAATTCATTGTTCAAGTTAGTTATTGGTATTTTTATGCTGCAGGCTGACAATCATTTAATTTATTCAACACAACATGCTTGAGTCTGTTACATCTAAAATTGTTAGCAGGACACAGTAACCAAAAACTTTACTCACCACTGTTTTACGTTCTCTTTATTCTTTCTTTTTCACAACCAGAATGATGAGTATTTTTATTGTAATGGTAAACCTTCTCACAAATCCAATATAATGAATGAGTTTTAGATTGGGTGTTGATGTGAGATCTGGAGATCATCAGTCATTAGGCATAAAAAGCAGATATTGCAATAGAAGACAGGATGGGTGACAGGAGGTGATGCAAGATGCAAGGAAATGTATTTTGATTCACCTGATTGACCCCTGAATTTCGTGGCCTGTACTTAATTCCAAGAAAACCATTTACCGTAACTATGATTAGAAGTAGAACAATAATAACTGTGTCAAAGAGTGAGCAGCTGCCATTGGTGACTCGCCATTAAAGACTTACTGGGAAGGTGGAACACCCACCTCCATCAGCAGGGATCCCAAATGGTGCATCGAATCTATTCTTACATATGCTTGGGTTTGTGTTAAAGTGAGAAAAATCTAAATTCCTGCAAGTAAAACAGAGAAGAATGTATGGTGCTAAAGTCAAACACTCCCCTTAAACACCTTCCGCTCTTCACAGCTTGAGTGCTCTCTGCATTACTGTGATTTAATTAAAACACTTATTAAAACACTATGGCATTGTTCTTGAAATAAAAATGAGCTTGTTAAATGCCACGCAGTGAACATGCATGATTGTAATTATGAGATGATTGTGTAGTTGCGACTGAGTGAAATGTTCATTTCTGTCTGTACATTTGAAAAACTTTTTTTAAATGAGCTTGTTTTGTCATTTTTAACAACTAGAGGTTCCTGATAGTAATGTATTTGGAGGCCTTGCAGTCCATGCTTAACATTTTATATGAAACAAGAACATAAATAGTAACCTCATTCTGGCTGTCAGCTCATTCAATGAACAATAACTATGGAGAGAATATGGTCTCTAACATTATGGAGCTGATTTGGTCATAGGACCCTGCATGAATTAGTGGTGTGATTGACGCTCAACAGTATCAAAGTATAAAGAAAATCAGCCATGAGAAAAGGACAGCATTCAAAGCACAGGCATAGTACTTCACAAGGTCCAACTTGTTGAAAATGCAGCTGATACTGTAGGGTAATCACAAAACCCCAATGTCCACATCATATCACACTAGTTCTAACCTTACACTGGCTTCCAGTTACACTGGCTTCAGCAAGGTAATGTTAATTTAACAATGGCTAAATTAAATATATATCCTGTTTCTCTCAATTATGCTACAGTGCACTTAAGGTAGCTCAAGAAATTGTCAAGAACACTAAATAGCAGGGCTTGTCGAAGTTACAGCTACCTTAATCTCAGCTTCAGACCTCATGGCCATGGAATCCTGAAGTCTAAATGGTTGAATTTGTCTGGATTTCTGGGATGAAGCATTAGACTTTTTTCCGTGGCTAACTTGTTGCATGTTGGTCAAGTGATGTGACAACAATCTGTGAAAGTGATATGAAGACATGATGCTATGCACGACATGGGATTGGTTGCATGTCATGTTAGTTAAACAACCTCATGGACAGGTCTTGTCCACAAAAAAAAAAAACAGCCACAAATCTCAGTAAGTAGTCTCAGCTGTAAGTCTGACTGTGTGAGACTACTGCCACCCCTACTTTCGACTAGAGTAGAATTGTCAGGATCTCTATCTCGTTTTTCTCTCTGTCTCCTGTCCGCGTCTCGGCTAATTATGTTATCTGTCGCAGCTGCTTCTCGTTTCGTTAATTGTCTCCGCTATTTAAGTTCCCCTGCTATGTCTCATCTTTGTGAGTTGTTGTTCGTCTTCATGTTCGCTGATGCTCTGCTCTAGCTCTTCTCTTGTGGCCTGTCTCGTTTACGTAGCCGGTGTGGAGTACTGCACTCAAGCCTCACCCGAGGATCGCGGTGGACTGACCGCTCGGATTAACCCTACCTGCACCTCCTTAAAAGAGCAGAGGACCTGTCGCCTTCCGCGGGGTTTAGCGCACCTGCCCCAAGACTTTTGTTTATAGTTTGAGACTCTGAACTGTGTTCCTGTTCTGTTGAACAGCGGTTTTGATTTAACCGTTTCAGTCATTAAAGACTCTGGTTACCGATCCCTTGCTTCTGGGTCCTTCTTACCTCAGTCTCACGACAGAACAACTCACCAACCCATGGATCCAGCGAGGGACTCTCCTACCCGCCGCGCCGTGGAACAGCAAGGTATCCTGCTCGGACGCCACGCGGAGGAGCTCGCTTCAGCCAGGCAAACGATGGATTCCCTCTCCGCTCGGGTCCTGGAGCTCACCGAGCAGCTCCAGACGCTGCGCTTTTCCAGATCTTCACCAGCCCAAGGGGCAGCAGAACCCAGGGTTAATAACCCTCCGTGTTACTCCGGTGAGCCAGCTCAGTGTCGTGAGTTTCTCCTCCAGTGCGAGATTGTGTTCTCCCTCCAACCCTCCACCTATGCTGAAGAACAAGCCCGGGTGGCTTACGTCATCTCCCTTCTCAAGGAGAGGGCCCGGAGCTGGGGAACTGCTGTCTGGGAGTCCGGAGCAGAGTTTTGCTGCCATTATGAGTCCTTCAAGGCAGAGATGATAAAGGTCTTCGACCGTTCGAGCTTCGGTGAGGAGGCTTCGAGACGGCTCGCTACGCTCCGGCAGGGGGATCGTTCCGCAGCCGATTTCGCCATCGAGTTCCGCACCCTTTCTGCAACGGCCGGATGGAACGAGGTAGCTCTCCGTGCTCGGTTCCTGGAGGGGCTCAACTCCGAGTTACGAGGAGAGTTATTCGCCTACGATCTGCCCGAGGGTTTTGACCGGTTGGTGGAGGTCGCCTTACGGGTGGAGAGGAGGCTCGCCACTCGTCCTCGTTCCTGGGTCGCCGCTCCCCGAGAGTCATGGGAGGGTCTCTTCTCAACCGGTTCGCTCCCTACGGCAGCCGAGGGGCGTTCCGAACCCATGCAGCTGTCTCCCATCCGAATTTCCTCCGAGGAGCGCCAGAGGAGAATCATAAACCGCCTCTGTTTATACTGCGCCGCTGCCGGGCACCAGTTCTCCGTCTGTCCGGTAAAAGCCCACGCCTGGCGGTAGACCGAGGAGTACGGCTGGGCGTGTCATCCATATCCTCGGACGCAGTCACTCGAACGACGCTCCCCATCCAGATTGAGGTCGGTTCCATGGTCCACTCTGGTGAGGCGCTGTTGGACTCCGGTGCCGAGGGGAGTTTTGTGAACAGATCGTTCGCTGAGGCGTGTCGGATTCTGCTTCTTTCGCTGGAGAGACCCACGGTGGTTCGTGGTTTCGATGGGCGGAGTCTAGCAGAGGTCCGTTACGTCACAGAACCGGTACGACTTCGGGTGTCCGGTAACCACCAAGAAACTATTTTTTTTTATGTGTTAGACTGTTCTGACTGTTCTATTATACTCGGGCATCCTTGGCTCGTTAAACATAACCCGCAGCTAGACTGGGCTAGAGGGGGAATTAGGTCATGGGGTTTATCTTGTCATAACTCGTGTCTCATGTCCGCTTCCTCTCCGCTGACTTCTGTTTCTGCTTTACAGGATGAGCACGTTGATCTTGTGGGCGTTCCCGCCGAGTATCACGATTTAAGAGCGGTCTTTAGCAAGTCACGTGCCACCTCTCTTCCTCCTCACCGGCCCTATGATTGCGCTATTGATTTGTTACCGGGGGCGAGTCCTCCCCGGGGTCGTTTATATGCCCTGTCGCGTCTCGAGAGAGAGGCGCTTGAGAGTTACTTAACGGAGTTGCTCGCCGCGGGTACCATTGTTCCGTCCACGTCACATGCAGGGGCGGGGTTTTTTTTTTTGTCAAAAAGAAGGATGGTTCGTTGCGCCCATGTATAGACTATCGGGGATTAAATGAAGTCACTGTCAGAAACAGATACCCCCTTCCCCTTATGTCAACTGCTTTTGATCTTCTGCAGGGGGCTTCTGTATTTACTAAGCTGGACCTACGTAATGATTATCACCTAGTGCGGATTAAGCAGGGGGATGAGTGGAAGACTGCCTTTAACACACCTATCGGTCATTTTGAATATAAGGTCCTTCCTTTTGGGTTGGCTAATGCCCCGGCGGTTTTCCAAGCTCTCATAAATGACGTTCTCCGAGATATGCTTAATGTTTTTGCTTTCGTTTACTTAGACGACATCCTGATTTTTTCTCCCGTTCTGGAGACACATGTGTCACAGGTTCGTAAAGTGTTTCAGAGATTGCTTGAGAACAAGCTCTTCGTCAAGGCTGAGAAATGCATGTTTCACCAACGCTCGGTCTCTTTTTTAAGGTTACATAGTCTCTGAGACGGGTGTGAGTATGGACCCTGCTAAGGTCCGAGCGGTCCAGGATTGGCCGGAACCTGAGACACGCACTGCGTTACAGCGATTTTTGGGGTTTTCTAATTTTTACAGGCGATTTATTCGCAACTTTGGTGAGATTGCTGCACCCCTGACTGCGCTCACTTCTGCTAAGTCCCACTTTGCTTGGACGGCTTCCGCTCAGCGTGCATTCGACCAATTAAAGTCTCGATTTTCCTCCGCGCCGATTCTTATTACACCGGACGCCAACAGCCAGTTTATCGTCGAGGTGGACGCATCCAACGAAGGGGTCGGGGCGGTTCTCTCCCAACGCTCGCCAACTGATGGCAAGGTACACCCCTGTGCTTTTTTTTTCTCGCCGCTTTAACCAAGCTGAGCGGAATTACGATATCGGCAATCGAGAGCTCTTAGCTATACGTCTAGCTCTGGAGGAATGGCGTCACTGGCTCGAGGGAGCAACGGTGCCGTTCCTCGTTTGGACGGATCACCGTAATCTCGAGTACATTCGCTCAGCCAAACGACTTAATGCCCGCCAGGCTCGCTGGACCCTGTTTTTTTGGTCGTTTCAATTTTACGATTTCTTTTCGACCTGGAGCCAAGAATCAGAAGCCCGATGCTCTCTCGCGCCAATTTGACCCAGAGGACACACCATTCTCCGACGAGCCCATACTTCCACCTGAGATCGTGGTTGGGAACTTGACCTGGGGTATTGAGCATCAGGTAGAGGCTGCTCTGTTGCGCGAGGGCGGTAATCAGCTTTGTCCGTCCGACAAGCTATATGTGGTTAAGTCACTTCGTCCGGCGGTCCTTCGCTGGGGACACTCTTCCAAGTTCGTTGCCCATCCAGGGGTCAAGGGTACCCTGGAGGCGGTTTGTCAACGCTTTTGGTGGCCACTTATGGCACGTGAGGTCTGAGACTTTTTTTGCACTTTTCCTGTTTGCGTTCAGTCCAAGTCAGGTAATAGACCTCCCGCTGGACTGTTACAACCGTTACCCATACCTTCGCGACCCTGGTCTCATATCGCCTTAGATTTTATCACCGGTCTGCCGGAGTCCCGGGGTGGTAACACGGTCATTCTCACCGTGGTAGATCGGTTCTCCAAGGCAGCCCACTTTATTCCGCTTCCGAAACTACCCAACGCTCGCGAGACTGCCATCGCCATGGTCAATCAAGTCTTTAGAATTCACGGCTTACCTAACGATGTAGTCTCGGATAGAGGTGTCCAATTCACCTCTAGGTTTTGGAGGGAGCTTTGTAAGCAGATTGGCGCGTCACTCAGTCTTTCGTCAGGATTTCACCCACAGACCAACGGGCAGGCCGAACGGGCTAACCAAGATATCGGTCGCCTCTTACGCTGCCTGGTCAGAAACTGTCCGGCGTCTTGGTGCGATCAGCTCTCATGGGCTGAGTACGCTCATAACGCGACCCCGACCTCCGCCACAGGGGTTTCTCCTTTTCGGGCATGTCTCGGTTACCAACCCCCTCTCTTTCCCAGTCAGGAGGTAGAGGCCAACGTTCCTTCAGTTCTGGCCTTCATCCGACGTGCCAGACGCACCTGGCGAGTGGTCCAGAGGGCACTGGAGGTGACCAGGGAGCGCTACCGACGCTTTGCCAATCGTCACCGCTCAGTTGCACCACATTATATCTGCGGACAGAAGGTCTGGCTCTCCACCTTCAACCTTCCACTCCGTCTTCCCTCCCGCAAGTTGGCGCCACGTTTTATTGGTCCTTTTCCTATCACTAAAATTATCAGCCCTACCGCTGTTCGCCTACGCTTACCCAACTACCTAGCCCGCGTCCATCCGGTGTTTAATGTCTCGTGCCTCAAACCGGCCATACTGTCGCCCACTCATCCTCCTCCTACCCCGCCTCCCCCCTTACTCATTGAGGGAGCTCCCGCGTATCGGGTTAAGACGATTCTTGACGCTCGCAGACGGGGTCGGGGACACCAATTCTTAGTCGATTGGGAGGGGTATGGGCCTGAGGAGAGAAGTTGGGTTTCCTCAAGGGATATCTTGGACCGCTCTTTAATCGACAATTTCTATTCTTCTCGTCGCTCGTCCTTGGGTAGCGCCTAGAGGCGCTCGTTAGTGGGGGGGTACTGTCAGGATCTCTATCTCGTTTTTCTCTCTGTCTCCTGTCCGCGTCTCGGCTAATTATGTTATCTGTCGCAGCTGCTTCTCGTTTCGTTAATTGTCTCCGCTATTTAAGTTCCCCTGCTATGTCTCATCTTTGTGAGTTGTTGTTCGTCTTCATGTTCGCTGATGCTCTGCTCTAGCTCTTCTCTTGTGGCCTGTCTCGTTTACGTAGCCGGTGTGGAGTACTGCACTCAAGCCTCACCCGAGGATCGCGGTGGACTGACCGCTCGGATTAACCCTACCTGCACCTCCTTAAAAGAGCAGAGGACCTGTCGCCTTCCGCGGGGTTTAGCGCACCTGCCCCAAGACTTTTGTTTATAGTTTGAGACTCTGAACTGTGTTCCTGTTCTGTTGAACAGCGGTTTTGATTTAACCGTTTCAGTCATTAAAGACTCTGGTTACCGATCCCTTGCTTCTGGGTCCTTCTTACCTCAGTCTCACGACAAGAATTTACAATATACTGTATATAACATGTAAAAACCTTACCTGTTTGGACAATCCATGTCAAGTTCTTGCGATAAACACAACTGCAGCAGTAAAGAGGAAAAAAAAATTGTTGATCTGAAACTTTAAAAAAAAGAACAAACCTAACGTCAATTATAGTAAAAAAAAATTATAAAATACAACTGAGAATGTGAAAAAACTGTAGATCCATTTTATCCTTTAATTCTTTTTTGATTGGATTTAAATATTTGGTTGTCCTGAAAAAAAAACCCTCTTCAGATATGCTTTCTTTGCTATTTTAGATATACTTGTAAAATGAATTTAATCACCTACAGAGCCATTATCCACATGAAAAGAAATAAAATGCTCCTCTGAGTATTACAATGAGTGAACCATGATTCTTACATTTTGCTCACCATCAATCAAATATTCGAGTGGTAAAGAAATGTGTCATTATAATAGGCACAATCCTCTTACTTTGAATTTAATATTCTAATGAGAAGATACTTTGTAAAAAGATTATTTACCACTGGCAAACTGCAGCTAGACTAGTACAAATAAAAAAAAAATCTACAGTTTTCCAGCTGAAACAAATCCAGTGTAGGGTTTTCTAACCACAACCACTTTTACAAAGGTGTGGTGAGCTCTCTTATGTTTCTATCTCTCTGATCACTACATGACTGGAAAGCTTTTAGAAATCCAGTGTGAGAGTAAGTGGAGGGGATGGACTCAAAGCGCACCTCAATCCTATTTCTTTGATGCGTAGTCCACCTGTGAATACGCAGCTGCTTAGGATAGAAGAGACATGATGTTGAGCTCTGTACGGATCAACACCTGTGTTTTCGGATTTAAGGGACACAGCAGTTTGATGTTTGAAGGCCTAAGTGAAACATGGGGTATAAATATAGATGCTGGGAAGTGAGCCAGAATAAAGAAGCATTAAAATCACACGGAGGAGCCTGAGTTGGTATCAGAACGATAAAGCAAAGGGCATCATATTGAGAAACAGGTCAAGGCGTTGAGTGGCTCTGGAAGCACAGATCTCTCAGGTGATGGAATCTTAGTCACTCTCCTGCATTCATTTTTCTAATTAGCCCGAGGCCACAGCAGCACACACATAATCTGATATTTATCTAGAGATGTGCTATGGGTCAGAATAGGTGTGTGGATGGGATGCATTTGCATTCCACTCAAACCGGTGTGTGTCTGGGAAAAAGGAATGCACAGTGACTGATTATGTGTCTCATTTCTACATCTGCAAACTACTGGCAATCAATGAATCTCAAGCAATTGTTTGTCTACATTATTTGGTTTCATGCTTCTGTCATGAACCACAAGGATTATCAAAAGACACAGAATAGATACAAAACAGCAACTTTCATTAAAGCAGTGGAGAACATATATACAGTATAATCCACTGAAAGATAGCAACTGAGACAACACAGTAGACAGCAATTACGATTAAAGCAATCCAGTGTAGACCCAACAAGATGGAGCAGACTAGGAGTTGCTCTTTAATAGCTCAAGTACAACATTTACTGTTGTAACACACACATATACCAATGTACCATTTCATTTAGATTATGTAATGCAGAGCAAACATTAATAATATCTTTAATATTTGTTTTATTGTATAAGCAGCATACTTCACATCAAATGGTAAGACATCGCAGCATCAGACTTTAGCACTACTTTTTCCCTGTGTAGTCAAAACAAGATTGTTGAGAAAAGCCTTCAGTTTTCACAAATTTTTGGCAGCTCAGATATTAATAAAAAAAATTACAGCCATTTGCCGTGGCTAGCTGTTTACGTAAACAGTGGCTAGTGAACTGTAAGTGAATTACAAAGTGAACCTTTAATAGCCATTCTGTAGTTTGTTTACTCAAACACTAAAAATGCATTTATTTTAGCAGCAGCTTTAACACTGCTTTACAAGTAGAGGATCAGAATGAAAAAAAAAATTATAACTTGTAATATTATATATTATGGACAGGATACAATATGTAGATGTATTTATTAGGTTTTGAACCTAGCCATAGAGGTCCTAACATAAGGTAATAGATATTTACAGAGGGGCTGGAATGCAATTAAGAATATTTAGTATTTATCATATCCTAAAAAACTTTAAATAAACAAACTGATTATAGAGCAAATGTACCAGATGAATAAGCCTTTTTAAAATGACAAACATTGATTTTCCAGATGCTAAAATACGCTAAACAGTAATCTGCAATTTATGGACATCCATTTCACTTTAGAGAGCCATTATTTGTAAACAGTTGAAAATTATATTTTGGCATTCTAAGTTTGTGAAATAGCCAGCTTGACATAAATGTATCTAGCTATTGCCATTTAAAACTAAGAGGATACCCATTTTGTGATGAAGAAACGATATACTTCATTTCTCACCTGAAAATGTTTAACTATTGTTGTATTATGGCGACTGCATTATAGTTAGTTAAGTGAGTGCTTCATTGAAAACTGCAGAAAGAGCTGCAAGATGAAAAAAAATGCTCTTTATTTTTCATTCTCACCATGCAACATTAAATCACAACAGACTGGGTCTAACTATCAATCACAGGAGATGTGTTGAAGGGTTTTAATACCGTCCTTGGGAAAACAGGTAATAATAAATGCTTATTTTTTAAACTTGCATATACATAAACCTGTTGCTGAAAACACCAATATGCTAAGTATTGAGTGAGTCAGCTGCCGTCATGACTGCTCCGACCTACCTTCTAGGTCAGGACAGTCACCTAAGCATTTCACTGCATATCGTACCGTGTATGACTGATAAAATTGGAATATGAATTGAATTTGATTTGATTATTACCCTTTCAAAATCATGAAAAATTTAATTTTACAGGCCCTGTATTCAAGAACTAGAGCTTAGAGCACTAGAACCATTTGAAAAAAGTGTCCAACTCAATTCTATTATTTTTCTGGCTATTTAGGTTCACAACATGGGGATTTAATAAAATTAAATAAAATGTACTAATAACAATCATATATGAAAATCTCTGTTCCTATTGTATAAAGTCTGAAGCTGGCTTCAAACCATCGTAGAGGGAGGAAGAACAAAAGCTAGGGTAAATATACAGCATAAAAGGGAGCAAGAAAAATACAGAGGGTATTGACTTCTGTTTGTAGAATATAATGGCCTAAGGTGGGGAAAACCCTAAAATATTTCAAAACAAATACTAAAATGGCAATGTCTGTTTTAGTTGTAACATCAACCTTAGGATTTTCCATTCTATTTAAAAAATCCCAGACAAAAAAGCATGATAGTCTCTACTGTAAAGGGATTTTAGTAGCAAGCATTCTCTTTAAAGCACATATTGACACAATCCTGCCACATCTCACTTCCTCTCAATAACACGCTAGCTTACACACATCCACCCTGGCTGATAAAGATAATAAAAGACGCATCTGGAGCATATGGTATCTGCCACTATTGAATGAATCTTTTCTAAAATGGTAAATGCAGGGACCAAAATAAATGCAGATGCCAATCACAGTGCTCATTTTGCTAATAGTTAATGGCGTTGATCTTCAACAGCAGACGGTTTGTTTATTACAGCAGCATTATGAAGTTAGCTCTTTTGGGATTGGTCATAAGAGAGAGGGGATATGGGGGATGGAGAGAGCTCTATCATGGTAGAAGGGATAGATCCATTTCCGCAGTCCAGCACACCTGTTTAAGTAAGTGGGGGGCTGCGAGAGTGATGGAGTTTGCCGAAGATCGGAAGAGAATGTTTGAAACATGACACAACACATTCATCAAATCACAGCTTCAGTTAAGAATCCACCAATATATAAGGCATAGTAAAGATGCATAGTAAAGAGAGGAGGCAGGGAATGATATTCCAAATTCTCACAAGACTGGTTTAAAGGTTTAGGAAAAAAATGTTTCTTCTGCGTTTGTCAGTGACACCAGTTTATCAAAACTGCAGACTAAAACTGTATCTGTTAAGAGAGTCTCAATGAAGCAACAGGAACAGTTTAAATTTAGACGTTTTTGGATCTGTTCAAAAGGTAATTTAATTGTTTAAAGTGTCCATCAGATGTTGATTTGATTTACACGTCTTATGTCGGTCTCACCCTTTTTCTTCCTTGCCTGGTCATTTTCTTCAGTAATGCTTCTTTCAGATACTATGTTAGACTTCCTTAAAACATTTTGGTTCCACCACATTTGATGAGTCACTTTCTAAAGTTAATGAAATTGATTCAAAATGAAGTAGTTTTTAGACAATTTCCGATGCAGGTGTTATTATAAAAACTGAATAAATTCTTGCAATGCAAAATCTTCTGCAAATGGAGTACTGACTACTTTAATTTTTTTATTAGCTTCAGGAAAAGTTCCTCTTTCAACACTTGAATTCTTTGATTGCAGCTTTTCTAACATTCTCTGTAAATTTCAACATTACCCACAATCACCCACCCAGTTCTGGTGATGTATAGATACTAACTAAACAATGGTGGACATTTTCCTTCTCAGTAAGTTCTTTTCCAGTGGCTACCGTGCTCTTTAACAAATTGCTTTAATTTAAAGCTAAGACCTTGAAGTGTGTGTCTGTGGGTGAGCGTGTAGAGCTTACTTTCTTTATATCCTTTATCTCTCTTTAAGGTTCTCTGCTGAGCAATCTATTAACTTCTATCACTCAGAAGATTTTACAGACACAGAGCACGAAATGTATGTTAGCTACATACTGCATGCTAACACCCACTAGCGACCCTGTTTTTCTAAAGTTATAATGCTTGGCTACATCGAGGACATGAAGTTAGTTCACGTGAGAGAACCCCTGAAAGGGAACTTCAAAGAAGATGTTGTTTTATTTAGCTGTTACACTTGTTGAAAGCAATCACATAACAGGGGGAGTAAACACAAACTAAGGGTTAAAATTGTATGAGAAATTATTTTGAGTGAAATAACCATCTCAAACACAAATGTAATATGGTTGTAATTGCATGATTTAATAACTCGTTTTATGATTCCAAAAACTACAACTGACTTCATTAAGACCAGTACTTTTTACTGGTCTTAAGACCAGTAATTTTTTCTAAGAGTTTATTACTGATGAAGTTTATAAAACTGATTGGTGATATTGAGTTTAATATCTGATTGTTGTTTGAGTCTGTATAACACTCAAACAAGAAGTTTAGTAGTTTGGGAGTGATTAACATGTCAAATAAATGGGATGATGCATTATAGTGCAAATAGTGTGCTTTAGAGTGATGCAGTAAAAATATTAAGACTTGGCTAAATATTAACAAAAGCCCAACTAATCAGGAGCATCCTTGTGTCATCCCGTGAGGAAAAAAGAAAAATACTCTTTCTTGACTGCTAGAAAAGTGAGTGCGTTGAGAATTTCCTGTGTCCATTCAGAAACGTCCCTACTGTGGTCTGAACACACATTTCACATATGGCATAAAATGATTTGGTTACAGATCATGAAAATCTTGTGAACATCACATGGTTTATAACTCTTGTTGTTTAGTTTTCATTTAAGCTGTATTTAAGAATTATATTTTAATATCTTTGAACTTACAGTATGTTTCTTTATTTGTAGACAATGTAAAAATCACCCGCTAAGCCATTTTTTACATGAATCGAATGTAATCTTATGGCTCCCTGGAACAAGGGAAATTTTAGTTAAAAAAAATTCTAACTTCTATAATTACCTGTTAACAGGAGTGTGTTGACACCTTTAATGCAGAGACAAATATTCAAGTTGTTCTAAATGTTACTTTGTATAATAATTGCCCTTTCAATGAATCTAAATTTACAATTCCAAATCTAAATCAACTACTTAGTTATAAATGCAGCAATCAGCATACAGTATGTACAGTTTCAAACAGTCAAATAGTAAGTGAAATCTTTGACATATGATATAAAATTAAAGGTTCAAGTTTCGTTGGTAGAAATATATATACATATGCAAATAAAACACTGCAACACAATATTACATCTCAAATCATGTCAATCTGCATGTCTCTGCTGCAATAAACGCTGACATATTTCAAGTTCCCTTTTTCAAATGTCTTTACAAGTGAATGCAATACATGGCCTTCAGATCCGCCAGTGTTTTATCTGTGTTGGGGTGACAGGGAGTTTTAATTGACAAGGCTGAAGCGTTTCAGCCCCACTGGAGCACAAACAATAACCACAATAAAGACAGAGTGAGCCATAAAGAAAGGCCTTGTTTTCTTTGATCATTCTATTCCCTGGGTGTGTAGGCAACACTGCGCAATAATACAATAACTTAGATCTCAAAAGGCACTGACACCTATGTTTTGAATGACACAAGGAAAAATATTCATGCCTGGTTCAATAAAAAGGAAAAAAAAAAAAAAGAGTTGGCTTCACTGTGGATTTTCAAACGTCAAAGTGGAGTTTTTTTATTTGGCAAACATCGCCATACGCATCGTACACTATGTAAATGAAGCTCAAATTCAAATTTCTCTCCAAAATATAGATGTGTACTGAGGGACAAGGTCAGAGCTCTTTCACATTGTGTGTGTGTGCGCGTGTGTGTGCGTGCGTGCGTGTGTGTTTGCTGTGTGTAGGTGTTTGCTATTCTCCTGGTCTGGGTGTGAAAAGGCCTGACTGCACGAATCTGCGAGCTCCTCAAGGACGAGTGAACTGTTTTCTATAACTTTCCATTGATATTTCTGCTTTATTTCCACTTCTATAATGGATAAAATGAGAGGAATTTTTGATGTGCCAAACCTTAACAAAAGTTTAGAAGTTCCAAAAGGTACATGGAACACATGGTTCATAAAGTTGAACTAATGCTGAGAAAACAAAACTTTTCTCCTTTGTGAGGCATGATGGAGATCCAAAATAATGTAATGTGGATCCCAAATGCAGAGCTGATGTTTAAAGAGTGTTTAAAGGTAATCTCTTTAAAGGGTCAGCAGATGATAAACCCACAAAGAAAAAAATGTATCCTTCAGAGTAGAGTAGTTTTCAGGTCTAAAGAGATCTAAATCTCATTAAAATGATTGCTGGAGTTCTTCAAGATTCTGTCCTTAGCCCTTTTTTCTTCTCCATTTATCTATTCTCCATTTGAATTATTTCCGGCAAAAAAAAGCATTAAGACTCATTTGAATCCTTAAAAATCACCAAAGGAAAGCATTAACTAAACACTCTTACCATAACATGAAATAATGTAATTTGGTTAACTTGTTCCAACATATTCAGCAGTAAGTCCTTAGCGCTAATAGTGCTGGTCAAAATAAGAGCGTTAATTGAGGGAAGAATTTACTACATGGAGCTATATGTACTTTAGCAGTTACAGTTTATTTTGTGACCAGTTGTTGTTTTAATTTTGTGGATTATTTTCATGTTATGTGCCGAAATGTTCATGATGATGAGATTTTTAAACTCTTTGTGATTGGGGACGTTATCATTGTTAATATTCATTTTGTCATTTCATTTATTTAACATTTTCATTGTTACACTTTTTATGATGAACAAATCAAATGTGTTGGTATTTGAAAAGGACAACTTTTTCTTCTTTTACTGGTGAAATAAAAACTTTTAGCATCAGTCGCAACACATAGTCGATAATTTCTTTATCAGATTAACAATATCTTTTGATCCTTGAGTCCATTATATAAATATGAAGAACCACTTTTAAAGAGCAACCCCTACATCCCCTACCTAACAGCAACTACCTTCATCTCTACTTTCATATATTATTCACTACTGAACTAATTACAGTAAACTTTTGTAGGAATCTCTTCAAATTCTTCACATATTGTTATATAAAAAGCTTCCTATGCTTTCCATACACAACACTCCCTTAACAAACCTAACAAAGAATCCCACACGTTATCTCTACACCTGCTGGAAGCTTCATAGGGGCCAAGTTGCATCTTCTCTTCTGATTCGAGCCCACACTTTTCTTCAGGTCTGATGCCAAACTTGACACTTCACATGCAATAAGAAAACATCAGAACAGACAACTGAAGACCCACAAAATACAAAAACGGTCAAGAGAACAAGATACAGATCTACATCATTAATATTTCACTAATATGGCAGTAGAAGGAGATGTGAAGGCATCACTTTTAACGAGATCAGACAAAAGCATGTGTACAGAACAAAGAGCTGCAATCGACAGAAACAAAGGTTTTAGCTTGAGGTACAAGAAAAAAGCAAAAAAATAAAAATAATATATATAGAGAAAATAAAAAGTGGTGCACCAGGGTCTAAGATCACAGAGCCCAGCATTGAATTCACCTTTACAGTAGAGCTATCTTTTGAGAAAAACTATTCAAAGCCAGAATGACCCAAATGAGAAGTAAGCAATACACTCACCTAACTTTTATTTTTAGCTTATAAGTAAAACAATTCGTGCAAAAAACTTAGCTCAAGAACTTAACAAAATATGTTTTCAAATTTCAAGTAAGGACTTTAAAAAGTTAGGTGGCACTGCTTACAGATGACAGCTAGATGATGAAGTGCAGTTTAGTAATGAGGATGACTTGTTTTAAAATATGTATACCAGACAGGTTCTAGCAATTTGGCAAATTTTTAAAAACACAATATTATACAACATAAATTCATGATACAACAAGGTGTATCTTACTCTTCTACGGCATTACATTATGGCCTAAAAGCAATGATTGATTGATTTTTTACATATTGAACTTTGTCAGACACCAGATAAAATATTGAGATATGTGTTTTGTTCAATAAATAAATGCATGTTTTTTAAATAATAATAATATAATAATACAGTGGTACCTCAAGATACAAATGATACACGTTTTGGAAAATTCAAGATATGAAAGGCCACGCAAAGAATATTTTGTCTCAAAAACATTTAAGATACAAAAACGGGCACGAGAAATACATATTCGACATTTGGGCGGAAGACAACACTGGGCATCACGTGACCGCCTTTAATGCCCCAACAAATGTTCTGCTCTCCTATTGGTCAGTTCCAGCCTGATGCTCTGTGTTACGATTATTAGCACGCAACCTTGTATTGATCAGATCAATAAGAAAATGTGCTTCTGCAGCAGCAGCGGATGTATGAAATTGTTTGTATACAATTTATGACGAGGTAAATAAAACTTGTCCTTTGTTAGCATCTGTGTTCTGTTTTGGTTAGCTTGTAGCTAGCATTTTGCAGAACTGTAGAGGCTTTTGTTGACAAATGAGTTCACACGGAGCCTTCGCAAAGGACAGTTTGTAGGCTTGACGCACAAATATAGGCTGGCCTTTCAACTACAATGCCTCCAATATTATTTCACCAAGTAAAATAGCCTCGAATCAGGCATTAACTTCAACAAAACCACAACAATGAAAAGCATTTGCATCAATGTTGTTAGAACTCTACCATCTAACGTCCTTTATCAGAATCTTCATTCACTGCTGCTTGATGCAGGCACAGATTCAGATACACACTATAGTAGGGCCACACACACGCGCACACACACACTGCACACAAAGTACCTCATTCAGCAGTGACAGTGCTAAAGCATTAAGAAGTTATTCTTGCATTTGTAGAATGTTGCCATCAGTTAATGGGTCACCTGTGATACATCTTCATCTGGGAGCAGTCGGCCGTGTGGAGGGAAAAAATCCCCACAGGAGCAGAGATATAGGAGGCCTGTCACACTGCCAGGGTCACAACATACTGCAAAATAAAGAGGAAAATACCCCTAATCCATCAGAACAGCTTTTTCTACTTAGACAGAGAGAGACAGAGAGAGAGAGAGAGAGAGAGAGAGAGAGAGAGAGAGAGAGAGAGAGAGCGCAAAGATGTAAAAGAGAGATAAAAAGAGATAGAGTATGGAAGATAGACAGAGAGAAAACCTAAAGAGTGAAATTGGAGTAACAGAGAGAAAAGGAGATATATACACACAGACAAAGATAGATATAGAGATAAAAAAATGTGTTTGCTTTATTTGTGAGTAAGTTAGGAGGTATCAAATTGACTATAATTTGAAATATTTGAAAATGCATTAGATTAAGACATTTGAATATATACACAGATAATAAAATAACTATAACAATTGTAATAGGTTTTCACTCAGGTTTACTGAGAGCAGAGCCCAGACAACCAGGTCATAATGATGCCTAACTTGAACTCAATAAATGGTGAGAGAAGGAGAATGTCTGCTGTAATCTTGTGCTTAAGGAGGGAGGCTTGCAGACCATCTCCTTCACAGAGAACACAAACCTGTGCCGTATTGACAGAAGGGACTGGAGAGTTTTCCCAGCAAATCAAAATTCAATTCTAATCTGCCTGTGAATTATTTGCTTTGCGCTTTATTGTATAAGATCAAGCAGCTTCTGGGGTAGGACCGACAGGGGAAACCATACCCCAATCCTTCCAAAACAGCGAAACTGCTTCTTAAGATGGCAGCCTGCTGGATTGAATGATTAAATATGACTTTTTCTTTTTTCATGTTCTCCTAATATGTGAGAGACATGTGGAGAGCAGTAGACAGGTTTGGGGTGCTGTGTGTAATAGAGAGGCTTAACCACAAGGTCTGACTTAAGCTCATAATTCCACAGTGAGAGAAATGAAAGCTGGGTTGAAGTAGTAGTGATGGAACATTTCTCAAAATTGAAGGAAAAAGCTAAGCAAGAAAAACCTACCACAGCAGAAATCATTTTATTTTTTGTTTAGTTAATTGAGTAGATTTAGAATGTAAATCTATTTTTGTTTGAAAATATTAGTTTTCACATGTTTAAATTAGTTTGAATACTTAAAATATCCCTTATAAAACATTCACTTAAATTCTCAAATACAATCAGAGACCTGTATTGTATCATGTGACATCTTTGACTTTTGGCATCACACTAGGTTATCTGAGTCAGGCAAATTGTGGTTAGATTGTCTTATTAGGATGATTTTTCATGTAAATGGAGAATGAAGCAAGGTAAACAATGAAAATATGAGTGAACCAAATCTATGGTGCAAACAAAGGCCACAGATGGGCACACAAGGGGCATGACTGGCCAAAGCCAAAACACATAAAAATGATATAATCTCTGATAGACTTAAACATCTTTGTATCACATAATGTATGCTACTGCCAGATGTGCTAACTAATCGTGAAACCTAGCCCAAATGTGTTAGCTGAAAGAGGCCAGCTCCTCTCTCTCTCACCCATGATATTTTTCTGTCTGATGACTAAGATTTCCTTTCCAAGACAATATAAGGAAAATGAATACAAAATAGTTTACGAACATTAAAATTTCCTTTATGCATTGAATATTAAGTGTGAAAAAAGTGGACCAAGAGCTGAACAATAAAGGTGTAATAAATGCAAAAAATGTATGATAAAAGAGTTAATTGTCAAAATAGAATAATCACATTTGAAACGCTTATTTAAAACTCTGCAATAATGTTTTTTTGCCTTTTATTTCATGTTTTGCTACCTCTCACCTTTCAGTCAATCAAATCATCTTTTCACATAGCCACAAAAAGCCACAAATGAAGTCCAAGGCTTAGTGATGAGAGGATGAGTTATTTATAGAAACGGATGGATGAAGGAGCTGTAACATTTAATTATTTATCAGTTATTAACCCAAGTGTAAACGAGAGTCTAAAGTGTTAAACATTAAGTATTGGAATATGCATTTTGGATACAAATTTACATGCTGTTCTTTTAAGGAAACTGATAGTATTGGATACGTCACTCAGGATACAGTCCACTTAAAATGTATATCCATAGATATGTCCCCATCTGATAAATCTCACCCAAACTCACACAACTCTTCACCAATTCAAAGGATGTGAAGGAGTTAAACAATGCTCTTTAGATTGTACTTACAGTAAGACACAGATTTCACAGGGGATCATCTGGTCAAGGCCACATAGACAGATATTCACTCCTCTTTGCTCCCACTCCCCAAAGTTCATGTTTACTGGACACATTAATGTCAGAGAGCTTTCCAATGAGCAGACAGAGCACCAAAAAGTGACTCCATCCACCCTCGCACTCTCTTACAACCAGCTTCATTCACCCTGGTTCTGCTCTGCGGCACCATCAGATAGCACTCAGCCGTGACCAAGCAGCTCGTCAAACCCCTGCCCTCCTCCCCTTCATCCGCAGCCTGACCAGGGATGACAGGTCATCTGACATATGTTGGTTTAGCCTCTCTCTCCTGGAGTGACATTTTGCCCAAGAGGCTGAGATAAAACAGATCAGCTCCAGTGGGCCGCAGCAAAGCTCTACTATCACACTCTGTTCCCATGATGGAGGCCTGGCATTTGGGCCGCATTGATCAGTGACACGGCAGGTAAAACAAAAAAGGGATCACAACGCATTTTGATATTTTGGCAAGTTAGAAAGCTGTGAATGAAGAGAGAGGCAGAGAAAGCTAGTAAAGGTGGTGATGTGCATTGTCTCCTTTCAGTATAAAGCAAACATAGCAGATAGATTGAGACTGACTTTTAAGGGTGGGAAGAAAAAAGCAGAGTGGATGAAGGGTAGACAATGAACTCATCTCTGTCTATTTTTATCCATAGATGATAGGAGCTATGATTGACAACCTAATTTTGGGAGAGTCTGGTGACACCTTCAATAATGTGAAACCATGTGTGGGTCAGTGTCTGTGTGTACGTGCGTCTCAGAAACCAGCCTGCCCCTGTTAGCTGGATTATTACATCGTCAGCTTGGGGAATTTCAAGTCTCTGTTGAACTCCTCTCACACTCTTAACAGCCCTGTCAATTTCTTAACAGAAGCTTGCTGTTTCTGGGGTAAATACAATGATTGAGAAAGGTTTCTAAGTTGTCTAAAACAGCTCTTGGTTGTCCCTAAGGGGCAACCGTCTGCTTTCCCTCTGGATCCATAATGAAAGTGACTATATTTCCCTGGGCAGCCACCTGAGGGTCACTCCAGAAGTGAGCAGGTTCTCATTTACTCCAATGTTAAAACTGACCAACTTTTGAGGATACATTTTTTTTCCACCTCTGGCACCATTAGGCTTGTTGATTCAGATCCCTAGTTTTTGCCCTTCATGAACACTCTGAGGGGGTTGAATTATTTTTACAGTTGTTTTACAATGATGCAGAATCTGTTATATGTAACTAACTATTTCATTGCACAATTGGGAAGATAGATGTTGATGAGAGATAGTGTTCCTAAATGAATCAAACACCGAAGCACTGAAGCATATAAAAAGCTGCTCGGTCCTAATTTCTTAATAAATTAAACATACCCAGGTGAAAATCCCAGCATGACCAGCACAAGCTGTGTTTGAAAGCAATTGAAAGACATCATAGTAATTATATTGGTCATGCAAATAAATGACAACAAAGATGCAGGATTTCATGCATTTGAGCTTTTCAAGCAGTACGTTGGTATAGAGACCCATTTAAGGTCACTGCGAGGCAGGTCGTCCTCCAGGAAGAGGTTGAGTCAGCAGGAGCTGAGAGTTGAGTCTTAGCTGCTCAAATGGAGAGTTGAGTGGAATGGATGTCCACACCTGATGTACTGAGTCATTAATCAGTTAAAATGCTGTGATAGCTGTGATTCACACACAATGCTATCCTCCTAATGTCTGATGTCCTTCTCAAACAATGAAAATATTGTAATTGTAATGTTATTCCTGGCTGGAGAACATAACAGACACCAAATTACAATTAAAAAATGTATGACCAATCATTTGAGCTGCAGATTGTGCATTGGCAGCAGAGCTTAAATAGAATCAGACTACTAGCCAAACGTCGCAATATGTGGAAGACATTTTATTATAAAACTATCAAAATCACTAACAAAAGAATGATGCTCTGGGTTTCATGTAACTACAATATGTGTAGCATATATAGTGAATGTAAAGCTACATTTTAAATTCAATTAGTTCATTCAATTTAGAAACAAATTGCCTTAATCATTCAAAGCAAACTTAGGCAGAAAATCTAAGTAAGTTTGATCATTATCTACAGGCAAATTAAATGTATCATATTTGAGTAAATATACTAATAAATATTAAGTTATATATTCATGACATGTACTATAATTGTTAAGTAACTTTACTTAAAAGTATTAGTACTTTCAAATATTTATTCAAACACTTTACCAATACTTAACTATTTTTAAGTAATCTCAACATTTGAGTAAAATCAAGTAAGCATAATCACATTTCTCAAGTAATATATAATATTTGATTTTACAGTGTATTGAGAGTAATGCAGAAGAACATTTTATTTTATATAAGTATTTCATTAGTATTAATATCTTGAGAGAGTTTGTAGCATATTCGAGTGAAACTGTAACAACATGCGGATCTTTAATTTATTCTAAATGCTGTGGAGCTAGCTGTCCTTCTCTAATTTTCCTAGCTTCTAAATGTTGTTCCTATATTTTCATGTCTTGTAAATATTTCATAACAATGTTATCTCTTGGTCTTTGATGAAATGTTCAAATGATTGATCCTAGCAACATGAATGTTTTGTTTTGTTTCTTCTGGCAAACATATCATGGGGGAGAAACTTCCAAAGACTGAGAAAGAAGGAGTGAGGGCACTAGAACTAGATAGGAGTTGTGTGGCTTCTGTGTGAATCTTTGGCTCTTGGCTTCAAACTGTTTGAGGTTTCCTCATCAATCTCCTCTGGAGAGCAAATGAGCAGCATTAATCTCTGGCCTGGTGGGAGTTTGTATGATATGGTCCACACATCTGACCACAGAACAGCTTACACTGACCAACAGTTTATCAAATGCCAGCAGAGACCAGCCCTATACAGTAAGTTCAGTTCATCCTAGATCTAGTTTCTAAAACCTTCTATTACGCAATAAAAATATTCTATTATAATTACAAATATGTTTACTCAGTTCTTCTAACATAGCTAAATTGTAAAGCCATATACAACATATATATCAAAATGATGCGTAAGGAGGAATATCATACAGCATGCTACAGCAGATACTTTAATAGGTGAAGTACTACCTGACATCAAAGAAATCTGTTGTGTCTTCAGAATGTTTATCAAGTACAACAGAACAGATCAAGTACAATGCTCCAATGTTACTGTATGGATTAATCTGAATCCACAAACCTAATGGAGTCAGGGGTGGAAACGTGTTTCTTTATCCCCAAAGTTGGCCACTTTTAACACTGGAGTGAATGAGAACTTGCTCCCTTTTGGAGTCAGCCTCAAGTGGCCGCTCGAGGCACTGCAGTTCAGTCACTTCCTATCACGCATCACGAGGCAAAGGAGGAGGTTGCCCCTTCACACGAAACCAAGAAGAGAGGAGGAGCGCTTCTGGGAAAGTGTCATGTGTATAATCTGACCAATAGGAAACCAGCTTCCTATACACAAACGTACACAGCATCAGGCCTGGAACTGACTAATAGGAGAGTAGGATGTAACTCAAAAACACACAGCATCAAGAATGGAAAGGAGAGCAAAACTGGTACTGGTGTATTAATTGCTGTCACATGATGCCCAGTGTTTTCTTCCGCCCAAATTTAAAACGTCAAATATGTATTTCTCGTGCGCATTTTTGTATCTTGCATTTTTCGTATCATAATAGATTCGTATCTCGAGGTACCACTGTAGTCAAAAAGATCATTCTTGAAAATTGACTTAAGTACTTAACAATTACCTAAACAAAAGACCTATGATAAGACACAAAATTATACAAGGACCAAATCTTCCTCAATGACTGGATAAAAAAAAAAAAACATACTTCAAGAGTAGACAAAAAAAGACAAACTTGTTTGAAGTAGTGCAGATTATTTCAATTATCCACTACAGAGGAGAGGGATTTAAAGAGGAGAGTCAGGCTAAATTTACGACTTACAATAAAAAAAAAAAACTAAAATTGGTTAAATGATAAAAAGAGTGTGTTTAGACTCCAGACAAAGGGGCACATGGTGAGAAGAAAACAGGCAAGAGTGTAATCAACAAAACAATGACAAAACGAGAAATCAAATAAAAAACTTAACAAGAAAAAGCAAGAAGACACGAAAAGACATCAATATGAGATTGGACACTAATCCCACATTTCCACCAGATTTTATTAATTATTTTTTATAGATTAACATTACTCCTCATGGTTCACCTTTGTTTTTCCACTGACTTCCAAGATGTTTTAGAGATGTCTAAAAGATAAGTCTAAAAAAAACAAAAGTGACCTTGACATCATTGTGGAATAGAGAGGGCGAGGGTTAAATTTGTGATTTACTTATTAAGGAAGCATTATGATATCCATTAAACATACACTTTTGTTTCATGGAACCATCCTACACATGCACAACAGGCTTGAACTCCATGACCAAAAAGAGAAGATAAAGAAGATTTTTCATCACCACTTCCTTCTCATTTTCTCCCCAAGACAAGTATTTCAATTCAAACACTTTGCTGCAGTTTTAACAAAACGCCTTTGCATCTTCATACATCAGCCTTACAGAATGCCCTTGAAACCAAAAGAAAAGGACAAAAAATACCGATAGAGGTGCTGTGATCTCAGCAACGCAACCATGGCAACTCTTTCTCACCTTGAACCAAGGGAAGTGGAGGTAAACATGTAGCGTGATAAATTCGAAGGAAGAAATGTATTACAATGTCCCTCAAAAGTTGAAAGAGTGGGATTTGTAAGAGAGGGACTGAGACTGTGAAAGTGCTCACACTTTATTTATAAAGCTGCAAAATTTACCCCACAGTTTACTCCTCACTTCATCTTGAATCTTCACAGAGCAGCTATAATTCACACCTGTGCTCCTCAGGTGAAATCAATCATACTCAGTGTTAAAGGAAACATACGATATAAACCCAAATACACTCTTAACGTAGAATGGTCATGAACAGTTTTCTTCTTTTTCTATCTATTGAGGTTCATGAATTTTAAACTCACAAAAATAAATAATTAATAATTTTAAAGATCCAGTTTGTGATTTCTCAAACACAACAGAGTTTAAATATTAAAACCATAAAAACCTTGCTCTAATTGCATTGTATCTTGGTGAGCTAACGTAAGATTTGGTGTTACAAGTGATCAATTGAGAGTGTAGATGACCAGAGCACATCTTTGTTAGGAGCTATTGGAGTGCACCCTATCTTGTGTAGTTAAAAGTTTGTTTGCAGTGACTATGTTCTTTCTTTACCCCTTGCCTTTCCACTCATCCTCATGCTTTTTAAATCTATTACTTTGTCTGTTTTAAGTCTATGCCACATGCTCAAGTCTATGCCCCAACATCGAATTTCATGTTCTCATTCACTGAGTAGGCTCCCATTCTTCATTTGGTCACCATGACACATCGTGACATTGTTCTTGGATGCCCAATCCCATCAATACACAAGTTTAGGATGGATCCCTATAATCCTTGCATCGCGAAAAATGGAGGAACACTTTGGCTAAGCTAATTTGGCTAAGAGTTATTTTTTTTAATAAAATAAAATTCTTTAGATTCTCTTGTCAGAAACTTTGTTCGACACTGAAATTCTCTTTCAGTGGTTTGAGTCAGATTAGAACGGGAAATTATGGATTGTGACAGATTTGTGTGAGGCAAATGTCCTGTGAGGTACATTGGAGATATGTATGCAACTCAAATTAAGACACATTAAGCTCTAGTGGGTTTTCCGGCATGCTAAGCACTGAGTTTTTGAGTTGCTAGTTTAGTGGGGAAATTCAATAATAAGTGCAGGGAACTGGAACCACCTTTGGAGGATCTCTATCTTCAGTTTGGTTTGGGTATTTATTTAATTTGATCTTTTTTTCTTAATATAGTCAAGTTGACATAATGATTTGTTGCTGGTTGTAGTTGGTTGCTAATAACACCCCTCCCCCATTGCCTTGCATTTGCTTGCAGGGTCTTTAGTTTTGCTTTTGACCAAATGTTTTTTAAGTCAACCTTTAAAAAAAAAACAGCAATATCCAAATTTACAGAAAAACATATTAAGTTACCCTCACAAATTTGAAGGCCCAAATGTTACACAATCTGTATAACCATTCACATTTTTAAGGGCGAAGAATAATACCTGTGCTAGAAAAAAATTATTATCATTAAAGTTGTAATCATTGCAGTTGAAGATGGTTTCTTAATTAATCATCTGATTTTTGTCAACTGAAGGAAAACACTCCAAAGTATTGTAATGACCACATTCAAATTGTACACAATTCTGAAATCAATGATTCAGATTCAGATTTTATTTGTCACATACATATACATACAGAGTACGACGTGCAGTGAAATGTATTGTACGACTGTCCAACCTGTAACCATTTAAGGGATGAATAGATAGAATAGAAATGAAAATAAAATATAAATTATAAGAAGACAAACATGTTTGAATTTAAATAGAGTACAAAGATTCAAAAATAAAATATAATACAAATGAAATAAAGTACAAAATGCAGGAGATGTGACGTGCAGGAATGGCAAGTGATTTATGTGTGACAGATGGTCACTAAAGTGACGTGTGGATGTCTTTAAAGTGACTTGTGCTGTTTCAAGCCCTCGATTGTACAAACTATGCTGAGTGTGAGGTGAATGTGTGGAATGAGAGGTTAGTGATTAGTGATGGTTAGAAAGTCTGTCTTTATGTGCCCGGTGTGTACCCGTTTAGAGTTCGAATGGCGTGCGGGAAGAAGCTCCTCCTCATTCTCTCTGTGTTTGCATTCAAGGAGCGGAAACGCTTCCCTGAACGCAACAGTGAGAAGAGTCCAATGTCAGGATGGCTGAGGTCCTTCACAATCTTCCTGGCTCTGGTCCTGCACCGCTTGTTATAGATGTCTTGCAGGTCTGGGAGCTTGGTGTGGATGGTACGCTCAGCTGAACGCACCACCCTCTGTAGGGCTCGCCGGTCCTGCATGGTGCTGTTTCCGAACCAGGAAGTGATGCTGCCCGTCAGGACGCTTTCAATGGTGCCAGTGTAAAATGTCTTTAGCACCTGAGAGGGTAGTTTAAAGTCCCTTAAACGTCTCAGGTGGTAAAGACGCTGCCAGGCCTTCTTCACCAGGGAGTTGGTGTGGCAGGACCAAGACAAGTCCTGTGTGATGTGTACACCGAGGTACCGGAAGCTGTCCACTCTCTCCACTGGAGTCCCGTTGATGGAAAAATCCATAATAACAGCTTCTCAAATAATATAATTGAACACAACAATTTATGACGTAAACATTTTTGTTAAGATAATACTCCCAAAACTGCCAACTTCAATAACATGTTTATAAACTCCATAAATAGTTTCGACAGAGTGACTATTTACACAAGGCTATACGCTTATTAGTGTTTACAGGACATAAAGAATTATCATTTCACAAATGTATTTAAAACGGCTTTTACAACTGATTCTTCCCATATTACACTGGTTTCCTTGAAGTCAGATTTACTGTGTTTTTGTGTGAAGTAAAACAATTAAAAGTCAGGCCTACATTGTTTTATTAAACTTTCATTCCCATGAAACTCTCAAATCAGACAGAATTCTTACAACACACCTTGAGCAAGAGTGTGAATAGAGGAATGGTGACGCTTCTCACATGCATGTGAAATTATGTGCGAGTCCCACTCCTGTGTGTTCACTCTGCAGGTGTAAAAGTGTGTTTGTATAGAAGAAGAGACGGGACAAAAGTGGGCGAATGTGTCTAAATGGTGAGACATTGTGTGCCTATTAATCTTCCTAAAGAATCTCACTCTTTTCAAGTGTGACATACCAGAAAATGTCATCGTTTGGAGCAAGAAATAGAATAGGCGCGTATACACTGATAATTAAGAACTTTGTAATTAACGACATATTCATTATTTTAACCATCATCTAACAGACATTATAATTGAGCTTTGAAGCTTATTTTAATTGCTCTCTGGTCTTTTTCCCCAGTCGAAATGCACTTCTTGCAATTTACTCTTTTGTGTTTTGCATTTAATGAACAACAATGCACCAACATGACAAGGACTAATGACAGGGTGAATATTTTGAGGAAATGCAGCAACTCTGAATAGAAAATGTCTCAAAAGGTTTGTGCATGCATATTGTTAAACAATAAACCCCCAATTTTAATATGCTTAAAAATATTTTCAGACCTAAATCATCCTTTACACTAACTCAAAACATAGTTAACATTTTGTTCCTAATATGCCAAATGAATGCTTGTATCATTTCCTGTTTTTACTGAAGGACATAACCAAAAACCTCCAGCTAACATCAACAGTGGATAAAATAATAACAAAATGCTACATATTATTGAGTTGTCAAACAACTGTAACACCCCAATTTGGCCTCAATCAGTATGATTGCCATAAAAATGAAGAACTCTTCATCATGTCGTGTAATGTTGAGAAATTTCTATGCAATGCATAGACAGCTCATTGATTTCAAGGCATAGGTCATTTCCCACTAGACTGCTGCATAAAGGAATTAGATAATAAAAAATCAAACACATAATGACTCCTGTATTGAAATAGAGTTTATTCTTAGAAAGAATGTGAAGTAATTAGACATGATTTTGTTAAAGACATATTGATTCAAATGATTAAAAGCTTTGAAAAGCTTCACGTTTGGCTTGAAATTGAGAATCAAATACTAATGTACATGTTTATACATTTTTATAAATAGAAATATTATTAAAGCAAATGATTTAAAAAATAAAACTAAAATACTTCCTTCAAGCAAGAGTGAAGCACTTTTTGATGGCAAGGGTTTTCTGTCACTTTGTAGTTTGTCAGTGTAATATGGGAAATGTCAGTTTTACAAGCAGATTCTCAAAGTACTGATTATATTTGTGAAATAATAGTTTTTATAGTGCTTAACAGGGGTCCCCAATTATTTTTTAACCAATGGTTAAAATTCTCAAGACAAACCAGAAAGAGGGCAGAAGGCTATAACTATCAAAGAAAATATAAAAAAAAAGAGTTATAGAGGTATATAAATATTTGAAGAGTCTATTATTTACAGTTACAGAACTCTAAGTAACATTTGGTATTCTACTGTAAATTTACTGGGGATTTTGGCAACTTGTCTCTAGTATTTTTACTATATTTTTATGGTTTTATCTTGAGCAAAGTAATTTTTTTTTTTTAATAAAAATATTCTATATATTCTTTATTGCATCTCCCAAACAATCTGATCTTGGTTAGATGTGAAAAAAAGAACCTTGACAAACAATTTCGATCCAATTACCCTTATTTGTCATATATTGGGTTTACCCATTTGGCTTCACACGAGCAGGAAGCTGTTCTGAGCTGCTGTAACATACTGCAGTACACGGAGCCTGATCTTTGTTGAGAGCAGATACACTTCTTTATCAAAGCATTCTGCCACTTGTTTGAAAGGAACAAAAGAGAAATATTGAAAATGCGTGTAGGTTCTCATTCCTGAAGGCTGATGCGCAGGCTACAAGGCTGCGGTGACATGTGGCGCAGTGCACACACAAACATAGAGACGGAAACATACACACACAAAAGAGACACGCAAGCACTTCTGGGAGAATGGCGGTGTATTTGCCAATGGGTCTTTTCATTCAGCTCAAGACCTTCTCCACACAGAAGAGACAACCCAAGGCCAGTGTAAAAAGGAGAGAGAAATGTGGTGCTTTTTACATGCACTTATTCTCTCAATATGTCCTTCCTCTTTTGTCAGTTTTTTGATGAGAGAAGGTCACCGAGAAGAACAGGCAAATTTGTTTTGGTGGCTGAAAATTATTTGCTCATATTAGGACTGGACAAAATCTTGATATTAGGACTTAGTAGGATTTGGCCAATATATATTATATATATATATATATATATATATATATATATATATATATATATATATATATATATATATATATATATATATATATATATATATATTTATATATATACGCACACACACACACACAACATTGCACAAAATTGTTTAATTGATATAGTTAATTCTGCTTTCAAATGACCATTCGCACTTATCCTCCTTTCTCTCTGTCCACGTACACATACAACCTTTGCACGCCACCTACCTCACTTTGTGACCACAAGAGCGCCACCCCCCAATTTTTCTGTTAATAATGTCAAAATCATGTTGTAACTGATTGTTCCAGCACACCAAATAATTTCTACCTTTTAAAAAATGCTATAGAGTGCAGCCCGAGAAAAGCAGGGTGTTTGTGGGTCTTTAAAAGAAATTCTTAAAGGTCTGAATTGGGATGAATGGTGTGGCAGCCAAAACTCCAAACTGCAGATTCTTAACAAATGTCCCCACTGTGGTTTGTAGCATGTTGATATACTTTTGATGTCTCTAGAACTCAGTAGCGCTAAAAGAACTCCATATCAGAATCATTAAAGACCAAACATGGTTTGAGTGGTGAACGAATCTCCATTTTGAGAATGACATGGTGCTTTAAGAATTTTCAACAATTGTTTAGCTGCGCACTGGCTCACCCTAAGGGGACCATTATTTTATGTTTAACTGTGAATTTCTAATTTAATATAAGTAAATAATTTCTCACAAACAAATACAAAACTACTTTTCTACTAGAAATCTTAATTTACTCACCTGGAAATTGTATACGTGTAAATAACTTTTGCACTATTATTATTATGTTATACTCAGGAAAGCCTTTCAGCCTTTTGCTCAAGTCCCTCAGGATCAAGCTAATAGAATGAATGCTAGGTTTCTTTGCACTCATTTTCAGAATAGCACAGATAGTGGTTCTGCGCTCCTAAGAGTCTTTAGAGTTCATAACACATTGTCCATTGTCTCCACTAAAAAATTGTCCATTCAAAGTGGGAGACTTTCTCTGGTTTTCAGCCAAAAATTATCTCGTGAGTGTCATAAAAACGCAAAGTATTAGATATCTACAAAAATCAAAAAGTACTAATAAATATCAATCAAAATAAAACAATCGACTTATTAAAAAAAGTAATAAAACTAAGGGCTAGAAAACATCAAACGCTACTTGTTTTGAAATTCATAAAACCTGATTTACACATCGTAAAAAAAACAATTAATTAAATTAATTCCATACATTTAACAGTACAATACAAATTGGTTGTTTAGTTAATGATAAAGCCTAATAAAAATGACCCTGTTTGAGTTGTATTTGTTTTCTATTCAGAGTGGAGTTGGTCCTACTCCTAATCTATGTTCTATTCAAACAAAACCTTTCTAGTATAGAACCATGTTCACAGTCTTTGACTAAAGTCAAGTTTTAGGCTCCACTTTAGTTGCTCTTTTTATGAATGTTACACGATTTTCCTGATTTTAAAGTAATAATAAAGATTTCCCAACAACATGGAGATTAATAACAATCCAAATGTGCTTACAATGTACCAACAGAATTTCATTAAATTGGTTTTGTGGTTCTACTATGAACACAACGGATGGATTGTTATGTCATTTTTTTCATATTGGTTCTTTTAAGTTTTTATTTAATATATATTCAGGTACTGTGAGCTGGAGAAACTCCAACAGAGTTGTACCTTTCATATTATATTGATATAAAGTACCTCAACATTTGTTCTAGAGCTGCAGAGCAACAAGAATTTTCTTGGTGTGATACTCATACTAAATTCACACACGGTCTTTAGTTTCACCAAGTAATCGATCTCTTAGGGATGTTTTTGAGGGATGTCGTAGCCAACAAGTACGTCCCCACCCACTGCACCACATCGTCTTTCCCTCCCTTCTCCTTCATCACACCACATCACACATCTCTCCTTTCTCTTTGCTCTTTCGCTCATGGAGGCTGTGCTCTGGAGTATCCCTCTTCAATCTCCCAGCTCAGCGTGAGGCCACTACAACCACGGACACATCACAGCAGTTCCTCAGTCCTACAGACTCGCGATTGAGTCCTGCCTCTACATCTGCTTCGTCTCTCCGTCTTCCTGCTGTGAAAGGATCCACCAAAGAAAAGAAATGATAAAAACCAAAGCATCAAAACTACAGCAATGTCAGAAGAGAGAGAATGTCAGTGGAGCACATATTAGAAGACATACAAGGCAAGACAATTATTTCAAAGTAAAGATTTTTGTGAATCAAACAGCATTTTTAACTTTTTACAAGCTAAAAACTTTTTACTAAACAAACTGACCTTCAAATGCTAATTAGACATCAGATTTACTCTGTACAGAAGATATTTATGCATGTCCATGTTATAATCCCTCCCAACCAACCATGCCAATCACATGCCAGCATTTAAGCATATTTTTACATGCATAAACAGTGATACTTCTCTCCCTGCACAAGAATCAATCCCTGCCTCCTGGAGATCCATGCAACACTGCCTGTTAGATGGGAAGCATTATAAAACAACCTTGTAAAGAAAACACCCACACCAATTCCTTTAAAATAAAAAAAAAAAAATCCACCTTATCTCAAACAGCCAAAACATCAAACTGACCAAGACAGTGGGTGGTGCGAACGAACAGACATACAAGGTTGAAGATCGTTCACAAGAGGAAAAAACAGTGGGCAGCCATTGGTGACCTTGAAAACCAAAGTGAGAGTTACTGTACGCATTGAAAATTCCTCCTAACCAAGCATTCACAACATAGATTTCAAGCCAAGTAAGGAGTGGATTACAATTAAATTCATGATGAAGCCAGTAAAAAGAAGGAACCATTCAAGACCACAGGATCTATTTGGATATTCTGATCCCTTTTCTGTGGTCAATCAACATCTTATTTTCATAATTATTGTTCATCTTCATCCTTTACCCTTGACCTGCTTCCATTCACACATGTCAAGTCCATCATCTTTCATCTCTCAGAAGGAGGCAAGAATGTGTGTTGCCCAGGCTGACATTAATTATCACAGGCCACCGAGGCGTACTCACCGCAGCATGTTTCAATTGGGCACTTGTCTCAGACACATGGCAGCATGTGTAATGAGTGCTGGATGAATTAAGAAACAAGGCCAAGGACAACAACAGCAAGGCAGACTTAGCTACCCTTTGACCCTATGCATTAACAATGGCATTCCTCTCAAGGGGTATTAGATGGAAGAGAGATGGACAACTAGACAGAGATTCGAAATGGCATGTTTAATGTGTTTCATTGATTATCCCATTCAGTCATTGTGTTTTCCTGATTTTGTTGTGTTCCACGTAAAACAGTTTCTATTGCAGTGTTCCATCAAAATGCTTCTTGTTAACCTTGTTGTGAACCTTGTCCAAATAAACATGTTGTATTTTGTTCAACTCTTCTGTAATAGCCTGGATGGGATTTTATGGCTAGAAGATCTGGATTAGATGGATTAATCAGTTTGAAGGGTCACAGTTAACACATATTTCAATGTAACTTGTGCTTTGACGTTTCTTTGCTCGAACGAACCACTATTGACTTTTCCCACAAGTAAATCACTGGCATTTCATTTATTACTTGTTCCACACTGAAAGTCGTGCTAAACTATACAACATTTTAAAACTACATTTATTTTTTACATTTGAAATAAGGGAAACATAGTGTTTTTTCATTTAGCTGTGTGGTTGTTGATCTGTATTCCAGGAAGGCAGAGCTGTGGGCATCTGTCTGTCTTTCACTTCACTCTGACAGCAGTGTGAAAACTCTTTGTCTGCCTAACATGCACATCAAGCATTCTAAATGCCATAAAGAGAAAGACAGCCAGTCAGTCAGTCAGTCACACACACACACACACACACACACACACACACACACACACACACACCTTACCAAGAGTGGACTATCACTCTACACCTACCAATAGGAGACTTATGTTTCAGCTCACTTTCAAAAAACTGAATTGACTTACAAAATTTTCTTTTTTTCTCAATTATAATCTGAATTATATATATATATATATATATATATATATATATATATATATATATATATATATATATATATATATATATATATATATAGTTTAAACTCATCTCAATTCTATAGAGCAATTAAACAAAGATATTTGTTTTATATGAGTCATATGATCTCTATTAACTCCGTTAAAACTGAAACACTCAGCGACTCCTTGCTATCCAAGAGGGGACACTAATATTCACCAACCAATAACTTGTGATACAGGAATAATTCAGCTTTCAAAAATATTTATATTTGTTAATCAAGGCAAATATATAGTGATATTTTACATAAATCATCTTCTGTTTCTCCTCACTGAATGAGATGGTGATACTGAGTGTTTAAGACTCTAACCTACAGCTAGCTAACCAACAAAGGACTTCTACAAAAAAAAACTTGGCTATGTTTAAAAACACCTAGGAAACAGACAACAGTTCTTCATCCCAATTTAACTGACTTATATTTAAAATTTAAGTAAGAAATATGTATCATCACTGTGGAAAGGGTATGTCTGAGACACCTTTGCAAAGTGGGACAGCAACATAAACACAACAATTCTTGTTTTACACAGGATTATTTAAAAATACTGTTTTTCAGAACAATTCAACAAAGATATTTGCTTTATATGTGTTATATAATCTCTATTAACTCTTTGTTTAAGTCTGGTGTGTAATGAATAGGTCAGAGAGTACACACACGCGCGCACACAAGCAAGAAAATCTTGAAACCAAGAAACCTTCAATAATGTTAAATTTGCTTCAAATGTTAAGCGAACTCACAAAAACTCAATTTAAGTTTAAAACATATTATTTATTTTATACACAAAAATAATATGTTAAAGTCATGAATTGGACTTTTGTTAATAATATGTTAAAGTCATGAATTGGACTATTGGACTATGTTAAAGTCATGAATGTAGTCATGAATTGGGCTACACAAAGTGCTGGCCTTATGAATCACGCCCAGGAAACCAATACAGGGACACCTTCCTCTAGGCTCAAGTACACCGTCACTAACAAGCCAGAAATCAAGGAGTGAATTTGAGGGAAATATTTTGTGAAAAAAAAAAAAAAAAAACAAGCAACAGTACAAAACAATACCTTGCCTCAGGGGAGTGAAGACAAGTTTTGTAAAACAGTGTAGAACAGACTGGAACAGATTACAGCAGTGTAAATAAAGGCTCTGTGAAGTGGATGACAGAGCAGACGTGTGGAGTAACAGAAGATGATGATGATGAAGACAAGATTCAGGTAAGATGAAGGTGAGTCTGTATTAAAAGAAGACATGGGGTGAATAATGGGATGGAGAAAAGGGGGTTCAAAGGGAAAAGAATGGCTAACGCTTTCTGAATGCGGAATGTTGGGTAATGGAGTCCTTTATATGAGGAGTCTGACTGGATAAATCCCTGATGAAACATTAGTGGATTCAGGTTTGGGATGTATTTTCTAATCTTGTGATACAGCCGCATAAAGTGATGCCGGTGGCAAAGTGATCTCGGAAACATATATACCAAATCTAGAACCCTAGCCTGACAAGTATTGTGTGCAATAAATCAACCTTATGTTGGAAAAAAGTTTATAACAAAAAAGTATATTCGTGTCTCTCACAGCAGTCACACCAATTAAAGCATGGGTTTATTTCTTTGCCGTAAATTTGACATACGAATATTCTACAGACCCAATTAAAACAGAGCAATACATTTAAAGAGTATATTTAGAAATTCCTATTGTGGTACAAAAAGAGAAGAATTAATAAAAAGTCACATTCAACCTGTATGCCTTCCAATACAGCCAGCTGTACAGTGTGAGTGGATGTGTGTCTGGTGTGAAAAACAAGCGACTTCATACTGTGCTGCTTCCAACAGCAGCTGCCTCTTTTCTCTAAACTTCAGCAGCCACACCTCAGTATGAAGTGTGTGTGTCAGTGAGTGTGTATGCACGCAAAGGATGTGATGACAGCTGCTCTGCACAGTGTGTGTACTGCTAAACTCTCGTCCAACCCCGCTGACTGTCCATGCTGTGCAGGAATAGCAGCTCTCTCCTCCATGTGTCCTGCTGCCTCATTAGGCCCAAGCGACACAACACAAGTCATTTGTCCAGCAAAGGAGGCTATCAAGTCTTCAGTTCAAATTAGACTAGAAACATTCAAAAGATCCCTTTCAGTTCAGACTGTGTTTGAGACTAACATCCAAAATTACTTCTTTTCTACTTCTTGTATGAATTTGAAATGCAGAAACAACACTCGCAATAAGGCACCATTATGACTATTAGACTTGAATTAAGAGCCAGAGATATTTTACTGTGACCTGCAAAGTGTTTGCCCTTCAGTCCATTCCAGCAGTGAAGCAGACAGCCAAAAGAGGAAGATGGGTCAGCAAGGAAATGATAAGTGACCTCTCACAGCTAAAAAGCTGATGGGAACCATCATTCATCACACTAAAGTTTGTTCCTCTGAACTTCTAATCATGCACAAAAAGCATCAAAAATCATTAAATGAAAGACAAATCATATTTCTTAAAATGACTTTCAGATATATAGACATCAACCGGAACATTGATGTTATTGTAATTTAAAATTAAATTATTTTTGTACATCATTATTCCAATCCCTTTTGCAACTAAGTGGCTTAACCATTATCCCCACCCACCACTCATGATTGAAGGTGCCTTACAGTCAGTAGCTTGTTTGTTCATAACACAGACCACACAATTGCAGGGCATGGATATTTTGAACAGAAATAAACCAATAGCAAACTAGCAATCTCAAGTTCTTGTAAAGTTAACAGTCCATTTTGAACCTTTTTGATTAAAATTTAGTTATACATGCTGCCCAAGAAAGCCATTTAAACAACAATGAAGCAAGTCTATTGCTAATGAGTATAAAGATGAAGAAAATTGAAAGAATTAAAAATGAACAATCAAACCCTGTCAAAGCTTCATCATTTGTATTCTAATGGAGTAATAGAAAAACACAGAGGCGTCTTTCTTGCTGCAGCCACCCACCGAAGAAAAAGGGTCTACGCTAGCATCTGTATCCGTGCTTGGTGTCTCCAGCCAGTCCCCAGTATACTTCTCACAAGTAAAACATTTCTGACCAACAAACTTCAAAGGGACTAAAAAAGGGTCCCTCTTGGATAACATTTTTTGATTTCCTTCAAAATTCAGAGAAAATGCCTTTAATTTGTTAACATCAATGTTTACATCAATTTTTAATGCACCATAACTTGAATTTAATGTTTACAACCTGGACATAAAACAAAGTAATAACTGTTTCAGCAAAACCTATATTAATCAATTAAAATTCAGGCATGGAAAAGACAACTTTGGACCTTAATGGGGTCTCAAATCTGATGAAAGAATTAAATGTGGTTAAAGATTATTTAAAGAGTAGTATTTATATTTTGTTTTGGTAAATCTGCAAATGAGCATCACAGTGGCATAGAGGGTAGCAAGGTCTTCTGACAACAAGAAGGTTGCTTGTTCAAGCCCTGGCTGGGTCGGTTGGCATTTCTGTGTGAAGTTTGCATGTTCTCCCCGTGATCGCATGGGTTAACTCTGGGTGCTCCAGTTTCCCCCATAACTCCAAAGACATGAAATGTAAATAAATTGGGTAAACACAATTGTCCATAGTGCATCAGTGTGAATGTGTGTGGCACCACAGTCCTGTAAAAACCTAAAAACTGCTACTAAAACAACAAGAAATTGTTAAGCCCTATGCACAATGATGTGTGGAAAGGAAAATTTGTCAACAATGCATCAATAAACATGTTGTTAAGATGAGTGTTACAAGTTAATCATAATTGACTCCCTGTAGACATTTCCAGAATATATTCGGACATATTCTGCGTCATGGCTTATTTCCTTACCTATTTTTTGCCAAGTATGAAGGCATTATGAAAAATTGTGTGAGGATTCGCTAAAGCTGAAGGATGAACTCACCCACTTTGAATTAAAGGCACATCCCTAAAATTAACATTTAAAAGATTATAAAATAACTTGCTACATTAAAAATTCCCATGGTATCAATATCCCAAAAAAGAAAAAGGACAGTAGACAGATTCATTTTTGGATGTACAATATTATTAATTGTGTTCCAAAGACGAACAGTGGAGAAGATACATGACAAAGGATGACCAATTTTGAAGAGAAGGTTTCAGACATTTGCAAACCTTTTTGTGTGTTTCTAGGTACACTATAGGAGAGGAAGACAGGCAATGGAGAGGCACAAAAGCAAGGTTCGATGCAATTGGACAACAATTGATACTTTTGTGTATTATATTAGAGCAAAGAATGTGAAGGCACTGATGCTTGTAAAGAGGCTATTATAAGAATAGGACTAATTTGATTGTGAAAACAAGTTGCTTTCAAATACAGCATTACAATAAACTAAGATTAAGAAAGTAGGTCTGATCAGCACATTTATCATTTTGAATGCTTTCATGCTCACAAACATACTGATATAAATGTATAAAAGGAGCGTGCAGGAGAGAAAGGAGACAACTGGATTAGGGGCAAGAATAGTGCTCTCAGATTTGTAGTCAATTATAAGGGATTTAGGTTGTGCTTTGTGAAATCATTTCGGTGGCTTGTTCTTTATATTACATCCAGAAAGTGGGTAAGCCCTAGCCTTTCATTGGCAAGCCCTCTTGATGATCATAGCAACATTCCTTTAGCAAAACTGGACAGGTAGTGGAAGTTCTCTGAAAAGACAAAGAAGGTATCCTGGGCTTTTTTGGTCATTGAGAAAAAGGCTTCCGTGTTGAACATCCAACATTTCACCCTTCAGATGATCCTCCACAATATCCAACAGATTAGATTATTAGATTCAAACAGCTAATACATATTTAGTTCTTATGTCCATGGCAATGCTTTTGCAATGGAGTTATTTAACATTTAGTGCCGGGAATCAGAAGACAGATACAGATACCTTTTTTTACGTTGTGTATCGCGGCATTAACACTGTAAAAAGCCAATTTCAATTTTAGAATGGTAAACTTTAGAATGGTAAATGCAGGGTACCATGCATTATTAAGCAGTGTTCATGTGCTGTAACTTCTCTGTATATAAACGAACTGCTCCCTAGCATCTCATGAACTCAGAGTTAAGCATGGCTGTTTTCCTTTGGCTTTTATAGAACAAGGCATGAGAGCCACGCTGATGAGTCAGAAAGGGGGTGGTGTGAAGCTTTTGATACAAATTTCTTCCAACGTTAAAATTGTTCTTTGTGGTATTAAAAAAAACATACAAAATAATTTTTTGTTTGTAAATAAGCAGTTTTGCAGTACAAACCTTTCAATTATAACTAGGCTGCTTAAGCCTTCCTTTCCCTTGGTGGGTTATCTTTTAGTTCAGACACTAGCCTTACTCTACTACTGTGCTGTCTTTAGTCTCACCATCTCTACTAGTTTCTTCTTTGGCTTCAGCCACTAGAGAACATTGTTTTGGATCTCATGGATATGAGGGAGGATACAATGAACAATATCTTCTCCCTCATTTTGAAATTGGCAAACCCAATTAGACATTGTTTGTAAGTCTAAAAATAAAAATCGAAAATATTCTCATTTGTTGTTTTCCCCAAAAATGTTCAATAGTAGAAAAATGTTCTCAATCATATACTCAAATATTGCGACTAAGAAAAAATTAAAATATAAATTACCCATTGACAAACACATTATTGTCAGCCTTCTGAAGGTACGGTTGATTGATCGGTGAACCAAACAACCTTAAAATCGAAAAAGCTGTTTTTTAAAAAGTTGAATAAAATTATTTAAATACAATTAAACTTTAAAAGCATTTAAACGTTTTAAAAACTTACTAGTGGAATCCCATTTTACAATCTCAACCGACATAAAAAAAGCATAAAAATGGACGAAAACCTCAACATAACCCAGACAAAGTTAGTTGGTCCTAGAACACCTGGGTATTGTTAGAGTATTGGGTAGTTGTGTAGTGTTGAGTATTATATACTAAACTTAAATACTCTGTGATTTACAAATGCCAAATGAACACCATTTAAGATTTGAGCAATGAAAACAAGATGATGACTCAAAATTTTGCAATCTATCTCTGTGAAGTAGAAAACTGAAAAACAATATTTTGGAAGTTAACTTTTTGTTATTTGTTGGAAATGCTGCAAAGAATTATTCCTTTTTTAAGCCATATTGTCCGTTTTGTGTCACCCATAACCATAAGAACATAAGCACTGTGACCTCTTGCTAGATGGTAAACATAATGGAAAAATATTGAAAAACACAATGGAAATTTTTTTTATAGTGGAAAAAAACTTCCACAATAAAACATTTTTATAAAAGGTCTGTAAGCTAAATTGGTAAAAACTACATTGAAATGGTGACAAATGAGGACTTCATGGTGTACATGCCTGGAGATCAAGAAAGACTGATAAAATTAGTCTGTGTTCTGTTTGCAACACAGCAAAAAAGAGATGTTCATGAGGCCCATCTTCAAAAAATGTAGATTTTAATCAGCAAAACTCTAGTAATATAACAGACAATCTTGGCTCAGATGAATAAAACGATGCTTATGAAATGATAAATATCCAGCTGTTTCATGCAAATGAGTAGCTTAAGGATGGGTCCACTTGCTAAATTGGACAATAAAACAAAGCATAATTACGCAGCCTTTAAAAAAAAGTCCATCGACTCATTCTATAAAAGATGGAGTACAAAGACTGTGCTTCGTAGTGCCATTAAAAATATCATGTGATAGGTATGAATGTTTATGAGTCTAAGTCTGTGCAATCCGTACGAGGTTATTACCTCAAGCCTGCAAGGGAATAAACACACTCACTAACAAACAAAGACAGGTAAGGAAAAGAAAAAAAAAATGATTTAATGAAATAACCATTGAGATACATTTTACCCAAAGACAAAAATGCTTCTGTAATTTACTGTCAGGTTGCCAAGAGATGTGCTGAAAATAACAAATTATCTCAGTGGTCCAGCTTCTTGTTTGAAAGAGGTGAAAAGACAGAGAGAGAGAGAGAGAGAGCGAGAGAGAGAGAGAGAGGAGATGTAAGTAAGAGAACCAAGCAGGAGACAGGGAAGCCAGCACAGAGTCGAGGCCATTAAGTGTCTCTCTGGGTGCTTTGCTTGCAGTTTATGCTGTACTGTACTTTATTTCAACAATAAACAAGCCCAGATGCCCAGTGCATCATGAGGACTCTATATATTACCCACAATGTCTTGCAGGGTTGGAGAGGGTGGCACAAGGGTTACATGGGACTGTACATTATGCAGATTGCATTACTCTTTGTCTGTAGCTAATGACACAACATTTCCAGTAGCTTCATTCCCGTGGTTTCCGCAGGTCCTAGCAGATACTACAGGGGGCTTTATTCCAAAGCACTGCTGAGGGTTCACTTTACTTTTATACTTACTAAGTACAATGGTGTAACGCCATCAATATTAAACTGCTTCTTCAAAATCTTGTGGAAACACTGCAAAGTGCAACAAAAATATTTCTGTGAGTATGTAATTGTTGCTGCAAAAGTAGATTTTGTTTCAGATTAATTACTAAATCTGATAAGTAAATGTGCTAATAAAAATAAGTCACTGTTCGAGTGAACACTCTAGAGGGCCCTATGCTTGACTATCATCATGTGTAGTCTCTGTGTTGTAGCTGCTTTGTAAAGTAAGCTAATTGCTTTTCATCCTATTTTTAAATGCTATTGCCTGTTACAAAATGATTCAACATTCCTTGAAGTTTGAAACAAGGCTAAATGATTCAAAATGCATAAGATGGGACAGAGAAGTAGAAAGGATGGAAATGAATGGCAGTTCACCATGCTTTAATTATTATTCTGAATCTCTGGTCTTTGGGAAGGTCAGTGCATCACACCAGCCACAGGCCACTAGAAGCATTTATCCACAGAGAGAGACCATGTGCTAGGTCAAGCACTTAACAACCAGCATTTTTGAGCATGCAAGATGATTTTATCTGTGTAATATAGCGTAAGATTGAGATCCTGAGGCTGATAGTGAACTAAATCATAGCATAAAGCGCTGATGACATTTTAATTACCCCGATTTAACATGCAATGTGGAAATTGTCATAGAAGGCAATGAGGTAAATCACTGCTCAGGATTTTTTGATATCTGAGACTTTTGCACATTGCTTAATAATTGTTGAAAATCGCTTAATTTCTTTTTTTGATCACGTCACTGAGAGCAAAACTTGACTAAATATTTCCCAAGTAAAAATAATGCTGAGTCCCCTATTACTGTTCTTGACAGAAAAAAACATTTATAAGAGTAATATAAGAGTATCCGGTGACTGGGAAGGTTTCCACGAAAATGTACCACTTTTTTGTATATTTATATGTGTTGATGATAATCATTACCAGTAATGATAATGTAAAAAGGGACAACTATTATTAATAACAAACAAAAGCTTCTCATAGTTAGCTATTAAAGATTTCATCTTTTAAAGGCTGGGTGCACTGGACTTGTTTTCTTTTTGTTGTATTGTTAACTGGGGTCCAATTTTATTATTATTACTATTATTATAGAGATGGTTAGCACTTTATAATAACTACTCACTACCAATCATTTATTAGGCATTAATACATTGTTATTAAGTAATTTATAAAGCATTGGTTCTGTGTTATAACTTACACATTTATAAGCCATTTATAAATATAACTTTTAATGCTTTATTGCTGGTTTATAAATATCTATATTATATAATTAATAACAATAAAGTCATGCTTTATTGAGGATCACTTAATCATTTATAAATTCAAATCAGTATTTCAGTATTTTTTTCAGTATCAGTATTTCATTATTTAAAAAACAGTTAGTTATTATTTGTAAGCGATTAATGAGATAATTTATAACATGTTAATAAATGATTATTAAACTATTTAAAAGCACATTTATTCCCCTGATATATCTTTTTATAATGAGTAATTAAAATATAATACCTTCATGTTATAATTTTATTTGAGGTGACGGTAATGACTCTCAAGAACACCTTACAACAAATACAATAGAAATGGTACAACAAAAAATGGAGAGGGAGATCTGAACAAGCAATACATAGATATAAAACACATGAAACAGATAAAAACACAGTCCAAATGAACACCATCACTGTTGGAAGGCCTTATGAAATACCATGTAAAATGATTGTAAAATACCTATAATCATTACAAAGCTTCATTGTTTTATCTACTTAAAGGTAAAATGTCAATTTTACTTAAAACAGTTTGTGCTTTCAAAAATTATGTTTATTAAATAATAACTTGACAGTAGCTTTTTAAAATAATTACAACAAATGTATTGATTTTTACGTGTAAAGTGTTATAAGTAAATTAGGCATAAAAAGTCATGTCAGCTTGTCATCGTATGCCCCCTTTAAGCACATCGAACAAGTTTGTAAAACTAATTCTGTTGAAATTCCAAACAGAGGAACAACAGGATCTCAGGATCTCTAACTGATGCACGGTGTTTTCTCTCGGCCTCAGGCACAATTTCTTCATCTCTCTCTTGAGTTCAAAACACCAGAGGCAGATTTTGTGGATTCTAACCTCATTCTGTGCTGGACAGAACCCTTGAGAATGAAGCAGGTGGTCTAGTGTGTGTTTGTGTACATACAGTAAGTGTGTTTATGTGTTGTTATTTGAGATTCCCACTGCTCTGATGGTCCAGGTAGCTCCTGTAATGATTTCTCAGCTACTGGAACAAGACCTAAGGGACATTTGGTGTAGCTTTTAAACACTGCAAACACAACATGAGTCCAGCAATGACTGTAAAGGTTTACTACTTTATAATAGTGTCTTTCAAATTTCCAGTCAACAAAGAGCAGTAGTTTTGAATCCAGAAGAGAGGGTAGCACAATTATTTTGTTTATTTAATGGAATCTGTTGGTCGAACATGGAAACAGAAGCCAAAAAGTAGCATTTTTTCAAAGATTACATTCAAGAGAGTATGGAACTTTTAAACAACCCTGAACATATTGGGGACTCGACATGTTTTATTTTTTATTTGACAGACTGCTTTATTACAGTCTGCAACAAAGAGTGACAGATCCAGTGAGCACCAACATCTCTTGCTTTAGCCTTAACATATTTAATCAACACATTCAGCACAAACCAAAGCAGATATTTCAACTGGGATATAAGATGTAAAACACCCCCTTAACCAACAATTTTTAATCTCTTCAATGTATTTAAAAAAATCTCCCAAAATCTAAACGGATGTTCCTCATAATGCTATTTTAAGCAGAACGATACCCTGTAGATACAAGTTTTCCACAGAGGACTCATAAACACCTGTCTGAAAAAGCAATTTCGGTCAGGTATTGCTATTGTTGTGTGCAATATCAACCAGATGGTGCACAAACTGTCTGAGCAACACTGCAGTAGTCTTAATAAAATCATGAAAGTCTTAACTGTGCACATCTTTACTGCAGTCTTGCCATGTGTTTTCAAAATGCAGCTCAACACTGTTTGTAACATGAGTAATTGAACATAACAATGGGTTTTTGATAGACCTTGCGCTGACCTGTAAGTGTCCTGCAATCATTATCCAGGTGTACACCGTCAATTTCTAAAGTAGACAGTCAGCTGAACTTCAAAGACAGACTTTTTTCCTTTAGCTTCCTAAGGTCTGTCAGTGTGTGTAAAGGAACATGTTGGGAAAGCTTCCAGGAGAGCAGTAATTATCCATCATTTCCTTCATGACCATTCTCCAACTGTTCGTTAATGAAAAGTCATATGCAGGCAACACTGAAGAAAGACCCTTGAAAAACACAGATCTAGACAACGAGCCATTTTGACAAACTCACCAAGACAAGGAAGCTAAGCAAGTGATTTCTGAGATAGAGCTAATTAATTTAGTAATCTTTTCCAACTTAAGACTGCACAGTATTTTATTTCCTCTTCTTAAATTAAAAACTGCAGATATTTTAGGACAACATTCTAGTTCCTTCCTTGTTGTTTCTTGATTATTAAAATCATATGTAAAACATTATTCATAAGGCCATTGTGGACTGGGTGAAATGAAACATACACTCTCTCTTTCTCTCCAAACATTCCAATCAACATCTTTCACAAGAGGAAACTACAAACCCAGTAATAAATTGAAGACTAATGTGTGACAAAATAAAATGGTACGAGATTATCTTAGACAAAGTTTTAGAAAAATAGAAGAAAATGTACATTCGGCTGACTAGATAAGTGGTTCCCAAACTTTTTCCCAGCAAACGACTGTTAAAGCAGAGAAAGATAATCTTTAGTTTGTTATATGTTAGTTCCAAAAGTCCTTTGTAATGTACAACTATGTAGCTGTTACTTTAAACATCATAAAGCCTAAACAATGGGTTCACACCAACATGTAAAAAAGCAAGAATGTCAGATGTTTTACATGTTAAGTCAAAGAGAAGACGTGAGTACTGGGAAAAATAGAAAAGCATTGCCGTGTATAGATTTCCTGTGAGGCAATCCAGGCTTTTTAGCTGTGCTGCAGAAATTAGATAATAAAAATTTAGACAGTTAACGCAACAGGAAAAAGTAGACACTTGATGAGAAATCTGAACTTTTTGGAGAAAACAATCAGCTAGCTCTCTGCACAAGTTATGGATTAGTCTGCAAAAATAAAGAAAAGTAACAGAGCAACTTAAAAGTCGATGTGTGTGGACAACCATTGCTGTACGACATCATGCAAGCATTTTCCAAAACAAGACTCAAAACCACTCTTCACAAGACTCTTGGAAGAGATGGCTAATGGCTTTCCTGTTGCCTCCAAGCTACCATCGTGTTGGTGTATCTGAAGTGTGCCATAAGAAGTTTGATGATACTGAGATACTCTTGTTTCAAGGATCAGATCATGGACTTCCACCAAGAAAATGCATAACTTTTTATACTTGTTAAAAAAATTAAAAACTTACAGAATAAAAATGAAGTTAATCATCAGATTAGCATAAGTTCAGGAGGAGCTTGGTTGATAATTGACTTATCATATGATCCCATCTATCTATATTATCTTCAGTATATAAGACACGACCAAAGAGCTAACATCTACATCATGCAAGCTATCCCTCATTCCACTCCTTTGCCACTCAACATGCATGTTTCACTTCTCACTTTGCATAAGATGGTCTACTCCTTGTTTAAACTGCGGTAATAGTTGGAAATCTAAGGGGAGAGTATTCTCTGGGCCTCCATTGTTCAACGGTCCCCGACTTACACTTGGACGATTCGCATAGTTCGCTTCTCCATTTCTTGCCAGCCACGCTTGTGATACTAGGCAAGTATGAGCAGAGTGAACTCGTGAAATAAAGATTGGTGGATCACAAGTTATTTTTTCCACTAAACATTTCTGGTTAGAGGTTGCAGCATGTCAGTCCAGAACAAAAACAAACATTTTAAGCATTAACAAACATTTTCATACTAACATCATTTTCAAATCCAAAAACTCTTTTTTTCCCCACTACAGCACTTTGTGATATTTGTACTACAACTGAGCGTGATTTCTTAAAGGCTCTTGACATGTCAATGACTTTTGTTTCATTTTTATATCCTCCATCTTCACTTAAAATTAGCACAGACAAAACAATACTCATCAGGTCAAATGTTTCACTTGAATTAAATAAAACAAATGAACATTATCATCCCATTAGTTGTCATAATGAGCATTATTCTAGAGCAGAGATGCAATCTGTTTCACTTTGACCAAGTTTGAGTGAGAGATTGAAAATCACAGCAGAAAACAACCCAAAACAAACGTGTAAAACAAAACCAACTCAATCCTACAAACTTGGTTTGAAACAAGACCTCCAGCAGTTGGCACCCAGCAAAATCAACATTTATAAGAGAGGTAATGAGCATTTTCCTTCCCGTTTGACAGTGCTAAAGCAGCGCTAATTACATTAGCATGTGCTATGAAATATGAGCTAGCTGACACCCAGTTCCCTCGGAGAATGATGAAGGAGCGGGACCATTTTTTAATAAACACGGCGCTGGCGAAATATCATCTCCTAACTGCCTTTGTATTGAGCAGCATTCACTTCCTCTGCCAAGATCCACCACGGACTCCACAGGAATTTATGTACAAATAACTACTTTTTAATAGCCCTGTAATGTGATTTCCTGCCAAAGAAATATTCAAATAGCTTTCAAAACCAGTACAGTATATTATCAGCCTCAAGCTAAACTGAAAATGGAAGGATGGCGGGGAAAAAGATTATTTATTTTGTTTGTAATTATTATACAATTGTCATGTGTGAGAGGAGGAAAACAGGGGCAACGCTGCAGAATGTTTCACTAGAGAGTTAGCTGGCTTGTTTTCTAACAATCAGGTGTAAAATAAACACAAACCGTAATTGTCACATTTAATTACAACAGTCATTTGCTTTGCTCATCTATCAGACGATTTCCTCACTGGATTACAAAATAATGTCTCTTTCATTAGGGATGATTGTAAATGAATCCAGATACAGTGTGTGCGCCCCGGCTTGTTTGGATACATTCAAATCGCTCACTATGCTAATGGAGGGTGAATTCAGCAGCACAAAGCACAGACTTGGTTATTATTTTTTTCAGAGTTTTGACCCCAGCATTCTTTTATGTGGCCTAATGAAGCAAGCACAGGATTCTCTTCCCACTGTGACATTCGTTTGAGTGTCACTGAAAGACTTCCACTCCTTCTCATGTGACCATTATGAGACTGTGGACTGCAGAACTGAATTAATTGCCTTGGCACTGTGGCTCACTTTCCATTGTTTTGCTTTCTGTTAAGAAGAGGGAGCGGTTACAGAATCCCACAGTGGATTGCAGATGTGTGTGCCAGCAAATCTGTGAATGTTTAAAACACTGCTGAAATGCAGAAGGAAAAACAAGATGAAATTTTAAGAACAGATTGTTTGGAGAACAATGGAATTAATAACACATCAATTTGCTTCAGAGAAAAACTAAGTGAAAAAGACATTCAGTAATACGGAAGTGTTAATTAATAAAAATTAAAAAAAAATTCTTCAGAGTGAAAGTTTGATGTCTGTTTAATTAACCTCAAATTGCATTACCTCGTATGGCTCTGTGCAAGCCAGATCAAAACTGAATGTTTTTCATAAATCTATTATTTTCATTGAATGTTTAAAAGCTCTATAATAGTTTGTTCGCATCTGTGAATAAATGTTTTCAAATTCAAGTTGGGTTGTTTGGATTTTAAGCTGCTCGATTTGGTGGTACATAAATATGCCAAACGAAATTAACTGGGATTTTAGGATTGTTATTCAAATGCAAACAAGATCTGTGCAATCAAGAATTTTCAAGATAAAGTAATTATGGAGAATACACAGCAGGCAGACAAAGGATCAACATCAGCGATGTTCAGGGTTGCTTTCAGGTGGAGGAAAAGATGATGAATATAATGGGGGATCCATCCAGGTATAAGTTGAGTGGTTGAACTGTTGACTGTAAGTAGGAGAAGCAAAAATATTTGGAGTCCATAAGAAGGGAGTGAGAAGCCACTAATTGGCTAAGTGGATGGGCCAAGGATTTATAGGTGAGTCCAGGTGAGTTTTACATTGCAATCATCACATGATGCTGGTGGCACTGTAGATCTGCATGATTCTGGATAAAATTAGATTCACAGTTTTGTTTTGTGTTTAGATGGATAAAGATCATAATTCTAGAGAGCATTTTTATTTTAATTTTGAACAATGTAGATAATCACATAAATAAAACAATGTTGTTTAAATGTAAATAGTGTAATGGATAAAGAATGCTAAGGTGAAAAATCCACATTGACCGAAAAAATAAGCATAAAATGGAATTAGACTAGGTTAAGCCATTTAAAGACTATTTGTTAAAACAATGTTTAGATGGGTTAAAATGCTGAGTTTTTGAGCCATACTTCAGAAGAACAGGTTTTGAGAAGGGGCCGTATTTCAGAATTATATTCTATATTATATATTATATATTATTTCCCTCATACCAAACCCACTGATGTAGCGGAGCACAGAAAATAGATTATTTGCTTATAGGAATTTAAGATACCTATCTAAGACATGTCTAATGAAAGCCAAAAGTTTTTCTTAAGTAGAAAAACTCTTAAAGGTGCCACATTATGCCTTTTTAAAGCATTTTGTACAAATAGACAGTATGAGCCATACATAAAGAAGCAACACTGCACCCTCAACATTCTTCAAAAAGCACTATTTATCATACACAATGTTTTGAAATCACTTCAAATACCCTGCCAAACACTGCCGTTTAACCCTGCCCCTTCCTCTGAGAGGGAAGTCTAAGTCTAGTCTAAATTCTGCGAAACTTCAATGTTAAACAGTATTTAAAAAAAAAATTAATAAGGAGTACATTATATAATCGTCATAATAATTTTTGACGACTTTTTATTATTACATAATAATAGATAATAGTCCCTTTTATATATTCAACACAGAGGCTGATAGGGAAATTGAGTACATCAACGAACCACAAATATTGCTCAGGATATCGCTGCAGATGTTTGATTGGTCAACTTGATGTTAGACTTGTGTCAATCATGCTGTATCAAACATTTTGCAGCAAATCACAATAGTTTTTGATGTTATTGCTCCCTCCTTCCACATGGCAGAAAAGATACGCAACATTGTAGGACAACTTGTTCCACTGACGCAATAACAACCTGTGCAAGTTAATCCTTGCCTTACACGGAGGGCCCGTACACTCAGGGCCCTAAGCAGTTTCTTGACTTGCCTACTGTGTTGTGATGACCCTGTGTTTGTATTTGAAAGTAAAATAAATACATTATTATAAATTAAAATAATTTATAATATTAAAATGAATACAAATTATTAGAGAAAAAGGTTTTTTTTATTGACCAAAAGTTTGTTTAAGTGCGTCCAGTCAAACAAGAAAAAAAAACATGTGGGCACAATCGATGACCTCCATTTCTCCCTCTCTCTGTGTGTTTTAATGTGTGCAGAACTTTGACAAGCTGATAATGGGGCTCTTTTGGGGGAAGAGGGTGCTGATGCTGAGGTGTGCTACCGCTCTGCACACTAGGCTTATCTTTCTCTCTGGGGAGGTGGACAGAGAGAAGGGGACAGAAAGGAAAAAAAGAGATTCTCCATTGACGCTTATGCCCTTATCGTTCTGACAGCCGCCGTTTACAAAAGAGAGGAGTGCCAGTCAGATCATTTACAGGAACAGATTAATACCAACCAATGTGTGTCTCTCCTTCTCTCTCTCTCTCTCACACACACACACACGTATACACACGCATGCACGCACACACACCTCCTTTCCCTAGTCTTCCCTGACTCCAGACTGCCCTCTCACTTGGTTGTGTATGCTGCAGTGTGTGCTGTGAAACAGATACAGTCTATTTGGAGTAGTTCAGAATTGATGATGAGAAGAGAGAGAGCCCACCATTCTCTCTAAACTGACAATGTACATAATTGAACTTAAGGTTCAATTGACAGAAAATATGCTAAAACATATATAATTTGAATTCGAGAAAATAAAACAACTGACAATAAAAGACAGAACTAAAGATTAATGCTAAATATACACTGAAAGACTTGAATTCAAATCATTGACTGTATATAACATGGATGTACCATCACCCAAGGGTTTGGTATGAAGAGTAAAGGGGTCAGAATGAGCCTAGCCAGCTATCACCATCATGGAAATGTATCCACAGAGGCCATAAGCGTAGCATTTGCAGTAGAGATATCCAAGAATAGACATGATGTATTAGAAGTAACTCCTCTCCTAAGAAAAACACAGAAATACATCCCTCACCTTCCATAGTGATGTTACTTTTTTGTAAAGCCAACTTTACAAACTTTGATGCTATATAATTCAACTGCGTGGTGAAGAACTGGATTTTTTGTAAATGTGAAGAACTGAGTAAAGCCTTCTAGAAATATACACGTTCACACATTTTTGTATTGCCTTCCATTTAAAACATTTTTTAAGTCTTGCAAGAAAAATATATATATCTTGGGTTACTACAAACTAATGAAATTTTTCCTGGGGTGAGTTGGTATATAGTAGCATAGCACCAGTGACATCAGATATGGGTTCAAATCCCAGGGGAAAAAAAGAGCTTGTGAAATATTTTCATAACTTGCAGAGCGAAAATGTGTGACTATCTTCTAAAAAAAAGTATGGCATCTGTCACATCTTAGCAATCTTCTGATTGGTTGCCACAACCAATGTAACAAAGTTAGAATGTTGTAATTAAATCATTTAATTTAATTATAGCTTTTAAGAGTCAGTCAGCATTATTCGTGAAGCATCACTCATACCTCAACAGCACTTTGTTCCTGTTACATGGCATGCCATGTTCTCCCCATGTCGCATCATCTGCACCTGATGCAAACAGGACATCTTCACTCTCTGTAAAATACTGTTACACGTAAACATGGAGTGCTGCACCTATCAATTATTTTAACAATTGATTAATATATTACTGTATTACATCAATTAATCTAAGCTATCTCCAAAATGCAACAGAGAACTGAAAAGTTTATACATCTAGCTTGTGTTTTGCATTAAACGATTGCAAGAAAAATGACAGCTACTAAACTCCAAAGTCCATAAAACTTAACAATACAAATAGATCTATATATATATAGATCTTTTATAATAATTTTATATTTTTATATTAATAGTATAAAAAAATATGCATTCATCTCCAAAAACTAAGGATCAAGATCCCAGGATAATAAAAAAAAATGTTTATATTCCAAACATTTATATATTACACTGTAGAATTATATACTGTATTGCATTTATTTTTAACAGGACTCATCATCTCTTCTATATAACTTAAAATATCAAATTAAATATTATTTATAGTAGATCTCAGATGAAAATCAAATCTTTTGAGCTGTATGGACAGAAATGTCATCTCGTTGTGTGCGCAAAACCCTTAAATAGATAAAAATCCATCTCAGGGTTTTATTTTAATCACAACAAATTCTTAATACCCTCTGAGAACGAGTCTGTGTAAAACACAGAGTAAGTTATATCAAATATTGTGACGCCATCACATTAATTAGCATAAACTCCACCCTCCCCATCCAGTTGTAAACACACCGGACCTCCATTTTGCTCGTGAGTAGCCCTGGCTTCGAAAATCTGTGATGTCTAGGGATATAAAGAAGTTCTTAATTATTTCTATCCAAGAAATATTTAAACACTGAATGGCTCACTTTTATTTATGGAAGAAATGCAGCGGCAGATCTACCAAAACGGGTGTTTGCTTAAGTCATTTTGCTCCAGACTATTTTGAGGTCAGTTTTTACACAAGACCATGCTAACACGTATTCTTCATGAGGAAAAAATATATTTTGCATATTTTAACTTATTATAACATTGCTCTCGTATGCTTCCACAGATGTGCATTACAAAACACCCGACAGCTAAATACAGCTCCAGTGTATTGCTATGCGCTGATCACTTTTTAGATTCTATTTAAGCTTAATTTATACCATCTTTGGGATAACTTCTACCATATTCTTTGAGAGTTTTGCGCTGTACTCTTGCTCTGAGGCTTATTTGAACCATCAAATTGCCAACATACAAGAAGAGATGGCTCATGTGAAATTTTGATTATTAAATTAAAGAAAGCATTGGATAAGAAGAGTTTTGATAGATCTTTCTTAGTTGTAATTGTTGTTGTAATGATTAGATTCAAGCCCTAGTAGAATGTATTCTGATAACAGAGCCGTCAGTCACCAAAGATTCTCTTCATACAGGGTCTCTTAAGCAGGGTCAGTGCTTAACAGCTTGTCTCTCTCTTCTTTTAAAACCAATATAAAATGTTTAGTTCCGTAAATGTGCTTGTGGGGAATGTGTGGACTTCATTTAATGGATTACATCTTATCTTCTTTGTGTTCAACCTTGTTTTGATTGGCTTAGCCTTTTCTACTTTGCTCAACCCTTGTTGTATGGTGACTTTTGAAGCCACCTAAAATAGAGTGTATAATTAACATTATTATTAATTATATGCAAGGGAAGGAGTGACAATGTGCAGTTGTGAAACTAATCATAGTTTCACCTGCACCAGCACAGAGGAAAAGTGAAGACTATAGACATGGTTAAATACAAACCAGGTAAAACTACAGTTCATTAGAGTAGTACACAAACAAGAAAGGGCAGGTGAGGGCGTGAAGAAGTGATTAGTGTTAATGAGGCTGTTAAGTAATAGCCCTTAGATGGTTAGAGGAAAAAGTGCTGAAAAAAAGAGATTGATTAATATAGCTTGGTTCAAAACATTGTGAAGCTAGTCTTCCTAGCTTCTTTAAAGGTGATGACTGAAAATAAATGAAAAAGCACCAATAAAATATTATACAATGATTTTACTTTTCTACAATGAGCCATAAAAAACACAATAGAGTTATTTAAATAGATGTTGCCATAAAATTAAAGAAAAACATTTAAATGTGAAAATAGAGCCAGAGTAGCAACAACACATAAGCAATCATAAATTTGAAAAGATCAAAAAATACCATATACCTTCCTACACTGAACACAAATATACAATTGTAACAACTGCATTATAAACAAATTAATCAATAAAACATGTCAAGAGGTACGCTCAGCAAAGGAAGCCAGCGAGAGCAATGTAGAAGTGGCAGAAGCCTTTCTAAAAGTACACAATCCAGGACATATAGCTACTTACAAATGCTACTCCAAAAATGTAATTATTAAATTACAATTAATCAGTAAACAATTAATATGATCAAGAGAACAATAGCCAAGAGAACAAATGTGAAAAGATCTCAGACAGCTTTTATTTTCTTCACTTTTGTCATTGGTTACAGCTCCCAAACTCACCACCCCTTTCTTTCATGCTAATGAATCATCCAAAAGTTTTCCTTCAAAGAAATATGATAAAGCCCCTCTGGCACAAACACATATTGCATGCATTCATCACCACACAGATTTAAGGTATGTCACATGCACACACAGTTTAATATCTACAATAGAAGGAGCCTGTGGTGCTCAGTCTCAGCAGATCACTTCCAGTCTTAAGTCACGGGCACGTCCACTCACCGTTCTCTCAGACACTGACTCTGCTGTCAGATAAAGGCACAGCTCTTTTCTGTTGTCGTCAGATGAGCCGACAGGTAGGTAGGCAGCAAGCGTGGAAAGGGCAGACTGAGAGCTGAATACTCATCCAGGGATTCACACACACACACACGCACACACACACACACACAACAGCTGACTGGTATTCAAGATCTCACGCACTCTGAGTGGGCCAGGATTTAACACTCGTGGGTTTCATGTGTGCTGGACACATTCTCCCAAAAATACTTTTTTTTATCTGCCTTTGAACCCTGAGAAAGAGCAACAGTCTTCACTGCAGCCTGAGTGATTTTTGAAAAATACATCAGTGTTTAAAAAGCAAAAGGAAAAAAAGTGCACAACTCAGGAAGCCATTTAACAGACAACGTGTTAGCTGCTGCAGGTTTAGGTTTCTGATAATCTAGTAAAGGGATTTAACATGCAGAAACTCAGTTTGTTCAAACCCCATTTAATGCATCATTTATTATCATGGAAAGGATTAGAAGATGAAACCCACAAGTACAAAAGACTTTTGCATAACCAGCCCTAAGTAGAAAATAATTTGTACACCAATGAAAGAAGGTTTAGGACGTTAGCAAAAGAATGTTGGATTCAGCCGAGGAAAAATTTATTAATTATAATAATTATTGATGACAACACATGCATGGCAGGCTACAAACTTCTCTCTGTAAATATCAAAAGGAGGAGTGGTTGCAATACAAGTACTACAACTTATTTACAAGAGGAAGAATAGAGAATTCTTCATTATAGTAATACAGTTAACAACTCCAGTTGTTCATAAAAACATACAAGCTGTGGTACAATTATAAGTCTCACTGTGTCTTAATTTGAACACTGAGCATAATCTATGCCACGTCACACAATTTACCAGTAGCCAATCACTGGAATTCTAGCCCCTATACAACATCCTAGATCACAATCCAGCATCTGGTCACTGTTCTACCTTCTTAGTTTCCTTCTTCAAACCTTGCTGCTCTCACTATTCCCGGTGTGACTACTTTGGTTTTGGTCTTCTCATCCCGCCTAAGAGTACTGATGTGCAGATAAGCTCTCCATCATTCCTTTAAGGAATGTATATGTTATTTCCTGTACTCATATCTGTGTGCTTAGTAAATCCTGAAAACTTTGGTTTTGTGACAATTAATAGACTTAAATGGGAAAAAAACTCACTTTTTTTACATTAATTTACATTAATTAATCACAACAAAAACTGCTTGCTATCGATTGAGAGCACTAGTAAACTCGGTTTCAGAACTGAATGACATGGTATAATACTTAAAATATAATTGAACCATAACCTTGTCCACACAAATCAAATCAAAATGTAACAGAGCAGGACATTGACAGCAATTCCCAACCGCAAACATTTTAAATAAATACAAAAATTGTTCAATTAGAAAAACAAAGTCAACCAAAATACAAGACTAACAAAACTTTTTTTGCAAAAAAAAATCAGATTTTACAAGAACACAAAAAAAATCAATTTCTTACAGACCTTCAATGGAAAAGAGAAATGTATGGTTCTGATCAAATCAACTTAAAACAACAGAGCAATAGACTGTGCAGACAAAATGGCCAAAACAGAAACAGAAGTCCAGCAAAATCAATTCTAATGAACTCTGGGGTTGAAGTTCCAGACAGATTTCATTGTGGCCTGGACTTCATAAACAATAGATTTTCATTAAAATCTGAAAATAAAATAAACCAGGACCATAGATAGAAAACCACTCTCAAACAAACATGGAACACTACACACTGATAGGGTTATGTGCTGTGTATTGCATTTGAGTCACATACAAACATCAGCATGCTCTGTTAAGAGAACATTAAACCAATTGTTACGTCGACAAGGATGTCAACCTTACCCATCAACATGTCTTTGAGCATAGGTGAAATTAGTTTTTCATTGAATGTTTTTTTCTAAATCCTGATCCGTGAGCTGAGCCGTGCTTCAGTAATATGATTAGTAGATGGAAAATGTCACTTAATACAAAAAGTGAAGCAGTGCTAAAAGAGGGAGGCAATGTGATGAACGGAAGCTTGTTAAAGGTGCAACTTTGAAATTAATTACATTGAAAATTTAGAGTCTGAGACCTGAAAGTGTATTCACTGATAGTATAATTAGATATTTAAATAAAATAAAATATGCAACAATACATAAGGATAACTTGATTTAACAAAGTTTACAGATACAGTAACTAGTTTCTTATTATTTAAAATGTTCCGTGTCATATAGTTTGGTTAGAACTAGAGAAACATCCAATACAGGGGTCTCAAACTCAATTCCTGGAGGGCCGCAGGCCAAAACAGTTTTTCTGCAACCTGAACACACCTGATTCTACTGATTAAGCTCCTCTGGGTTTTTTTTTTTTTTTTAAATTACTGGTTTGTGTCTTGAAACAGGGATGGAACCAAAACCCACAGGGCCGCCACCCTCCAGTAATTGAGTTGGGGATCCCGGATCTAAAACATTATATCATTTATCTACTGTTTTGGTCCCTTTTCACACCACACTGATCCCTAGTTCGCACTAGCCAACCCAAACCAAAAGTATCCACATCACTTGGTCAATACAAAAGGAAAGATATATGGAGCACCGTGAAAAAACTATGAAGAAAACCATGGCTGACATCTGTTAGGTTTTGTAGTAATTAACAACAAAATTATAAGAATAACTTAAAATATATCTCAAGAATGTTGCTAAACAGTTGTAAACAAATTATAACATCATGTATTGACAGGATATGTTTATTAAAACAAAGAAAGAAAATTTATATTTTAGCACACTGCACAGCTGGAGCCTCACTTCCTCGCTCAGTCTGTGCTCACAGATATCTCTGCTTAGTAGAAAATTATACAGTGTGATTTTAATTGCTGTAATGCAATGCACACTATTTAAGCATTGATAACAACTGTTGAGACTCCTCATCTGTAGCAACCCCTTTTACACTGTTCACCATCAGTCCAGTGGACAAAACACTATGTCTGCGAAGAGAGTAAGAAAGCTAATTTGGAATGTTTTTTGCCATTATTGCAAACTCTAACACTACTATATATTTTGAACTAATCACTCAGAACGGTCTATTTGTTTAAAAAAGGAAGCAAAGACTTTATCAGAAGGGGCATGAAGCTCTGTCCCAACAGCTGAATACTGTTATTGGCAAAGGAAATAAAGGCACTTCATTTGCATATGTGGATTTAATTCAAATCTCAGGTCTCAGCATGCCTTTTTTTGGTGAACAATCGAGTTCAAGTGCTCTATTTTCATCCGTTCAAATGAACTATAATAATATGGGAAATTAACTTGGTTTAATTCAATCAAACTAGAAAGGATGAAAAAATCCTTACTTACTTGGTTTCAGTCAGTTATAGTTAAGTTAGTTTTGTGTTTCTTGAAAAAAACTTGCCGCTGAAGAATGAATGCAGACTATGTTTATAATATCTTTTTTAAATCAAGGAGAAATAGAGAGCCAACACGAGATAAGTGTCAGAGAGAATTCCCGAATTAGAGTTAGCTAAGCTAAACAAAAATATGGACAGGATGGATGGATGAAATAATGGATGCATAAATAGGTAGGTAGATAAGCAAACAGTGTCTTATGCTTTTGTGTTGGTTCAAATCCCTATTACATTTTTATTTGTTTTATTTGTCTGTTAACAAATAAATAATGAGTTCAGCCATAACAATTCATAAAAAACTATTCTAAATATATTATTTATAATCTATTAAAAAACAGCATTAATATTAGTTTTAACATTTATTCAGAATAATGGAACATCAGAATTTAAAATCCAGTAAACAAACAAGTGTTTTACTCTTCATTGTGTATAGTATGTCCTTTTATAGCATTTATAGAGCAAATTTAACACATAGTATGGGTTTTGAACAGAAAGTCTGTTTCAGCATGCTCTTTGATTTGCTAAAGGTTTAGGACAGGGGTGTTCAACGTCGGTCCTGGAAAGCCGGAACGCTCCAGCACATTTAAGTTGCAACCCTGCTGTAATATGCATACTACTCTACTTCAGCCAATCAGAGGACCATAAATAGTGCCACAGGTGTGTTTCATGATGGTTGAACCAAAAATGTGCAGGGCTCTGGCTCTCCAGGACCGACGTTGGACACCCCTGGTTTAGGATAACTCTGAATCCATGCATGTCAAAATACATGGGTGGTGTTTTTACATAACCTTGCTGTTCTTTGCCATGCTAAATTTAGCTTCTGTTTTTCCTCTTACACTGCTTTATAGATGCAATTACGAGCGGGACACCCATCTATATTCTTCATGATGTCAGAAGCAACTTAACTAATCATAATTTACTTGTTTTTTCCAAAGCAAATTCAAGTATACATACATGTTTCCCACACCATAACAGTTGTGAAAAACAGGCAACTAAGAGACAAAAAAAACAACAACCAGTTGACATAAAATTTTTTAAATAGAATTAAAAGAAATGTACTAAAAAGGTTTTGGTTTTCCTGTTCACAGTACCTTTAGATGGTGAAGGGATTGGAGCAGCCGGTGGAAGATTCTTAAAAAAATGGTCTCTTTAAAATCATGTTGAACAATACAATACATTTTAAACATGCATTGTGCACACCTTACACCTTTCCCTCTATATTCAATTATAAATTAATTAATTAATTAAAAAACTATATTAAGTCAAAAAGCTCTATAGACGCTGTACTTTCATTCATTTCAGCTATTGCTCTTTCCTTTTAACATTATGATATAGTTAAAAATGAAATACAGATTGTTCAAACACTGGTTAATATCCACGGTTCCGAAAAGTTTTCTGAAACAATTAATGGATACTAAGGTACATCTTGTGCTTCTCATTTAACTATATTGTGTTGTCGTCTTTAGCAAAAAGCAGAGTTTAATTGTAGGAGAATAAAATCTAAGCAGTCAAAACATCTCAAAGAAAAGAAGATTGTAATAGGGCACACCTCTGGGACTGAATGAATTCAATAGAGCAAGTTTTACCCGATTAACTAAAACCATAACTGTGTATGTCATTCTTATTGGCACTTGCAGACTTATATAAACCTTTACATTGAAAGCAAAAAGAAATTGATGGATGTGTGATGAACTAATTAAATTGTAGTCAAGCCCAATGTTCCCATGTGAGGAAGTCTATTGATCATTAAATCTGGAATGGTAAGCTTACCGTATGCAAGTCTCTGAAGATCATAACAGACAGTTTAAACATCAGAGTCTCTTTAGTACTCATGGTCTAGCATGAAACTCTCATGTACTGAAGGAAATAAGAAGGTGCGAAAACACCCACCCTTAAAGGGGATAAACATGTTTCTGCATGTGTAAATAGGTTATCTTGTTAACTAAAAGTAAACAGGCATCAATGCACATGGGAAATAACACATTCCCTGAAATCTCCAAATGTATTGCAATAATTATTTTATTTTCTCAAACAGTAGCTCAAACAGTACACCAAACCAAGCAACCCTGTTAGGCAAGGCAAGGCAAGACAATTTTATTTGTAAAGCACATTTTTGTACACATTGGAAATTGAAAGTGCCTTACACACAAAAAAATTATTTTATTAAATGAAATAGCAGTATCTTTTGCAATGAAACAATATGTTGATATGAAAACGCTACAATATTAAGTAAAATGTAAGAATGGATTCGAAGAAAATTATTAAATCATGGAAATGATTAAATATTATACCTATAACTGATACGTGACCAATAAAACTTTGTAGTATCTACAGAAAATAATAAAGTGCTTGTCATGAGGTCTTGAAGAAACAAATCAGCGCATGCATGGAACAAGCATTGACTAACAGGTATGGAGTGAAGAAAACCGCCATCCACATTCCTCAACATCAGCTCATGTTTATTCTTCTTAGAGAGGTAAGTCCATCCTTCATTATTTCCTGTACGTGTAACTGTGGCTACTGTGTTTTAATCACTTAATTCTGTACATTGCGAAAGCCTCTTTGCCGAAACACGATTTTGGTGATTATTAAAATTATTTTAAAAATAAACTGGGTTTGTGTACACTTTAACAGTAAATCTTTATTCATAGTTTGGATTAGGAGCTCAAGATGGTTTTATCATTAGAATTTGGAAGGCAAATTGTGTTTTTTGTAATTTATGGTTTTACAAAATCTATCTAATTGTCTTTTAATTCCAGAATATGCTTTCCTGCACCCTGCTATTCTGCCAAGATAGGCTGAACAGAAAGATCCAGGAGCCGCATATTGTCTAAAGTATTAGCTCGTCTAAACTCTTCTGAAAGCTAGTTCTAACTGCAGGCAGCATAATAACTGAAACCAGACACTCCCTGTTTGGCGCAAAACCATGATAATTGTAATTTATTTGAACCTAATGATGTTTTTTATTATTTGGTTTGTATACAGTAAGCATATCTGTGATGTACTTTGGCGCAGAGCTGTTTTGTGACTTATAGACAAGCAGCAGCACTTGTATATCAAAATCAGAATCAGCTTTATTGCCAAGAATTTTCTATGGTACAATGGAGCCGTCAGTGCAAACAACATAAGTACAACACAAACAACATAAGTACAGTAAAGAGCAACACAACTACCAAGCAGTTAACATAAGCCTATGAGGTAGAATAAACAATTTAAACAAAAGTCTATATAGTGTAGTGTGCAAATGCAAGGTGAGGAAATGTGCGAGAGTTCAGGTACCAGATGGCGAAGAGCTAAGAGTTATGAGTTCAGCAGTCTGATAGCTAGGGGAAAGAAGGTCTGTTTGTTTCATACAGTCTTTGTGTTAGTTGGCTTTGAAGTGGCGGCCAGAGGGCAAGAGTTTAAAAGGTGCTGGCCCGGGTAGGAGGGGTCCAGAGTGATTTTGTTTGTCGTTTTCTCACTCAGGTGGTGTACATTTCCTGGAGGGAGGGTAGGGAAGCACCGATGATCAACTCAGCCATATGAATAGTCCTCTGAAGTCTATGGACATCTGCTTTAGAGGTAGAGCTAAACCAGAAAATGATGGTGGAGCAGAGAACAGACACGATGACCGCGGAGTACAACTGAGTTAGCAGTGTCTGTAAAAGGTTAAGTCATTGTGTGTGCCCAGGAACCAGAACGACTCCAGTGGTGCCACAGTACTGTTCATGATGGGAAGGGAAGGGTGTGCGGGGGGAGGGGGGGCTCCTCCTGAAGTCCACTACCATCTCCACTGTTTTGAGGGTGATGACTTCAAGGTTTTTTAGACTGCACTAGAGAGCCAGCTGCTCCACTTACTGTCTGAATGAGCCCAATGATGGACATGTTGCCTGCAAACTTGAGGAGCTTTACAGAGGAGTTGTGAGAGGTCCAGTCATTGGTGTAGAGGGAGAAGAGAAGTGAAGAGAGAACACACCGCTGGGTGTCGCGAGTGCTGGTAGTTCGGGTGCATGGTGTGTATTTTCCCATCCTCAACAGCTGTTGTCTGTATGTCCAAAAGCTTGTTATCCACTGACGGATGGAGTCAGGGACGGGAGCTGGAAGTTTCACATAAGGATCCCCACATAAGTCCATGGCTTATCCAGATGTTGCAGGATGTGGTGCAGCCCCATGTAAACTGCATCCTCCACAGACCAGTAGGCAAGCTGCAAGGGGTGAAGTAGGGGTCCAGTGATGTTCTTCAGGTTGAAACTAAAACCTTATGTATACCAGCCCACCAGCATACTATTAAAACAATCTGTTAGTATATACAAAACAATGGGAAAAGGAGTTTATAGTTGCAACAGTACTCTTGCAAACTACATCAATATGTTGACTGTAAGATCTTTATAAAAAATATTCAGTGAAAAAAATATATACTGAGCTATATACTCTAGTGATGTGTGCCTTCTATTTTGGTAATCTGAACATATTAACATGATGTGAATCTGGTGTTTGATATCCATGTTTGATGTCTGAGATCTCTGAAGAAAATCTATGAAGTTTCTCCCTTTGGCTTGCACACTACCTTTTAATGCTGGATTCGGTCAAATAGAATAAATAACTACAGTTATATGAATAGTGGTTAATGTAGAATAGTGTCAGGGTGTAAGCAGTACATTTCTCAAACTACTATTCTAAAGTGAAATAATTACCCCAAAGTAACTTTCATCTTTTAAAAACAATGTCACTTTTTTAAACAAAAAATTAGAAAGCACTTTTTACATCAGTAGCTTGTGTAAAAATATGTATCAGGAGGCTTGTAATTCTCATTTTAAAAACATATGTCATCATAAAAATATTGCTCAGCTTTTATTTAAAAAAATAAGTTTTGTGGGCTTTTGTATAACATATTTAGTTTATTTCACCAATAAAATAAAGAAAAACGAATAAAATTTTTAAGCAAATTCATGTATTTTTAGGCTTAATTTCAGTAAACAAATAGGCTAAAAGACTCAATAATAAAGGAAAAATACTCAATATTTATTTAAAGAGAATTGGTTCAATTATTTGATTTTGAGCAAGACGGTACCCGAAGGACATCTTCGTCATTTTGAATGTTGTGCTATTTTGATACCTATATAACATGCAATTAAATGCTAAACACATTTTCAAGTAATTTTCCTTAATTTGTAGAAGTAAATTTAGCATCATCTGCTTAAACAAAATAACATGATTTCACTAAAAATGTTATTAAAATGATGTGCCTGGCTGATTAATTTAGAAGTTTTTACATGCTTTATTTAGGTAGATACTGCTAGAAAAAAAACAAGCCTTATAAACAGCTTAAAAATAATGTTTCTGGTAAAATAACTTGGGAATTTATTATATTTTCTGGTAGATGCAGCAAAAAAAAAAGCCTTAAAAACTGTTTGATAAATATTTCTGTAATAGTTTTACCATATTTTTTTTATGTAGAGAGCACATAAGATTTTCTACAGTGTAGAATATGCTCATGAAGTGGTGCTTAATGAACTACAAGGCCCAAGATAGATTTTCTGTGCTTCTAAAATTGCCCAGAGAACAATAGAGTTTAGAGTATAAAACTGCACTTGACCCTTGGACTGCCTGCGGCCTTGAATCCAGACATTATGGTAAAAACCCTAACATCCATGAACTACAATAGCTATTATACAGAAAAGTGAAGACATATAATACAATTTGCATTCAGTTGCCTCAAAATAACGTGTGTGTGTGTGTGTCTTTTAAAAGTGCTGATTGAAGTATCATTTAATAACTGGTATTGTTTTGAGTCTTGAGTAGGTGCCTGTATTGAATAAATGTTATTAGCTGTCTAAGCAGAATATGGCAAGCAATGTAGAAGTGTGCTGTACACCAAATCAGTAGTGAACTAAGTGTTACAAACTGATCAGTTAAACAATCCCTAAACGATCCTAAACAACAAGCAACATCCCAAACCCCATTAACTACATTTGGAACTACTCTAAACACTGGCTTAATGAGATGACAAGTGAGAATGACTAGAGCATTGACGATTGAACAAGATGATTGGGAACATGCTATCTCATTAAACTGAGAGGACCACTGAGCAAATAAAAAAACCGAAACCAGAACATCAGTTCATTTACCCTTCATTTACATATTTCTGTGCATCTGGGGAAACACTGGACTACATATTTGAAAAGAATCCCACAGAATTTTAATTTTTGTTTTAGAGTTGAAACAGTTATCCAGCATAAAGAATGATTTATGCACAAACCCCCTTAATATGCCCATATGATCCGGAATGCAGCCAAGGTGAATTCTGTGGTATATGCAATTCTGCCTCATCCTCTGGGAGATGAGGTGATAATGGAGGTGGATAGTGCAGCCCAAATCACAGATTACAGCGGAATGTATGAGAGGCTCTTTTGCTTCTCGTCTTCTCTCTTAGACAAGCGAGATATGTAGTGGCAGAAAGATCAAGGCCAGCACACTTACCGGAGTCTGTTATCGTCTCTCTGCATCTCACTGTGGAGTGGATGAGGGAAGACTGTAGAAGAACGGTTTCCCTAGGGAACCTGCCCGAAGGGGTGCGAATGCAGCTATCATGTTCATCCAGTTCCACCCAATGCTTCGAATATATCCACCCATCAGTGTTGCTCACTGCTATTTTATTTAAGAAGCAGATTTTTATACAGGAATGGAAAAAATGAAAATACTTTTCTTTAAATCTTTTAATTTTATTTCAAGATGTAGTTTTAACATTAACATGTAGAACTAAGGCATAAATCTGAGCTGCATTTTTCAAAGTTATTTCAATCATTTATCCTAAATCCAACTCACACTAGGTCAATGCTATCTCAATTTTATTAACATATCAGCATATATTTAGTTTGTTTACAGATTTGCGTGCTTGTCAGGCATATGCATCATCTCAAACAAGGAAACCTAGAATAAACATCGGGTCATGATATTTTTTACATTTTTGTTTTGAAAAAAAATTACGGAAAAACAAATTTGCTTAAGTAAAGAAAAAGTACACAGATTTTGAAGGAATTCTGATTAAAATGACAATTCAACCTCTAGACTATTGTTTTCCTGTTTTACCCTTATATAGAATATTCATATTTAAAACATTTTGAACATGTATTACATAAAAAGCACATTCACCAGAAATGGCTCATTATAACGAAACATTAAATTTTTTTTTAAATAATGGTATTCAAACTTCTCTTACAGATACCAACAGAGACCACAGAAGCTACATAGTTAGATCACATTATTATAAGGATGAATAGGAAATTTTGCAATGGTAGGTGGGATAAAATAGACTCAAATTTGAGTTTATCTAAACCAATCAATTAATCTGTCATTGTGATAAAAGATTTCACCTTTGACATTTATCTTTTTTAAGAAAACTGCTCTTTCCTTTTTCTTTTCATCATTTTTTCTTCATAGGCAACAGATGACAAGCAGGGAGTTGATAGAGCTGATCTCCAGGTTTGACCTTCTAAGAGGCTGTGCAATTCCGCCTGTCTGCCTCCCAATCCCTCCCACCAGCCGCTCCCTCACTCTGGACTAAGTGATGGAGATGCAGCTTCATTGAAAATGACATCTTAAAGAGCTAGAAAAAGGTTACAGTGGCTGACTCCATGACATGGCTACATTATTTATACCCAACATCCATACAGTGCCTTGGTTGGCTAATCAGGATTTTTGTTTGTTTTAAAACAATAACATAATTAGATATAATTATCTTGATATGCATTAATTAAAAAATTCTGTTGGTTTACAGTCTTTTATACCACATTTATTATACCACATTTATTTATTCATCACTGCTGTCATGTTGAGTGATGCTTACCTTTAGTTAAAAATTAGCTTTGTTCATTGTAATTCAGTCCTTGTCTTTGGTCGACTAGATATGAGCTTGTTTAATGGTCTCAACAGGATATCTTGCTGTTATTAAAGACGAAATCCTCTCAGGGGATGAATCGGCTCTAAAGCCATCATGCAGAGCTGAAGGAGTGTGAACACAAGGCCAAGACCACATTGCTCTGAACAGATTATCCCTCTACACCTTTCAATCCATTTCCTGCCTCCATATCTTCCCATCATGCCAATCTCTCAAGCACTGGTTTTAAATAAATGAGTATAATTTCAATCAACCAATCAGTCAATCCAAAAAGATTTATTCAACAGAATAAAAGAAAAAGTATGCATCTAATCTAAAATATAAATTGCTCCTCACTCTGATGAGTTATCCCAAAGTTTGCTGTAATTGGATACTGCTTGCAGCGTGAATAGGAAGAAGCCAATCAAACATGATCCACAGAGAACATTTCACCATTCGTCTCATTTTAGAACTTTAACCTCAGATTGCATTAACCTCAGTAGTTGCATTAAGTATTACAGTAAACGAGTAAGTGTTTAAAATCAAAAGAGCAAAATCAGTGACCACAGATTTGACAGCATGGCTCATTTGAAGGAAATCATCTTCGACATGAGAGGGATATGAATTTCTTGGTGTGCAGGCACTACTAGTACCCTTATTTATTATCAATAGACAGAATATTCTATACATTTTCATACGCTAAAATAGTTCAAGAAAAAACATGTTTTGAATTAATGTCAATTTGTTTTAGGGACTTTGTTGAGTCGACTCTTTCTTTTTAAAGGCTATAACAAAACACACAAAGTACTTTGAGATTTAAAGCTCAAACGGAATGTTCTTTAAACTCAGAGCCGTGTTGCACACTACGTGAAAGATCATAAATCCATAATAGTGGCTCTTTAAAGCACATATCACTTGAAATCAACAGAGATACTTCACTTAAAAGATGAGGAAGTGCTTTTGGAGGGCACTGACAGAGCAGATGCTATTATGGATGTATATTCTAACCAGTAGTTTGTGTCAGGGACTTCACTTCCATGATCTGCGTAAGTTGCTGGATATTTCAGAACACCTTCAACATAAAATTCAAAAAGGCAAACAAGAAAAAAAAATTAGACTTTTATAGCATTAAATGTAATTTTATAAAAATGCAATGATTGCTCCATGTTTGTTCTTTAATTAAAACCAACTGAGATTTAAGGGAAAAAAAAACACTGTTGTGAATATGATCAATATTTTAGAAATACTGTATTGCACTGTTTCAATAAAGCTTAAAATCATATCTACTGACAGCAGTATAAATAAAAATTATAATGAAAAAGAAGCTATAAAGTTTGGTAGAGGGGCTTAGCTTGCAAGTAACCTGCTTGTAACCAGAGCGGACAGGACACAGGTGCAGAGAATGTTCCAAATTAAGGCTGGCAAGCTTCGCGACAAGCCAGAATGAGCCACAACATCTGTCTCTGCTGCTCAGCATTCAACTGATCTGAAGTCAATTATAAAAACGTTAGCACTCCCCCAACGGTAAATCGCCCTCCATTAGGAATAATCATTCCTCACTGTCTGTGTGTGTGTAGCTCTAATTTAGTTTAGGAGTGTGTGTTGAAATGGGAATGGGGTGAAGTGAGAGCAAAAGATTGAGAGTGTGAGAAATTGCTTGAAGCTGTAATTTTCAATAGCCTTGATGGACTCGTCTGAACTCTACATTGGGGATCCATGCACACAAAGCGACAGATCCAACTCGTGTCTTTCATTACATTACTAGCTTAAAAAAGAGGGGAGGAATGCTCTGTGCAGTGATCTGACAGCCCACAAAAGAAAACATATTTAGATTGAATTAAATTGACAGCCCCTTGACATAAGAACAGATTCATGGAGGACAAGATATCACAGCTCAACCCACCAATATATAAACTTTAAAAGAACACGCCAGGCAGATACGGGCAAGAATATGCTGTTCAAAGATTGAATTATTCTTTTTTTATATCTACAAAGGAACATGTATCCTCAAACACACACGTACACAGTAGTGCATCTATCTCTGCATTCTCTCTCACAAATACACACACCCACACACACACACCGTCCATGATCAGGTTGCAAGCATTGTGGAAAAATGAGAAGAGCTGTCAGTCAAACTGTGAAATGATGCGTGTTCTGTCAGGCCTGCATAACTCAAAAAATGATTGGCAAAACTTTCAAAGGTAGAACTATAGCAAACCTCTACAGACTTTCTCATCTTGAGAGTTTGATGGAATAATATTCTAATCAGAGGGAAAAGGACAGCGAACTAAAATGGTTAGTGCACTGAATCATGACCACAGCAAGAACCCAACAGCCACAGATAGGAAACATGTACACAGCATTAGACAGCTATCCTTTTTTTTTTACCTGCTGTACTTAACCATTTATGACGAACATCAATTAGCGTTGTTAAAAAAAATGTTGTCAATGAGAACAAACCAATAAAAAAATCTGTATTTCAGGAGTATACCATGGCTTAACCATAGCATCGTAATACAAGGTGCAATCCAGGTGAGTTTGCTCATGAAAACTAGGCAAGCTGTTCTGAAGAGGGCTCCAGGTCCAAAGAGCAACCCATGCCTGGAAAAACTGCTTTATGTTGTGAAATGAAAGACGTGTTTTAGTCACCAGTAAATGGGAATTTGAGGCCTGTTTATATGTTGTGTTAAACGATTAGCCTGAATGAGCTCTGTACATGAAACATATTGGTTAATTCTTAACCTAAAGAAACAAAAATATAAAAGTTTACCTGGTTAATTGTAACACTTGAAAAATATATAGTTTGAGAAATGGAAGAAAATATTAAATTAATAAATAGAAACAAAAAATTATTGAATTACAAAAAAGTAAGGTTTGTTATTCATCCATTATTGTGTTCGGATTATTAATTCAGTGAAAAAGTCATAAAATACACATTCTAAATATTAGAATTTTCCCCTAAACAGCTTCTTTTGCTTGCACAATCACAGCCATTGCCTGAATATGATTTGTCTACAAATATATCTGTATAATATTGGTTTATGTATGATTATTTTCGGAAAAGAACTTTGAACTTATATTAAGTTTATGAACAATGAAACGATCTGATCGGATAAATACAGGATTTTGGCAGATACTCAAAATTTTGGGGTCCAAAATTAACATGAAATTATGGTCTCAGGATGAGATATTCTTCCAAAATCAACTGCAAATTACATCATTAGATTATACTGGTAAGTCCACACAATTGATAAAAAACAACTGAAATAAAAAAATCCTGATAACAGGTATAGTATGTTGAAATATTATAAAGATAATAATTAAACATAAAACTATAAAATAGTCAATAAATAAAAATAACAAAAGCAAACTATATTCTAATGACATCTGAGCTAAATCTTTAGAACGTGCTGTAATTTGTTTCACTTTTATGATTTATCACTAAATATAACGCTTAATTTTTAATGCTGCTGAAGCATTCTTCTTTGAGCATCCATCAGAATGTGCATTATGGTCGTCAACTTTTGGATGGTCTTTAGAAATAAATGTGTGCACGAAAGTTTTGAACAAAATCCATAATGCTTCAACCTTTCATTAAAAGTAAAATGGCATCAAAATTCAGATATTTTTTTCAGGTCGGAAGGTTTATGACTCAAAACTCCTTCAAAACAGTTTGCTTAATGTTGAATAATGTTGCTTAGCAGTGTGGGAAGCCATATATATATAATTTCAGTAAATATAAAATAAAGTTCATATTTAAATGTAAAAATGGCAGGGCATACTGTTGATGGTGTCTTTCTTCTTGGCTCTGCCCCATCTTGAACAGATCAAAAACGCCTCTATTTGTTCATGCCCTGAAAAATTGTAGTTTATAACAAGTCATTACATTCGCGTCTTTCCATTTTTCAGATATGTCCAACCAAGAAAAAAAACTAGCAATTGTTTCTAGCATTCTTGTATCTGAACTAAAAACAATTATTTAAAGTACAGATGTAATTGCGTTTTATAGAGCATGTGAAACATATGGTAAGCTACCCACGTATTTAGGTAATTATCTACTCATCTTTACAAATGATAAAGTAGAACATCTTACCTACAGTTCCTCTGTTGATTTCAATGAAAGAGAGTTACGGGACTGAAGATTGTGAATTTTCAGACATTTCATATCCATGTTCATGACCTCTGATGACAAATTAAATTCTCCCAGACTCCCAAGGAACATAAAACTGGCCTAAATAAAGTACTGTGTTTGAATCTGAGTTTCAGGCTGTCAATTATAGCTGTGGTAATAACACACAGGCATGCTAATAGACTCCAACGAACGTTAGCTAATTGAGTTAGTAGCCTATTTTGGTCTGGAGTTTTGTGCACAACTTTAGGCTTGCTGAGAATTCACCTCGCTAAATCTCAAATAAGAAGGAGAATTCTTGTTCATGTCACTCAGTGTGTTAGCTTACGTGGGTTCCTGGTTATACTCCGGGAAGACAGGCTGCTGAATAAAAGCCCAGAACAAACTGTTTCGACTCTTGCTTGACGTATTTAACATTTTCCTTAAAACACAACCAACCTTTCAGCCAAGCCATTAGACGCGACTGCCTGCCTTCTCTCTTTATCGCACTCTCGTGCACGCACTTCCCGCGCTCCCTCTCTCGCGATATCTGACGCACTAGACACTTTCTTCAACAGTTTGAATGACAGATTACAGCCACGAATCATGAAAAGTAAAAATGTCACGCATTTTGAATGTGTAACCGTCCACTCAGCAACATTTTCGTTCACTCTCATTTTCCTTGGCGAGAATTCGCACGCGTTTCATCAAGTTTTCGTCATAACATAGACGTTTACATCGTCTCGTTAGCTCACAAGTAAAAGGTTCTTCAACGAAATCATTTCGTTATCGTCATCATTGAAGAAATCGTTATCGTCATCATTTTACTTGATGCTGCTAACAGCAAAGCCACCATTTTCTATTTAATAAAACAAAAGGAAAAAACTGTGAGCACATGTAGTTTAAGTGGCCCACAAAACATTAGTATTAGCTTGAGGGTGAAGAGGAGTAGATAGACCCTTAACTAACCGAATATCCTCTACAGCCTGCAAGTCCATCTCAGGGCCAAACACACTCAGTTGAATAATCGCAATTGAAATTAAAATTTCAATTGCAGTGTGAGGATACTAAAATCAGGAGAGATTTGTAGAGCTAATCACTTATCCATATTGTTCCCATTTCCATTTAATGTGTTATTTATTTATTTATTTATTTATTTATTTATTTATTTTTTCATTTCAATTAGAAAGGTTGCTTGAATGAAACAGAAATTGTTGGAAACTTATGCTGCATGCAATGGAAAAGGGAGAAAAAGATCTATTTTTCTGTCCAGAGCAAAATCTCTTAATCTGTGTATACTTTTTCCTGAAAGATATGGCCTCCATCTTCAGGGCCACAGACAATGGAGCACCAATCAATAGAGCTGACTTTGAAATGCAAGCAACTAGATTGAAAGTAAAAAATGCCATGGCAACAGCATTACTGAGTCTCTAACTCGAAGGACGTTTACTTCAAAATGACTTCATTAGACAGTCTGACACTTTTATTTGCATGCATTTCCTCTACATGGGCACAAAAAACAACTCCACTTCAATAAACGCCCAGTATTTAAGTAAACTGGCTTGTTCTGACCAGTTTTTAAAAATAAATCTAACCAATTATTTTGGAACTGATTGTTATTTAAATATTTGTACTTCAGTTTTCCAGAAAACAGAATAGTTCATCTTCAAGAACAAAAAATGAAAAGTGTAATGTAGCATAAATTACTGTGATACTGATATACTACTGAATATTGACTGAAGATTAAAAAAAAAACACTTGAAATTTAAATTCCACAGTCTTGTTCACTTTTCACTAGTTGTCTACCTGTAGCTGGAGGTTTATGTGGTGAGAGTCTGTGTGTTTGTGTCGGGAGGGCTGTACCCTTGATAAAGGCTACTCTACACTTGAGATATGTAGATAAGAAACAAGGCATTAATTGAGCTTCATTCAGAGGGGAATAACACAAGGAAGAGCTCATTAAAACTGATTATTAAAGAAACCAGCAGAGCAGTAGTACTCAAGCTTGGCCAAAGCACTCCAAGACAGTTGAGAAACAGCTTGTGTCTTTCTGCAGGAGAACAGCGCTTAGACTCATACAGGAGGAAATACCTTACACTAAACACAGCAGTCTAACAACAAGAACAGCAACGAAAAAAACTGATGTATAGGAAAGTCAATTTATTAATTTACGAACAAGGTGAAAAAATTTAAGAATTTCATTGTTTTAATTGAAATGATTATAATGAACAAAAAGAAATCCAGTATTTCACAAGATTCAAACAACAAAGTTCAACATTGTAGTCTCGCTGTAGCCCAATCAAGTCAACTAATTAACAAAAAAACACAACACTTGCAGAGGTTTCCTGATAGTCCCAGTCGGACTTACAGTAGTTGTGGAGTTGTAGTTGTGGAGAAGACCATCTTTGACACCCTCCCATGAGGGTCTCAAAAAGAAATTGCAAAAAGAAGCGGGGTGCGCACAGAGCATAGAATCAAAGTGTAAAGAGGAAGGGGGAAAATGTGTCCAGAAAAAAATGCACACAAGTGACAGAAGTGATCCCAGCCTAGAGAGATTTGTCAAGCAAATAAAATACTTCATAAAGTGCGAACTGAGGCTGGGGTCAGAGCATCAAGAACCATCAAATACATGATATGGATGATAACTTTAGAATTCCATGCGCCAAGCCTTAGTTTTACATTAGTTTTGAATCAAAAAGTTAAGCAGAAACGTCTGTCTTGGGCAAAATTACTTGTCTGTTGCCCAGTGCTCCCAAGTCCTCTTTTCAGATTCAAGCAAAAAAATTGGCAATGGCAATTTAATGACTATCACTTGAGACTAATCCTAATAAAGAGTAGATTCCGTTGGCACTCCATTTTAGTGTGCAACTGAACTGTAAAACATGTTAAATAATAATACTAAACATTTAATTTATATATTTTTATTTTGACCATCATGAGAACTTTGATTACATATGTAATTATTTTTCTTTCCACCACTAATGCGATGTATGGTAATTGAGCACTATAAATATAAAAGTCAAGTCTGATCAGATCTAAGATTTTTCCAAAAGTGGCAGCCTTAAACTTTCATTGAAATAAATATAATAATGACATTTAGTACTAAGCAAAGATGCTGAAAATTGACTCTTCTAGACCACAGTTCAGAAGATTAGAAGCTAAGTTTTTTTATTTTTTTATAAATTTTTACCCTTTATTAGAGCTTTTGTCAACTGTCCTGTGTATATTCCAAACAGTTTGGTCACCTGCGTCTATTACTTAACATTGAACCAGGCTGTTAACGTACAACCGGTTTGGGTGAAAAAGGTATATTAAGAGAAGAGAATTTAACCCTTGTGTGGCCTTCAGGTCAAATTTTGTATATTGTTTTCTTTTTCTAGGGACTGGTTGCAATAATTCAAGATATGTTCTCTATATTGTTTGAATTTGAGATAAGTCATATATATTAATGTGTTATGGAGTAAAATGTAGATTTTTAATTGCTTTTAAAATAGGCATACCCCACAGAGTTTAAGAGAGTCATAGTCCAGTGTTAAGGAGAGCAATCATTGTTCTCAGACTCATAATCTAAGCTCCACCTATTAATGAAATAGATGCTCATTTACGCAAATAAAAAAGGCCAACAAAAAAAGATGTATTTTACCAACTTTCTTCTTTAGAATAATTTAATGCTGAATTAATAAAAAATTATAAACAATTACCAATGTTTCTCCAAAGAGCATTTTAAAACCGCCTACATAGATCCCATAACAAGATAGAAGTACATGCACTTTAAGACTTGTACTTTAAGGTACACTCCACTTGTTTGCAAAAAGGCTCATTCTCCAACCCGCTACCATCAACAGAAATTGATAACATCTCAATAGTTTCCAACAGTAAGACATTATTAATAATAAATACAAAAAAATATGTTTACAACAAAATTAACTTGTAGCATGTTTTTTTGCACCTTTCATGCCTTAAAAAAACAATGGAAAGCACAGTGAAACTATAACACAAAAATATCAATGGTCCAAAAAATACCCCACACATACAGTAGTTCAAAAACTCAAGGTTAGTTTAAAATCAATTGAAAAGATGTTAAATATGCATGGCAAGATATGAAGCTGTAAACATAACACTAGTAGAATCAAATGAAAGCCCACTAGAAACTATGATAGAACATCTTCAGCATAGAAGAACTGAAGAATGAGCCTTTTTATAAAGAAAATATAATCAGCAACATTTCCAGACTGTCCATTTACTCAAATACTGCAGCCCTTCATCCTCCAGACCATTACTGGATGTGGATATTGGTTCAATTTGCAATGTGTTCCATCTATGAGCTCTAACTGAAAACACATGAGTTAGCATGAGAACTTTTAAACAGAAATCAAAACAGGAAAATTTGTGGAAAGTGGGTGAACTTCAAGTTGTCTAATCAGATTTAGTTTTAACAACTGTGCGCTGATTATATATGACTGTTTTAACTATGCGCCAAATAGTTGGTAACATTGAACAGGCTATGAGAGATGTTTTTGCTAATGGACTGAGGATTATTTACCAACCCCTCCTATCATAATTTTCATGGCCACACTGGTACACAAACACAAGCTGCTATTACTGCGGTTAGCTATACTGCACAAAACTGCTCATAATGGCCAGCGCCAAGGACTGAGGTGGGCTGAAAGAAAGAATGAAAAGAGGACATGTTACAGAGTGACACAAAGAAGAATGCCACATATAGATGTCAGCCCCTCCTTCTCTTTCCCTCTTCGTCTTTCAGATCTCCATTCCCTCTCTCTTGGTGGAAAAGGTTACTAAATGTCACTTGGGAAGTTTTCATCATCTTCAATGGGTGTGAGGACGAAGGTATGTGAGAGATGGTGGAGGTGAGGGACTCATTGTACTGGTACATGTGACAATGGAGCATTCGGTTTCACCACAACTAGACAGTTAATGTCTGAGTCCCATTGTTCACTAGTGCAAGGAGGAAGAAATACTCTGTAATCTGTAGATTTGATTGTGAAGATAATTATAAGTATATTATTTCTACCTTTTCTATTGTTATGAGTTTTACTTGAGAAAATGAACAGTTCTACATTTTTAGATGTATCAGTCGAGAGTTATCACTCTAAATATGTGCAAGACAATTGCTTACCTGGACTTGTTCCTTGTTATTCCCGGCTTGTCACTGTGGGATACTTACTTGATCCTGTACCTCTCTGGTCCAAGCTTGTTTCTGGAAGATATTTACGTGGCCCAAGTTTGTGACTTGGTAATACTTACCTGATTCTGTACCTCACTGATTCCAGCTTCTCTCTGTGGGATACTCACCTGGTCCTGTACCTCACTAGTCCTGGCTTGTCACTGGAGGATACTCATCTGGTCCTGTACCACGCTAGTCTCTGCTTATCTCTTTGGGATACTTACCTGATCATTTGCATCACTGGTCCAAGCTTGTCTTTAGGGGACCTGTACCTTACTGGTCTGAGCTTGTCTCTGGAGGATACTTACCTGGCCCAGTACTTCACTGATCCCAGCTTGTCCCTGGGAGATATTTACTTGGTCTTGTACTTGAATATTCCTGGCTTGTTTCTGGGGGATATTTACCTGCTCCTGCACCTCACTCGACTAGTATAGTCTAGTATACACACAGCTCACATATCCCCACAACCACACACAAACAAATGCACACATACACCCACCCAAACATACATACATGCATATTAGGATTACAGACAGCTATTTTGACAATTGATTATTCTATTACTGTAATCCATAATTAACCGATTAATCTGATTAGTTATTTCCATTTTCTATCCCCTGGTGTTTTACTTTACAGAAAACTCAAAAGTGAATAAAATTCAGCAAGATCATACTAAACATGGTGTACGTAAGTAGTGACTTAATGATGTAAAAATGCTTTGCACATCTAAAATGCTATAGGATTTCAGCTTTTAATCTACACTAGACCTTAATTTTAGTAATTTTTTGTTCCCGTTTTCATTTCTGTTCCTCCACCTTTTTGTTACACCCCGACCCTAGACACCACCACCATTTTGGGGTCGTAAGAAAGTGGGTGCTCGTCCGGGATTTCTCTTAATGATCCCAAAATTGGTGGAGTGCAGTTTTGTCTGTGTGGAGCAACTTTGGGTTCAGTGTGCTTTATTTTGTGTTTTGGGAGCTTGTCTGCTTTGTTTGTGGCATTTCCTTTGTTCTCAGCTCCTGACTTGTGGTGTGGGAGAGAATTGCCACTATGTTTTCAGCAGACATTCATTTAGTTTGAGCACTTCGTTTTTGTGTGTGGACCAATTATTTATGGGTGCTTTTGTTCAGGACCTATGTGCTAGCCTCAGTGAGGTTTCGCTGAAGCACATTCGTTTGAGGTCCTAGCATCTTTTTGGTTCACTTGTGTTTAGTTATTTTTTTCCCTTGATGTTCAGGTAATTGGTGCTTCGTTCAGGGCCTATGTTCTAACCTTGGTAACGAGGTTTCATTGAGCACATTTGGTGAAGGTCCTAGCACCATTGTTTTGTGTTTGTGGTGTTTTTTTGTCGAAGATGAGCGAGGGCTCTGCGGAGTCCTTAGCTCACGCGGTGTGGAGAGAGTGGCTCCACTCGGTTGCCGCCCGTTTTGTTTGTCCTTGCTCCCTGTGTTTGCTTTCGTTTATGTTGCCATTTGAGTTCACTTCTGTTACCTACCCGGTGTGTCACGTTCGTTGTCTACTGACTTCCAGGGTCTCAGAGACAGCTTAGAATGTCACGTGACATACATTCTGCACGTAGGATTATTTCTGTTATACACACTAGTTTAGCGGTGTGCGCCAGGTTTGTTTATTGTATAACTTCCTAGTTAGGGTAGATTAGTTCTAGCTTTGTGTATGTTATTTAGTTAGCTTAGAATTGTCTGCACTTTCTAGTTAGTTTATGTTTTGTTTTACCTGGCGTCCCTTAGTCTCTGCCCTTGGAGTGTGTGTATTTGTATTTGATTTATTTTACCATTGGCAACACCAGTTCTGTTAATTAAAGCACATTTGATTTGTCAAGTTATTGTTTGCGTCCTGTTGTTCCCGTTTTCATTTCTGTTCCTCCACCTTTTTGTTACACCCCGACCGTAGACACCACCACCACCATTTTGGGGTCGTAACAAGAACATATTTTATTGTACAACTTCTCAGCAGGTTAAAGTTAAAGTTCCAATTTATTTTATACTGTGCGTTGTTGGAATGTGATTTCATGCTAAAATTTTCATAATTTGTAATTCATTTTTTTGTTTGATACTTAAATAATAATTGATGCATTGTTTTGATTTTAAAGGAGACCTCAGACTAACACAAGTTAATTCATTTTTTTATGGTATATATGTAAATTCGTTAACAATCAAAATTTGTGTTTCTGAGTGCTTTAACAAAAACACAATGTTTACCTTAATAAACCACTTCCAGTAAAAACAAGCTGTTTAGGGGCTGTGCCAAATGACTCCGCTCATTGAGGAAAACGCTGCAACAGGGTCCTCAAATTTTCTCATGTAAGCTCTTTGAATAATATTGGCACATATCGTATAGCAGTGGTAGAGATCCAAGCTTGAGTCTCGACTTCATTGCAACTCCTGTTTTGTACTGACCGTCTTTCAAAAACAGTCAGGATCAAAATGGCTTGTGCAAACAAACACGTGTTTTGGTAGAGTAGTGCATTTCCTCTATAAATAGATGGCTGATCCTTATATTTTCCTTTGATTGTAGTAAATGAGCAGAGCTGTGTAATTCTTTATGTCCAAAAACATTGCAGACCTTCAAAGTTGGCTTGTGAGTTTATTGTGTCTACAACTTTATGTAGGGTGGAGTTTATGGTAATTAATGGGAGGGGTATTTAAAGTAATTAATTAAGTAACAGGCTTGTTCTCAGATGATCTGATTATTGCGGATATGATTTTTTTCAATGCAAGCTCAGTCTCAAAGCTCATGTCACATTCTTCTGGATTTTGCATGGCTGAGCTTAACTTAACTCTGCTTCTCACAGATTCTCACAGATTCAAGTAAATAGGGAGGATTTTACTATATTTTTTCTTTTCCGTGCTAATCTTTTTCTTAGTATTATTTAGTTCTAATAAAGTTGGCTCTGATCAGATATTTTGACAAAAAAGCAACAAGAATGTCAAATAGCATTCACTTATATGTTTAATTGAGTACAATTGCAAAAGGACAAAAATGACCACAATGTGCAATAATGACATACCTTTAATGATGACCATTAAGCACAAACATGTCAATCATGCTAACAAATAACCAAAATGTGTTCAGATCAATACTAAAGAGTTAAATTCCTTTTAATTGACAGCCTTAGATTGTAACCCTCTTAAAACAACTAGAAACATTACACTCCAGCTCCCTGTGCTCCTTTCAGACGCATAATTAGGACTTATCTTAAAAACTTAGGCAGTCCTACAATTATTCTCCTCTATCCAAATCAATTTCCCTCCTTCCATGCTCCAGCATCCATATTTGATGACTTGTAGATTTGCAGCCCTTTTATAGTAATGACAAACTTGAGCCTGGTGACAGTTTAAGGGCTGCTTAAGAGCTCTTGGAAACCAATTCGGGAAATAAAAGTAATCGTCCAATGGTGTTGTTTTCACTCCAAGTTGTTGCTTCCAATTAACAAAACATTTGAATTCAAAACAAACTACAAATCTAATTCTTGCAAACTCACTTTGCTAAGCTAGAAAAAACTACAATGCAGCAAAGAGTAAATTACTCTGTTAGATTCTCTCTGAAATGCTGATGATTGATGACAGTTCAGTTCAACTTCTTAGTTCTAAGTTATGCCCGACAGCAGTCAAGGTGTGTGCCGTAAAAATGTACTTAATATGATTAAAGAGATAATTGTTTTTTCTTTATAAGCTGCAAATGCTTTCACCAGCTAATGTGAGTACAGCATGACTGGGATAAATGCAGTGTAGCTAAATGAAGCACGCAAACTAATTAAAACACCACTTTCTCTCCATACAAACGTGGCAGCATTGTTTAAGGGAAAGATATTAATTTTCACACGATACGCTATGCAGAGATAATTTGTGACACTAATGTTAATTGTTCCACAATAACAGGTCCTCTTGTTCACAAGCTAAAGACAAAAGGAAAACATTTAGAGGTATCTAAATAACACCAATCTTTGACAATTTGACATGGATAACAAGTTTTTTTTCTTGCACCAAGACAAAGATGTTAACTAAATACCAACATGTTTTAAATGAGAGCTCTGATAATCTGGAGAGCAATTAACAAACAGGGAAATATTGTCTGTTTTTAAAAGGATGCGGAATCTGCTGAAACCTCAGTTCCTACCATTTTAAATATTTAAAGGGTTTGGTTGTGCTCTATTTGGCAATTTCATCAATATCCCTGCAGTTCACAATCTTATTTCCCCATGGAAAAATTGAGAGAAACAATAAACCTTAAAATTCATTTCAAGTCATTAACCAAATATATGTGTGTGTGCAATGTTTAAAATCCAATCGACCCAGTGTATGTGTTCATTTGTAACATTCAACAACTGTTGATAATTGATGCTAAATAAACTCAAAATTTTACTTTCAAACCTGGGATAAATTTCATCCTACAATTTCTGATATCTGATAAAAAACCAACAAATATTTCAACAATAAATACCTACCTTGGCTTCTGTAATTATTTTAGTAATTTATTATAATTTATTTTTTTTCACTTAAGTTCTCTCTATGACTTTGGTGGTTTTAAATATGTAGCGATACTTGTGTTTAGGACCTCCATCTAATGTTCCTGGCCCTAGATCCCTTACTCGAACAGCTTGACAACAACACTTCTGAATTGTTTGTATTTTTTGCTTGTGATACAGTGTTTCCTAGATCCTAGATTAACAGCGTTGGTGGGTGATGCAGTTGAAGTTGTGGTGGTATTAATCCTAATAATCCTACTAGTTATTTTTGTTATAAACTTTTTTTTTCTCAAAATTTGAACCAGGTAGAAAACAAGTATGGTTGGCGGAATTTATTGACAGTAGCGTGTTTCTGAGTGAAACTATTGGTTGTTTTATGCAGTACATTTTGGAGTTGACAGAGGTAAAAAAAATGTTAACATAAACTGTTCACAATTTGTTCCTTTCATGTTTATCTTTTAAAAGATGAGTAGTTTGCAGGGAACCAGCAGCAGTGTTCTAGCGGTTCTTTCGACATCCGATTTTCATACCATATAGCTAAATGTTCATTAAAATATTACTGCACAGAGTTGGGATGAAATCCATTATGAAACAATACTTCCTTACTAAACCACAAAAGCAGCATGAATTTAGGTCAATCAGCCTCTAAGCAATGGCAAATTTGTCCGAGACTTGATCAAACATGTTTATTAAGAAAATCTATATTTCACCTTAAACATGTTTTTCTTACGTTTTCTAACAAACTACAATGGTGATGATAAACTGAAATGTACTAGTTTTAACACATTCGAGGTGAGCAAGCACAGAACGGATTCAAGAGTAGGAGGAACACTGTGGGAGACACAGAAACAGGGGAGAGGTGCACCGCTTCTCAGTGAGGGAACTTTCTGCAACATGAAGCACATTTCTTTTGAAATTTTCAGTTTTGGCAGGGTGGGGCGGGGCGGGGCGCCCTGGTTAATAGTGAAAATGTAAATATAAGAATTACCAGAACTTAAGTGTCAAAACAGTCAACAGAAAAACAACAGGGTTAACAGAGAACAATACTTCACATTTTAAGAAGGATGAAAAGAAGTTCAGTGTTTTAATCATCATTGAACTATCAGAACATTCACAGCTTTGGCGTGAACAACACAAGGATTCAACTAAATTGGCTAATTCCTAAAACAAAGTCCCTTTTTAATCGAGTTTTGTAAGGCAAAAGCCATAAAGAATTATTTTACACCTTAAGGTCAATAATAGCTTGTGTTTATTCAAGCACCTGGTGCAGATTTGGTGACAATGCACATAAAATTGTGGCACAAGCCAATCAATGCCCATGGTAACAAAACTGAAACAGCGTTGGCTGCTTCTAGACTCGCTTTGGAAGCACTAATCAAGTTCAGCGGGAGGTTCATTTCATTTCAGACTGGTTTAATTACTCCACTCCAGTTTCGGGATCACAGTTAAAATAAACATTCTTAAAATGACAGCTCATAAGGTAATTGAGTTTCAATCAGCAGCATCTTAATGCTTCATCTTGTAATTGTTGCTCGCTCACCTTCTTTTGTGTTTGCGTTTTAAAGAGTTCAGCCCTGTCTTCTAATTGCTTGTCTCTGTAATGGTTTGAGGAATATTGTAAAATTGGCTAGACTGTCAAATATTGAAAGAGAATTACAAGTGCTGCCTGGCAAAGAGTAATTTTATGTTCGAGTGAAAACACCCAAATGATTTATTCAACTTCGTCCTCTTCAAATTTGTGCGCTTTCGAAATGTTTTTAACAAAGAACCAACGTAATGAAATATTTTGATCAAACCACAAGATGTGAGCACAGATTTCCCAATGGTTAGATCAAGCTTAAAGCTAAACACAAATTAAAGGAGATGTACAGTACAACTGGGAGATAATTTTTATAATTAAATAAGCAAAATAACTTGCAAAAGCAATCCAACACATGAAGCTAAAGATACAAAAATCTTTCTTCAACAAAAGTATTAGAATTCTGAGATCTATTTCTTCAAATGGAATTTGGCTGTGTGTTTAAACAAGCTCTGAAAAACTAGTCATTTTGTCTCAATTGCAAAACGTACTTCCTAGTTTGAGAAATTGGGAGGTCAAATCATTTTAAAATTAGATTAGTTTGTGTGCTAGACAGCAGTTCAACCGGAGAGAGGAAGATGACAAAACGTACCCAGTTCCGTTCCACTTTGCATGTTTCTTGTGTATGGATCTCTTAAGAACTACAAAACAAGATGCTGACTGCTCAAAACAGCCTTTGTAGTCATTTTAATACCTGACATTTTAAAATAATTTTGACATAATCTTTTAGGAGAGTTGTTATTTATAAAGGTGAAAACAAGAGTGATTTATTTTTTTACTATTTTGATGATGTTTTGCAGAAGCTTTGCGGAAAAAGAAAAATGTATTGCGTGATAATTGTGTTCCTTCTCAAAATGTTCCTTGTGAGTGGAAATTATTTCAATCTCTGCAATAATAAAAGTGAGAAAGGAAGAAGCTTTTATGTATACTCCAGCACTGACATACAGATCAAATTACATAAAGGATCTACAAGGCTACCTTTGAGAAAGTAAAAAATGTTATTTGATCTTTGAAAGTATTGTACATTCTGTGTTATAAACTGTGGGTTGCGCTTCGTCTTGAGGTCGTCTAATTGCTCAGCTGGACTTTATAAGCAGCATGTAGCCAATTAATTTTTCATTTAAATAAATGAATTTAGTTCTTTATTCTTTTAAATCTACTATTATTCTTCAATATTCATCCAAAGGAAATTTTGCCATGAGTGGGTGATTTTGAAGGAGGGGGGTTGACTTTAAGGTGGCCAATAGGATTTTTTTTTCAGCTCTTCATAAACTCTCAAATGTATAACCACTATTGTATGTTAGTCTGTCACATCCACTCTTTTTAATGAACTTTTAATGAAGTAGGTTTTTTTAACATACTTTTAGCTTTTATTGATATATGGACTTTACCTTACTTTAAAAGTAACCATTTGCATTTGCAATTAAGAAATACAAATTGTAAAAACTGAAGCTTTGACAGTACACGATGGACAGTCTAATGAATATTCACAGCTACTTTTAGTTTTACAGGTATTAAAACTCTGTTATACTATGACCTATTTAAACTGACTTTATATCACAATGAAGTCGAGGTGTAAACTAGAATAATTATGTAACTTAAACTCAAGCTTGTTCACTCGAACAAAAAGCAATGGAAAATAGTACGAGACAAAAAAATTACGTTACAGATATTGAACTTCGAAGGAAGAAACACATGTAGTGGTGCCCTGAGCAATGCCTGCCAAATAGGCAAACTCTAAGCAACTTAAAAACTAGGCTGTTTTAAAATAGGTAACGAAGTGTGTAAAATATTAGTTTTAAACAAATCCCCAAATATCTTATCATAAATATGCTGCTTAATTTTTGACAAATGTAACATGTGTTCTGCAACAGTGTACCCTTGAATAATGAGGTAACAATTGGGCTTCTGCTAATGTTTTAACTGACCAAGTAGTAAACGAACCAAATGCCAGTTTAATTAAACTCCTTTCAGGTTTTTTGCTGTTCTTACATCTTTCCATATATTACACAAGCACTCCAACTTATTTGTTATTTGCCATGGTAACCATATTTGTTACCATGGCAAACATTTTCAATGTTCATTATCTCAGCTAAGGAAAAGAGTTTAGACATGGGGGTTGGTTTATATGACTCATATTAACAAGGGGAACATTGTAGGATGTCACTGACTCCACCATAGCAGCCATATTGGTTAACATGGCAAATACTTTGAAATATCTATATCTCATGTTAGGAAAATAGTTAAAACATGGGGGTTGCTGTTTTTTTTATTTTTATTTTTAACTTATACTGACAAGAGTCATACAGATTAATTCTTTAAATGTTTAATGAAGCTTTACCAAGTTAGGAAAAGTTCAAAGCTAAAAGCTGCTTAGCATTTTCAAAGTTGAAACAGTTTTTAGCTTTTAACTTTTCCCAACTTGGTAAATCTTTAAAAAACTTGGTAAAGCTTTATCAAAATCGGCTTTTTCAAGCCACCATAAAGTTTGCTGATCAAACTTTAAAATCTAGTAATTATTTGTTCCTGTATCAATATGTTATGTTGTTATTTTCAACAAAGAGTTGCTTCTTTATTCTTTAAAAACTATTGTAACAGTCTTGGGTAGATGTTGACCAAGCTCGTTCAATAAATCTGTCACGACTTCAGAGTGTAGTTTGGCAGATTTATTATTCATTCACATTCATAAAAATGATCATACCCAGCAAATGACAGTACAATTAACGCCGCATGGAAAGGTTACCCACAATGCAACCTGTGCTTAAACAGTGGCACAGGTTGCTATCAAGGGGCAACCTCCTTTACCGCTTGATCCTCGATTGGAAGTGATTGAACTGTAGTTCCTAGAGCGGCCGCTTGAGGCTGAATCCAAAACAGATAAATTTCTCATTCACTCCAATGTTAAAACTAGCCAACTTTGGGGCTGAAAAAAACACGTTTGTTGATTCAGATCATTAGTTTTGATCTTCATAAACACTTATATGTTATATATATGCAAATTAAACCTTCGGCCAATCAGACGCCTTCACTATGGCCATATCCCGCCTCTGAGAACGCGTTTTTGAGCACTGGATACACACATTTTAGGCTTCATTTGATTTTGCCAGAGCATTATGGCTGACGTCACAAACTCTCTGTAATATAAAGTATCTTACACATTTTCTTTTATTAAAGATGTAAGTACTGCATCAAACTTAACTTTTAATTCCTTCATGCATGTATAGGTTGTGTTCTTTTCCAACATTATTACAAAAATAGTTCACATTTACAAACAAGATGAGTAAAACAGATAAGTTGTATTTAATCACTCAACAATAAATTAAGTTTATTCTTTGTGGATAAAATTACATGATAGCTTGCAAACTTAAGGAACTAAATATTTTATTTAATCATTGAAAAACAACTGCTTTTATATTTTTTTATAACAAAGCATCCAAAAACAATTTTATTAATATTTTTTATATATAATTTACATTTAATTTTTATATTTAAATTAAGGTGAGGCTTTGCACAAATGATCTTGTCTGATCATTTAAACAGGCCTCTGTTACCCAACAGAGATTAAGATTATGACATTTCCTTGCTCTTTCCCCCTTCACTTCCCACATAACCCTCAGGTCTCATTCCTCATGGTTACTCATAGCTCTGCCCAGACAAATGTGCAGACACTAATGAGTGCTTTTAAACAGGCCTGTTCTGTCTTGGCACAGGCCAGTAGGGACACTAGGTCTCTTAGGGTGCAGTGTTAACATTCCATAGCTCAACACTTATCTATTCACCCTCTTCATACCCTCTGATCAGCAAGCACCTAAAGGATTTCTAACCTTAAAGTTCTAATAAGCCATAACGTTGGAGTTCAGTATTATCACACTACTGAACACAGAAGAAAAAAAAATCCATCCAGAATTTCCTTATCTGACCTTGTCTTCAGTGTCTGCTCGGAATCATGCTAAAGCTTGAGATGATCCAGCAGCTGAAATAACTTCTGCCACTTTTTCTTTGCTTTGTACCTTACCTCTGCCTCTGCTGTTTTAAATAACTTGCGTGTCTAGTTGACACTCATGAACGGTGAACCGGAAGTTAGTATTTTTATTGAACAAAGTTTTGATTCACAAAAATATTAATGGATGATGTTTTACACTTGATTAAATTGAATAAACGATGAACGATTGAATTTTATGAACTGTTGCAGACTTAATCACAAGGGCTGATAATCCCTTTCATTAATTGAAAATACAATGAAAAGAATATAACAGGAAAAGACATAGCAACATTGTTTTTCAGTAAACAGTGGGGTTTGCTTGTTATGCAAGTGCTAATTTCCCCCCAGGAGCTCATTAGAGCCTTGAGTGCTATAGAGAGTGGCCCCGATCATCCGATAGAGAGAGTGAGAGAGAAGGGGGGGGCAGCCAAGCATGTCATAAGAGACACTGAGAATGTGACATTGCGTCTCTGTTGCTCACACACACACACAATACTTGCGTGAAAACAATAGTTTTTGCTACCCTTAATTTGCCATGTTTCCTAAAATAAAAAAACATAGAAACAGATTAAGAAAAATTAAAAGTATCATTTCATTTTTATTGTTTCAAACAAAAAAAACAAAGGCATTGGATTGAAAGGGAGGATTTTTATGCTAAATATTCACATATATCTTACAGTCAATAATAATAAATCTTTGTACTAGTATTTCTGATATAGTGTGATCTTAGCGAAAAACAAAGCATTGGTAGTTGGAAAGCAGCCTGAAAATCCACACACAATCACTAAGTATTAACACTGCAATACAGAAATACAGAGTCGACCAGATTCGTCTCAGCATTGAGTATATCATATTCATATAGAAACTTTGTATGTTTTATTTATATATGTTTATACTGCTTTACAGTCTTTTCATGGGGAACCAAGGACCCTTCAGTCATGACAAAGCACAGAGAGCAAAGTGTGAGCCGGAGAAGAAAGAGGGCAACTTGTACAGGAATGGCAATGGGATTTGAAACTCAGAGTTTGTACACAGAGTATGAATAGAATTTACAAACATGTGAGCAGAGTGAAATGGGGTTCTGTTGAAGGACAGTCAAAGAGTGCGTTGTCATGAGAGGTGCAAGAGAGAAGTGGAAAGCCCTACTATCCTCTGATTTCCTTCCATAATACTTGAATGATAATAAGAATAATAAAAAGTTTTGGCTGTCCAGAGCTGTAGTCAAGCAGCAGAGCAAAGTGAGTGCGACTGAGAGCCTTCTAAATGCTCTCTTCCATAAATTGCTTCACAATCTGCCTATCAATCTAGCTCTAATCCGCCCTCATATGCTTTCTTAATTCTTTTTTCCACAAACCAGCGAGCTGAAAAGCATTAGTCTCTGGATGGGGATTCCTCCTTTACAGGGGGAAGACCAGGAAGCCGGAGAAGGTGGAGTACTTCCAGCCGCCCATCAAGTTACCCCGCTCCAGTTTGAGGTATGCACGATCTCCTTTCTCCATCTGAATTAGAACACCATTACTGGCTGCTTCACGCGTGACATCCTGATCCCCGGCAAAGGCAGAGATCACAGGCCAGCCATTGTGCATCAGACTTACCTGGAACATAAAGCATATCCATTAGTCCAAGCTAAACACTTTGATACATACGAAGTTTTATGCATTTTGTTTAGTTCATTCAGATCCTCGTAATGAACTCAAGAGGCCACAGACAAGGTTCTAAGTATGCGCACAAAAAAAAAAAACAACAAGTAGCACTTAAGATCAAACTGGTTAAGAAATGAGGTTAAAATGACAATAAAACTATATGTACTGCTTGTGATATTTGTTCTTGGATCAAGTATATACCTTTTGAGTATTTTAAAATAAAAATTGATTAAAGATTTCAAAATGTAACAGAGTCACCAGACGAGCAAATAATGTCTGAGCAAAAATAATGTGAACACCACGAAAGTGTTAAACACCATCTCAAAATGTTTACTTTTAGCAGTTTTAGGTTGTTTTAACTTCCTTGCACTTTTCATCAGTGTCACGGAAAGCCTGTCACATTTTAAAGGAAGCAAATCTTTCAATAATAGAACAAAAAAGGCAAAAAAAGGGTGAATTTTCATTTAGTTATGTTATAGAGGAAAGCAGCAGAGAAAGCCCTCTTCACTTTTGGGGGTCAATTTGCTAATTCCCCAACTCCAATATTAACCAATGATGTTATGAAAAATATTCTCTCGTTCTAGCAGAAAGATCAAATAGCTTTGCTGCTTCAACATGACAGCAGCAGGTAACATAATATCTGAAAATTATTCCAGCATCATATGTTATGGTTTATGCAGTGTCAGAGCTACAGACAGTAAATGATCAGATTTACCTGTTAACGTTTTTCAATATTTTTCTCATGGAAGGAATATACAAGCCGATCATGTTGGGTTTGATGATAGAGTAAAGCTCTGCGACGTATCATTGAATCTGCTGCTGCCATGTTGAAAAGACACAATAGATTTTCTAGTTGTAATAGGAATAATAAGAGTATAGTTCCCGAAAACTTTGACTGAGAAAACATTAATGTTCCATTTTATGTTTTTTCTGTACTATAAATAAGTAATAGATTTTTGTCTAATCAGAGTCAGATGTATATAGTAGTGATTTTATAAAAGTGATTTTGCTAGAACAGAAAAATGGCTAAGTAGATTTTAAAATGTTGAACCAATGCTTAATCTCTCAAGAGAAGTTGAAGAATTAGTCTATTCCATAAATAGGGGGGTGTTCCTTTAATTTAAAAGCATTACAGTCCAGCTTCTTTGATCTTTGTTTTACTATTATCTTTATTTTTATGTTGTTATAATTTCCCAATAATAAAAGTAATATATTTATCTTCAAGTAACACCCAAATGTGTGACATGTAAATGCACATCAGTGCACTAAGCTGTTGGTCTTAACATAGACAAATACGTTTTAAAGTTCCGAGATTATAAGTATAATCACAAAATAATCACAAAATAATTTATTCTTATAAAAATCATCACAACCGAGCAGCATTTAATGTTCTTTAGAAGACTGACAACTCCCCTGATCATCCAGAAGGCAGCTGCCTGTGAAATCATAGAAATTGATTTTAGCATTTATGGCCTTCAACAAGGGAAATGAAAACGACATGTTACTTTATTGGACTCTAATTTTTCTTTTTCTTTTAAGAAACAAAAGAAATTAGAATTTGTTACTATACAAACTTCTCTGAACATTATCATCAATTAATATTTTTAAGACAGCATTTGTGCACATAATTCCTCACTTTGAGACTGTGTACATCTAAATCTGTTCAAAAACTAGGGTGCTCACACAACAAAGAGTGGGAACATTTATTAAAAGAACTAAAAAAAGAATCCTATTGAAAGCAATTTAATGTAGCATTGAGCATCTGACCACTTCCTGTCCAAATGACGCAGTGAAGGGATATAGGACAACCCCTTTTTTTGTCTCTCTCTCCCGTCCCTTTGTCTCTCTCATTCACACATAATGGTGTGACATGATCAGCGACAACATATTTCCTCTCCTTTTGTTGCATCAATTCAAAAGGCCATTAGTTTAGGTCAAAGAGTAATTTTCTTAATTACTGTCTGTCACATCTGCTGGTTTAAAGACAATTGAGCTCAAAAAAATTATAGGCAGTGTTATCTACAATCAATATTTTAATGCATGGCTTTTAGCTGCTTTGTCAGGCCAAACAGTTTGCCAGAGGAAACTTTTTGTTTTGTCCTTTTTAAATAGTTGAGTTTAAAAAAGAATTAACCTTGAAAGCAGGTGTATATGTTTTAAAATAAAGAAATAGTATAAAACAATACTTAAAACAGACTAAAACCTAAAACAGGTTTTAAATACCAGATGTTAAAAAAACATGTACTTTTAGTGCATTTGTGGAACATTACAAAGGCTACAACAGGTTTGAGCTGAAATAGGTAGAGTTGCAGTTCTTCCATGCAATTCTCTTTGCAAACAGTTTATAGAGAAACTGTGAGTGGTCAATTCAGATATGTGAGCTCCATATAGATTTGGTTTGTATTTACATTATTTATTGAGCCAAACAGATCATTGTGCGCTATCCATGTTCTGCATGTCAATATAGAGGCCTGTTTTTTAACTCCCAGATCAACAGATTCAAATTCAGGTTTTCTTTGAGGAGTGAAGTGGATGTAAAGCACAAAGAATATGTTTTCTATCAACTATCTGTGTTTGCTGTTTTGTTACTTTGGCTAGACATTTGCATGGAGCTTTGAGCAAACTAATTGCTTTTAAAATTGGTCCTTGAACTGATTGCAATTGAGGTCTTTACTATGACTCATTTTGAAAGAACAAATATATTTTAGTAAGCTTCCGATGCGTTGGCCAGCATTGTTAAAATGATTGGAAGTTATATTGCATTTTGCCTGGTTTAAAAATGATATGCTTTTGAATAATTTTGTCAATCACTGCAAATGACAACAATTATTTACATTTTGTCTGTCAAAATTTCTAAATCATATTGAGATCATTCAAATGTTATTATAATACACATAATTAGATATTAAAGTAATCTGACTAGTAAATGCAGCTAATAAGTGTGCATTGGAAAATATCTTTTTTTCTTTGAATTTCGTCTCACACAAAACTTTATGGCACACCAATTCTGCCAGACCTTCCCCATTCTCTTGACTCAAGTCATTCCCACAACAGTTAAATGGGGTTCAGATCCAGAGAAGTGCTTCTCGTGCTGACCCCTGGTTCAAATATTTCAGAGGTGTATTGGGTCATTATCCTGCTGAATGAGGAAACTGGCATTTCTAAATGAGTTCAAACATTGACTGCTAGCTGCTTCACACACATTTCTAAGCATAATGGTCTTTTTTTTTATATAGAATTGATATATGTTTTTCTGTCTTACTTGACATTATTTTGTGAGATTAAGATTGTTTTTTTTACGATTGCTCTTGACTGTATTGTTTTTGCAAATGATGTATCTGATTGTTTGATTAAAAATATACATACATGTAAACGCAAGCAATAAGTTGATCATTTTATCCAAAGCTCCATACAGTTCAGAAAAAATAAAAGCAAGGGGTCACCAAGGGGTCTCAGCTACAACAATATGCTGTGATTTTCAAAATATAAAGCAATTTATCTCATTTTAAAAATTATTACAATACAATCTGATATTCATTTGTTTGAGTTTTGGTTTGTAAATAAGTACAGCTTCCTTATTATACGTTTAACTTATTTATTCCCTTTCACGAAATGGGAAAATATGGACCAAATTTAGTCAGAATTGATGGACTACTTTTTAAAGAGAGTAATTGCTACATATTGTAGATATTTTTATTAGCAAGACTGTGTACATCTTAATTTGTCGCTGTATGTTCTCTCTCCATGGTCCTGAACGCGTGTTCTTTGTCCACGCTGCTGAGCGCGCGCCAAAATATGTTCTTTGTTAACCTCTCACATAAACCTAAGCCATAAAATCCGCGTTTCACTCCACCGAATCCATTCTCTCGTTTTAAAACCTCAAAACACTTAAGAGACAGGTTAACGTCAAGGAAAGGAACCTTACCTGGATCGTTTGACGGTTGTACACTTTCACCACGTGGAAATTAAAACTGTATATCCCTTTGCGCGGGGCGAAGAAATTGCTCCTTTCTTCGTCGAAACTTCTACCAACGTTCACAAGTACCTAAAGAAGGGTGCAGATATCACAATCACAACGAGGTGACAGCCGCCTTTTACTAAAGGTTCTACCTCCAGCTATGAGTGCCAAATCTTTCATTACCAGACAACAGCTGATGAAATGTAGTTTTACGACACCAAAGACAAGTTTGCGACTTAATTGAAGTCAGTAAAATCATGCACCATGCATCGGTTCGATATGTAGTTAACTTTTCTGGCATGTGTAAACATGGAACCAATAAAATACTACCACGTTAAATCGTAGCACAGAAAAACCAAGAACCAAACCTTGAAGATATGTACCTGATCGAAGTAGATCACCATAGTTCGGTTGCTCATCTCAGACGGCTCGTGGTTCGTGTTCCTCACGACAGAAAAAGCCACTTTGGCGCTTCCCGAGCGCACTGAAATTCCAAGAGCCGTCCCGGTGGGGTCTGAGGTGGGATTGGAGTCGCATACCACTAAGCATTTTCCCTCCAGAACAATAGGTTCGGTTTCATTCTGCGCGTACGCATGGCACACTAACAACACCGCGCCGAACACCAACCTCAACATCATGCCAACTTCTCTCCGCAATTAACCGTCTCCCAAAAACCCTCCAAACCTGCCCTCTCTGTTCACTGAGTCCTTCCAAACTCACGGTAAGGTTACAACAGTTTGTCCCGCTAGTCCGTAGCGGCAGAAAGCGGTTCGAGGCCCTTGGCGAACTCGCACTCAGTAGAAGGCATAGCGCGTGGGGTCCGTCTGTTCGCGCGCTCAATTATTGATATGTGAGATATTAGAAGTGAAACACAAAGGCTCGAGAGCGCAATCCTCCCGCCCTCTGCGCGCACACCTCCAGGCGTCCAATCAGCGCGCTTGGCGACCCTTACTGCTCCAATGACTTTTCTTTACGTTGTTAGAGTCCCGCCCCTTCTAAAGAGTACCTTACAGGTGGACACTACTCAGCAGACAGACGGGATGACAACGGTCCTCGGAAATGGGGGTGCCTTGTTTTATCATCGTTCTGCTGGACACAAGAACAAGATTTATTATCTCAAATCAAAGTCAAGATAAATGGACTGTGAGCATGGAAGTGGAGTTTGTCTCTATTCAGGAAAAGAGGCGGAAGAAAGTTTCCTTCAACGCTGCTGTCTGGACATTTTGATGAGAAAGAGGACCTAATCATTTATTACACTAACACAGTTCATCTTTAAAGGCTGTTTGTTGTTTTATCAGCAAAGGAAAACTTACAGTATATATGTAATGTACATAATTTGTATTTTCACATTGAAGCTTCATTTTTGCTATTGTAACTTAAAAGGAAATTTCAGTAACATGCTGTAATTTCAGAATTTCTAAGCAATTTCATTCTGTACTCTTTGCAGCATTTCTACAAATGTGCAGCTTTATTATGTGCTTTTGCAAAATTCACAGGATAATATATCACTCAGGAAACTGCACTGCATTGTGGGATTTTTTACATATTTGCTAGTTTCAACATTCTTTTTCCTTTTCATTTGATTTTCATGGATTGAAGATAAATGAGAATTTAACAATGTTTGTATTATGTTAATGTAAAATAAGCGGGCATTCAGCTAACATGTTTACTTGAAATGTTCCCTTTTGTCTTGTTCAGGTCCCATTTTCTATGTTAATTGCATAGAAAGGTCACTGCATTGCTCATTAAAAGCTCATTCTTAACAGATGGGTGAATTCTATTCTTGATATAAAACTAAACATACAGGATGTCATTTTTGTAGAACATTTTCCATTGTGTTAATTAATAAACACAGCAATTGGCCAATACCCACTGTCAAAATTTGATTGTAAATTAAAAAAAAACATTTGTTTTCATAATATATTTACTTAAATTTGTTGTATATATTTTTATTGTAATATTGTATTTATATATGACTGCATTTTACTGCTATTTTGAAGTGTTGTTAATTATAATCATCCATAAGTGAAAATTATTTCTGCTCTCAGCAACAACAAAAAACAAAACCGATATTTTACAAATGCAGAAGGTAGAATTCCAGAATTAAAAAAAATGCTATATAGGCATTGTATTTTATTTGTCATTAGTAAAAAAAAAAAAAGAATAGAGGATGATCTCCCAGAATGTAGACATTTTGAGGAAATCTTTGGTCTATCTGAGTTTTTTGCAAAGTTAATGGGAACTGGTCAAATTAATAGAATTTAAAAAACAATATATACAATGTTACTGTAGATCAGATATGGCTAATATAATTAGTAATTTCTTTTCAAGTCGAAACACACTTCTATGTGAAGTGATTGATAAGAGCCGTCTACATCTGGCATAAAAACCACGCAGTTTTGCTCAAAATTTATATCGGTGAGGTTGAGCTTGTTGATGGGATGTGGCGTCTGATGCCCGCGTGACTCTTATTTTCTGACAGCGCGTATGCTGCAGCAGGGCAGTTCCTTCATGACATTTAATAAATGAGATCACTGAGCAGGTTTTAGCAGGAAAAGAGACATGAGGAGCCAAACGAGAACATAGGATGAGCCTGACATTTGAAAGAAACAACAACAAAAGCCTTCACAGAATAGAATGGGTGAGCCAAAGATATTCATTAATCAGGACAACACGCTGCATGAAGTGTTTTGTGCAGGTGTGTTAGAATCTGAACACATGGATCGCCAAAAGCATATTATTTTTCATACCACTAATTTATGTGCACATCTGTGTATGGAAGGACACCTGCTGTTATGGTAAAAGCAAAAAGAGAATCGTTTTTCACCACCTACATCCTCCAGCCATCTCCAGAATAGCAGACTGCTGGTCTGGAGTCAGCAGATCTTGTATTGAGTTTCTCCGATGATCTCTTCTAAAGAAGATATGATGAGCTGCTCTGCTTTGGTGGGGTCAGCCACCCACACGACTGCAGTGCTTCCATATCCGTAAAGCAGTTTAAAGTATAATTTATGGGATATTACTTCTCTTAGACCTTCGGATTATCTCTCAATAAAATTTAGTTCACACACAAATGCTTTTTTGTGGTGCCAAAAACATATACTTATTTGAACATTTACCTAAGTGTTTATGTTCTGTTATTTAAATAGGGGGAAGGCAATTTGTTTTATAAAATTGTTATAAATGCAACCTACATACAAAAAAGATAACAAGCACTGTCCTTTTGATGAGAATAAAGTTTCAGATTGGTAAACTAGAAGGCACACCAGTAAGCATTAAAAACATTTGTTCTGTGATTATTTAGTGGACATTTGAGGATATTTTAGGCAATTTGTGTAAATTCATGTTATCAATAACTAATGAGTTGTTATTTAACTGATTATAAATCATTTATTAGATTGAATATTACATGTCAAGAATGTTAATCATAAAAAAGCAAGCTGTAAACAGGAGTAAAGATGCAACTATATACTATAGATGATGCAGAGCAGCTCATCATATATATTACTGTATAATGAGCAGGTATATATGTTATACTCAGTTATCTGCACTACAAAGGGATTCATCTAATTATGTGAAGAGTGATCAGTGGGAGTGGAGATACAACCGGGTCTAGATAATTTGTGACTTTGACCGTAATTTATTTGTGTTTATATATAATGATGGTCTGGCTGCAGACACACGATCATCTGCACATCTCAGCTCTTTTTATAATTAAATTACAAAATGAGGGGTTTATTTATTATGCTTTTCAGGAAATATGATTTAAATAGTAATCAGTAGTTATGTACTTAATAATCAATAAACATAATCAACCTTACATCCCACTTTATTGAATAAAGCAACCTGTTTACTCTCTGTCCAGCCCCACAAGCTCTCGATCGGTCCTGTCATAAATAACACTCACATTCCATTTCAGAGTCTCTTAGCAGAGATACAAACAGAGGAAACATGAAACAATTTAAAAAATCAAATTAAAAGGAATACAAAGCCACATTATTTGGTGTAAATCCACCACAGTATAACTGTCATTTGCCAAACTGACTTGAGTCAGTGGGAGGTAAAAATTTGTTAATTAAAAAAATAACTGCACATGCGTGTACATCACACATCTACAGTGTTATGCTCACACAGAGGGAGAAGACGAGGAAGATGCAGGTAGGTGAAGTTTATTTACAGTGGTTACGTGTACACAGTTCATTAGTGTTCAGAAGATACGCTATTATGTGGCTCCGTGAGCACGGGTAAGTTCAGACACCAGAGTTTAGGGAATAGAGCAATCACTTCCCTTCAGATGCTCTTTCTCTCTCTCTCTCTCTCTCTCTCTCTCTCTCTCTCTCTCTCTCTCCTCTTGTAGGAATGGACAGGCAGGTTCGGACAGGCAGGTTCAGACAGGCAAAGCAGGTAGTTCCTCAGGAATGGTGAGACTCGAGTAACCTTGATCCGGAACAAGGAGTGAGTGAACAGGGTGAGTCTTTATAGTGCTGATGTGATAGAAACACAGGTGCGGGTGATCAGTACTCAGGTGATGGTTCTCGGGATTGGATAGGTGCAGCTGGATCATGAGGAGTGTCGGTGCAGGTGCTAGGGTGTGACATACGGGGTAAATTTCTGGAGATTTCTGGGTACCCCTTGACTTGATTGCGATTAATTGGGTAAAAATTCTATTAATAAGTAATTATCAGGGCATCTCGATAACAGTCATCGCCTCAACTATTCAGCAGTAACTGCATTAAAAAAAATATTATGTACATGGTAAGTACTACCTGGAGTCAAATAGCCATGATGCAATAATTACAATTTACATGGTGCACATCATCACTGGTTTTAATGAGAAAACAGCAGATTTATTTACGTTCTTATACTTCTTTTGACATGTCAGTCAGCTGTCAGTACCTCTCCCTCAGTCAGTATGGGGGGCAACTTGCACCCAGTTCTGTTCCTATATAGGGAGGATGAACCATTGACTTTATAAACCCAAAATGTGACCATACAGTATTTGTCCAGGAGCAAGAAGTTGGCTGAATCTCCCAGTTCATACAAATCTTGGATTTTTTTTTCCAACAGTCTTTTTAAAACTTAATTGCTGGTTGCAACGAAAGCCTTTCGAGATTGATTGTGTTGCATGAATATATGTGTAACTAAGATTAGCACCTTTGTATTATCATATTGCTGAAAATGAAAAAGTACCACTTATCCACCAACAAGGGGGGGAGCCTTCTGAGACATCATGTTAAAATGATCCGAAGTTAGTTCCAGAATCTAGCCCCTAATCAAAACAGCTTTCTAATTACATTGTTTCCAAATCACATTTGTTTATAAAAAAATACAATTGTCTGAGATTCGATTTTACAGTATCAGTGCTTTAACGTCATTTAAGGGTATTACAAAGCAGGGTGATTTCATTGATCACATTTTTGCACATATGTAAACAGACCTTATAAAAGCTCTATTGTCTCTTTACTAATAAGGTCATAACAAACAAATGTCGTTATGCAGTTGACCAAACCATACAATTTTGAGCTCTCTGAATATTTATGCCACTTCAATTGAATAGGGCTCAAAATTTTATAGTAAATTTGTGTGGAACTTGAGAAACTTTTTAGATGTTATGGGCTTTGTGACGTTCTGGTGGGCGGGTCTTACCTCTCCCTCAGGAAGCCGATTAAAAAAATCTTGATTTTGCCTTGATGCGGGGATATCTTGGCCCGCCCACATGGATGTGCAACACCACCTTAATTTGTTATTCTATAAAGGGCTTTAATTTATGTTCAGTGGTCTTGAGAATATTAATGTCAAACAGTTAAATATTTAGTGATGTTGCAGACTAATGTGTGATGTCGAACTATTTGTGAGCAGCAGGTGAAGACAATTGCAGAAGCAATTGTCCAAATTAAGCTCTTTATCTTTCCCTTTATAAGCTGTCTGCCTAGAGTTGCCTTCGGATATGAACTCCTGTTAAATCCCATCGCCTCCCAACCTCCATTACTTTTTAATAGTGGAGGTCTCCTGGCTCCCATCGCCCCTAGGACTCAGAGCCCTCTTTCGGCAAGCTCGCCTAGTGCACTTTAATTCAGGCAACGAGGCTTGCTCACATGCATAGCTAACAAAATGTGCTCACATGGGCTAAATTTGAGTGTGCAAAAGTCTTGACAAATGCACTAAATTCTAAAATAATCTGTTGTCTAATATCTTAAGATAAAAAATTTTAGACTGATTTTTAAATGCCTTAGTGAATAACATACTTGGAAGACTGTTCTACTAAAGTTCTAAACCTTTGGGCTCTTGTTGTAGAGATACAAAATAAACCCAAAGATCCTCTTTAGTGCGTTTTATGAGGATAATTTCTGATTTTAATGTATGTTTAGGAAGCTAAAAGTATTTTCACATGAAAGCAAGATCTTACTGTTTGTCTCGCTTGATTTAATATCGATGACTATAAGCCACTTTTTGCTTCACTTTTTACTTTAAATGTATCACAGTTGATGTTTTTGTTAGGAATGAAAAGAAGGCTTATTGACCTAATACGTTTTCAGGTTGCACATGCTGATTTCTTTTTTGCATTTGATTAAGGTGATGGGCCTGTAGAGAGAATGCAGAATGCATTCAAAATGTTAACAAAATGTTTTTTTTCCGAGCCCTAATTAGTATATTTGTAATGAGCAAAAATGTAAATCTCCTACAGTATTTAAGCACAGTAATGACTTGACACCACTTCAGTGCTTCCCCGGCAGACACAGAGAGCTTGTCTCCTAAAACTGTAGATGAAGAATGAGAGGCAGGTCAGTGGAGCGTCAGGACAGATGTTCTCCTGTGACAGCTTCCCTGTGAGGAACGTCCTGTCACACTCCACATCACCGCGGGTCTCGTTGCATCACTTCCATCCCCCCCATCATGAAGCCAGGATGCTGTTAATACCTACAAAAAGGGAGAAAGACAGAGAGAGAGGTGTGTCAGTGGTGTGTTGGGCGTGACGATGTGTTTGTTGCTGCCAGCTGGCTCTCAATGCCTGGCTGCTGGTGCAGGAAAGCACCTCGAGTACAGAATAACAAAACACACTTCTGTCCAAATGACAGAGCAAAAAAAGAAAAAAAATCAAGGTACGATGGGTATAGATCTATCCCAGCAGAGCACGACTACCTGGAACACAGTCATTAAAGAACAATTAGCATGCAAACACTTCAGTTCTCAAAAGGAGAAGTTAACAACCAAAGTAATTAACACACTAAAATATTTATCACCTTGAAAATGACATGTTTTCCCAAGGAACCTGTTTAACTCCAAACATTTCTTGGTTTGTTTAAGGTAAAACAAAAAAGCAGACTTCTGGTAATTGTTCACAGGTTCAACTCTGCGAATAAACTGTGTTTGACTCCTAACAGGATTTGGAGGCATTATACTCCCGTTCCGTAATGAAAGCTTGATACTAATCATATTAAAACTTGAGGTTGGTGCACTGTGTATTTAATGAACCTTGTTCTCTTTTCATTTTACACATTTCGAGGTGAAAGTGATGATTAACTGGATTAGAAGGGGACTGGAACCCTTTTTTTTACTGAGGCTAATCCAATCAAGAATGTAAAGCGTTGTAAATGCAGTTTGACAAATCAGATTAGTCTGTTATTGGCGGTCTGTTGGTGGCTCGTCAGAAATATAGTTTCTGTCCTGTAGGCGATTCCGTAATGTGATTTTAAAAGAGTCTGGCTCCAGTCCACGCCAGCAGGGACGTACTGTACAAGGGCATGAGGAAAGGTGTGCATCTGTGTCACCACTTTACACATTTTACTCTGTGTCAGCAAGGTGAAAGGTGTTTGTACAGTAGGGTTATTTACTGTTTAGAGTGGATATTTCATTCTGCTTATTTTGTCACTGTGCACTGAGAGATGTTCTGTGACAGCAAAGAAATTATGGCAAAAAAAAAAGTACAAATCAAATGGCAGCCATAACTGCCCACTGTTCCGCACGTGTGTTCACGGTGTGTTTGTTCACTGCTGTGTGTGTACACTGGGATGGGTTAAATGCAGAGCACAAATTCCGGGTAGGGGTCACTCCATATCTGGTCAATTTAACTTCACTTGTATTTGATTGGCCAAAAAAGATGCCATTTACCTTTTTATCCAAAATTTTTTGGATACAGAAACAGCAACATAAAATACACAGATATCATACGCACATGTATTCAGGGTTTTTAGAGTTTCTTCCAGTGTGTATGTGCTGTTAATTATACCGGTATAATTTGGCAGGCATTATAATAATTTTTTGTGGCGTTATTTTTTTTAATTGGTGTGGCGATTGAGACTGTGAAAAAAGCCAAATACTTCTGCCACATGTTCAAAGCGTGAGACTTGAAAAGCCAAATCAGGTCTGAACTTAAAGGCTGTGTATTTTTTTTTGACAAATATCTACTTTTCAAACCTTCCCAAATAAAGCATGATGAATAGATTTAAAACGTATCAACTGTTTTACTGTTTTATTTTGGCAGCCTGCTGTCTTGGGAGAGGAAGAGGTGGATACCTCTTTGATTAAAACAATTGCAATGGGTAAAAGAGCAACAAGGGACAGCCAAAACCGGAGTCGTATACTTGGATTGACAACTCACTTCGATTGATGTAATAATTAATTTTTTGTAAAAAAATATCTGTCTTTAAACAAGGGTTGTTCATAAATGGTTTGTTGGCTATTTTTCACTATACATTGGAACCCTATGTTCTAGTTCTTCTAGTCTTCATGTGATGCACTGCAACAATGAATACATTGAAAAGCAAATACCTTCTTTTAAAATAACATAGCATTGGGCTAAAAGAAAACTGATGTTTAACTTATGCAAGGTTCAAAATATAAGTTTAATAATAAATAAATATATTAAAGGCAAAAGATAATGGACTCAGTCCTCAAGTTTACAGCAAATGCAGATAAATCAAAAGGTTTGTATTTTCTCAGTGACATTCAGAAAAATTAAACTGCATCTTCATGGTCATCCTAAATACATAATCAAATAAATTACTCACACAAAAGAGCTCACTGGTTTCCATCTTTCCGGTTGTTTGCGTTGGAGTTATGGTGCACTCAGGTGGCTTAGAAAATGACCAGTAAAGCCTTGCAGTGGAATAAAATAAATATTGCATGCAGTGATATGAGACTCATTTGACTCTTAAAGAAACAGACACAAAACGCTCAAAGGCAAAATGTAAAAACCTCAGAAACATCTCACCTCTCTATGTTTTACCAAATGTACAGTCTCCTAAAGAAATCAACACTGTATAGTAAATAACACCATAAACTTGTTATGAGACATATGACACACTGTAAAAATAGAAGGCTGTAAATGTACCCTGGTGCTTGTGATGCGTGTCTAAGTGTTTCTCCTTCAGAACAAAGATAAAGGATGGATTGAGAAGAGGAGGGAGGTCATTACAATAATCATTTAAAGTAGCTGGTGAGTCCTCAGTGTACCGTTCTCCTTTATAGTTCCTCTTGTCTCTTACCCCTCACAAACACTAAACCTTCATAACAATAACGGCTATAATTTACACATATGCACCCACACGCACACTCTGAATGGCCCTTGCGCGCCTGGTGAATTTCTTGCTATGAGGTTTTTTCTTTAGTTGCCAAGCCCTCCAGCCCCCCCCCCCTCTCCTAAAACTGCAGTGTGTGTAATCACTGCTTTCATTTGGTTACAGGAGCAGAAGGGCCGCCCAGAGATGGTCAGATTAAATCTTCTGCGTGTCAGAGGAGCAAAGAAAACACTATTGCAGAGTCTGGGGAGGTCTGGTGAAAAATAACCTGTCATCACTTTGGCTGGTTCTGCTTCTTTCACTCCTTTGATGTTCACTCACTGCTTCTCTCACTGGGTCTAATCCGGCGGGGTGGAATTTCAGGGGACAAGGTGAGAGACGCGGGCGGCCTATAATAAAGAGAGATGGAGGATAGAAAGAAGAAAAGCAAACCGGGACAGAGTGAGAGTTAAGGATGGGAGGGAAGACGAGGCAGAGACAAAAAGTTCAGAGAACAAACAATGTAATAGCAGGAGTATTCATTGCTTGTGTTTGGAGAGAAACCATATCAGATATATTTGTCTAGGAACTTATTTTTCAATTAAAGGTACACCACTTTTTTATCCCATAAGTGTAAAAGTTACAAAAAAGAAGGAATATTTTTTGACTGCATGTGTCAGTAGCCCAATATTTACACTATAAATGCTTGGCACATAACAAAACCTTTTTATACATCATTCTACCATTAAAAATACCTTTTGTTATTTCTTCCTTTCAGCTTGCATGATCTATTAAAGCACAGTAAATCTGGATTTTCAAAGACATGTCTAATACATTTGCTGTAAAAAAAGAATATAGTATTAAACATGTTTGTATTTAAAGGGTTTGTATTTGTTTTATTATTGTTATATATATGTGGTTTTCAATACATATATGATTTTATATAAATATTGTGTGAAAATTGTCTATTTTCACACAGATATTGTAAAATAAAGTTCTGTATTCACTATAAATTTATGGTAACTGACAACTTTACTTTTTTGTTTTTACTCTTTTTCAGGAAAGAAGCATGTCGTAATTAAGATTTAATTGACTGTTTACCATGTACAATTATAATAAGTAAAATCTAATTTTATTTAGCACCTTACATCAAGTAATTCTATTATACATTTAGTTGTCTTATAAAATTTCAAGGCAAGCTGAAATTGTGCTTTATTAAACGTAGTCTTTCTGGCAGCTTTTTTGCCTAATAAAAGAATGAACACAAAGACTGCCCTCACATTGCCAGTGAACAGGATTTGTCTGTAAATTTCTACAAAATTAAGCACTAAAGTGTCCATAAACGCCTCATGATGCTTAAATCATACAAAACTAAAGCATCAAACCTGAAAATGCATAACCATACATTTGCTATTTACCATCAATGAACAGTGACCATTATGTTTGCTGTAAGCCTTTTTACTTTTTACATTTTCACAATATATTTACATCTGTCATCGATTGTATAGTTTTCCTTATTTAATGAGTAAAAAGTACTTATCTTCTTCTGTTCACATAGTAGAATTCCTCAACAAGTACAATAAAAGCATGTAAAACCTAACTGCAATAATTCAGCCTGTGTGAATCAGTGAAAAGCTCATTTAAATACAGTGGTCATATTGAAGCCTCACTTTGGTAGAAAAGCTAATTGATTTAAATTACTTTAATTAGCACTTTAATTAGTCGCAATCTGAAGAATTATGCTAGATGTACATACACACACACGCACGCACCCACACACACAGACACACACACACACAAGTGAAGCACTGTAAAATAAAAATAAAGATAAAATAAAGATCTTAAGACATAACTCTATTCCAAAAGATTTTAAGTAGGTCTTTCTCTATCAGCAATTTTTCAACAAAATAAATTGGTAAAACAAAATCTATTGGAGTGACAGATAATAATAGGATTAAACAGCAAGTTTGTAAGACTAGGCAGAAGAAATAGCACAATAACATAATAACATAATAAATAACATAATCAATAATATTGGAGTCTGAAATAATTTCAAATTAATTGACTTTATATTATTTTCTTTCATAGAAATTGTTCTCTCGTCCCCACAAATGAGCTGAGCATGTTCTACACCCCTCTGCTCAGTAAAAAGACTCACAGACCCGTCCTTATGTTGAATGTTGCATGTAGCAGTTCCTATAGTCTCTTGTTTAATGTATGTTACCTGTTTACCCCTGACTCCATTATGACCGTGATTTCCTGTTTTCCTGTTTGTGATTAAATTCTGGTATACACCTACACCCCCAGCAGATCCATGACAGAATATCTTTGACTGATGCAACAGTCAAACTATGTAAAATATTCCATTCTCCTGAGTGTATGGATTCTGCTCCGATGGAAAGTTGATCTGAATTAAATTTTGACCTGCGACAACCACTTCACATGATGCGACTTGATTGGAGAGCCGAGAGTATGAGCTTATTAAAATCTTGATTCAAAACAAGATTTATTTTTTAGGATGTTGATGTGAAGAAGATAAAAGTCAACCCAGATGCTGTTTGAATGATATTGAGAGCTTGGTATTTTTAAAAACATGCTGCCTGATGAGAGGAGTTTTAACTTCCGATCAGATCTTTTGCAAAGCCGCGGCATTAAATAATTTTCTTTATTTTTTATTATTTGAACCCTGAACACTAATCATCAGCTCGCCTGGTCATGACACTGCAGAAGACTTAAAAGCACCAGTCCCAATCTGCAGGGAGGTCTCTAATGCAGACATTGCCACCTGAACTTTACCCTCTCAATTCCCTCCACTTTCTTTTTATGCTTGCCCTGTTCTATCGCTATTCAGCTCTTTCTCTCGTGTTCCACTGGTTCCGTTTATCTTTCTCCATTCTCCAAACTTCCACTCTACCTCTCTCTGGACTCCACTGTCACTCCTGGCTGATCTGGTTTCCATCATTTTCTTCCCATCTGCTCTAGGCAAATGTAGGCACTGCTGCATTTACAGAAGCCCCTGACACCCAGAAGAACTGCTCCTTCACTCCCATGGCTATCCTTCACCTCCAACACTGCCCAACTGCCTCCTGTTTCACCTTTCCTTGAGTGACCGTCTATGTTAGCAGCCATCTATCAGCGACCACCAAAACATCCATGAGAGGCTTACACTGTTGAACAAACCATTCAAAGTATTTTACAGGCCATATGCGACAATTAGGCTCACTAAAAAGCTTTATTTGAAGACTTAAAGAAAAGAATAGGCTTTTGTTGTGTCCAACAATGTTGAAGTCATTCAATTTACAAAATAAGCAGTGGGTATTTAAAAAAGTATTTACATTTAATGTTTTTAAAAAAGATTTTAATTATTTTTTTGCACATTTAACATTTAAGATTCCAAATGCTATATCACAGATCGAATGTTCAAAGGGCCAATATTAATAATACTGGCAAATAGCCGAAATCTGAGTGAGAGGAGCAACGTAACTCAACCATACATGCAGGAACCTCTGCTGTTCATCTGTGGGTAAAAGATGAAGACTTTGATGCTGAAATGTACATCCTGAAAAAGAGCAATGGTGTTGGTTCTTTAAGGACATTACTTCAACTCCCTCGACTTGGGCAGCCAGATAATGGTGGAGGCATCTCTGTCAGTCAGTCACTTTTTAGGGGTAAGAAATAATCTGATCAATTGAAAACAGTTTGTGATTAGCACACACAAGTTTTACAGAAAAAACTCAATGAAATTAAACCACTCTAATATAACTGTATACATGTCATTAGTGCACACTTCTTCTTCTTCTTTCAGCTGCTCCCAGTTTAGGGGTCGCAACAGCAAATCATCTGTTTCCACCTAACTCTGGCCTCAGTATCCTCTACTCTTGCACCAATTACTTTCATGTCCTCCTTCAGCACACCCATATAACTTGTCTTTGGCCTTCCTCTTGCCCTCTTGCCTGGCAGCTCCATCTCCAACATCCTTCTACCAATTTAACTACTATCCCTTCTCTGCACATGTCCAAACCATCTCAATCTGGCTTCTCTGAATTGTCTCCAAAACAACCAACCTGAGCTGTTCCTCTGATGTGCTCGTTCCTAATCTTGTCCATCCTTGTCACTCCTAAACTGAACCTCAACATCCTCATCTCTGCTACTTCCATCTCTGCCTCGTGTCTCTTCCCCACTGCTACAGTCTCTAACCCATACATCATAGCTGGTCTCACTACTGTTCTGTACACCTTTCCTTGGTGCACACACTTGTCTTAAAACCTTCCAAAAGTTTTTCCAATAATAAAGGCCCTTTAAGAAAAACAAGCTGACCATGAATTTGAATGTTATATAAAAAAAAACATTAAAAATGGTTTGTCAACTGAGGGCCATTAGCGTTCATTTGACTAGTCTTGGCAACTAGGCACAAGATAGCATGTGACCAGACGAAGGCTAAATATCCCTCTGAATACTTGTGGTTGTGACGACAACATTCATATCTTTCTTTTAGGCATCCAGATTGTTTGTAGAAATACTGTAAATTGAGGATAGAACCTGTAGCACACAGATACAGTGTCTGTTCACGCCGTAAGGTCTGTTTGTCCTCCGTAAACAGAATATAGGAAAGGTCTGTTGACAGAGAGATCGATATTTACACAACTGCTGATGGCAAAAAATACAATCTTCACTTCTAATCACTGAGTAATGAAAGAACAAACCTCAAAAACACACACAGTGTTTCCAGATGTGTGAATGCACCACACATTAACCTTTGCTTAAGTGACAACAGTAAGCAGTAAGGTAAACAATTCAAAGATTTAAAGTATGTGTAGCCTATTCGTGTTGAAAATGAAATCTCTCTTCATGTACATTCATCAGATTCTGTGGATATCTGGGGTGGGGGCAAGCTCTGAACTCATGCTGCAGGCTACAGAGGGACAGCAGAGGTTCTGATGTTATAATCTGCCCAACTAGACTACAGGTTTCAACATATACCTTTTTAATGTATGGATAACTGCTGGAAAGAAAGCTAGTTTAACTGAAATATGAACAATATTTCAGGTCTGCATTTTAGCTTTTCAAATGAGGATATTTTGGCTGGGCTACTTCCTCAGTTTTTGAAATAAACATGATTTTTTAATGTCTCCTGACATTTCAAGGCCATGCTTGTATTACATTTCATACATACCGCACCTTTCAGAAATAATTCAGAAAGTGCAAGTTCAATGTTCCTGAGCAATTCTAAGAACTCTGGAAGTCTGATCATAAAGAGGATTGTGTATGTTTTGTTTTATAAAGCTGGTCTCAGTGTTAATTTGTAGTGAGCAAAATAACATTTTTGAACAAGCCAACATCCTCGTTGAGCCTTCAAACTGGCCAACATTTCTTTGTGGCTATGAATATATTTTAATGTTTAGTGTTTTAGTAATGCTGCTGTGAATGAGATTTTTTGTTACAAATTGAGGGAGGTAAATATAGAATAAAAAAATGTAATTATAAAACCAGGAGGTCAAAGTGAGGGGGGCTTAGTTGGGGGGAATAGAGAATGTAAATCATTTTTTATATATATATATTCATGTTAGCAAGTACAAACTACAATAAATACAATAATAATAATAAACTTTATTTTAGAGCGCCTTTAAAATGATGCTTCACAAAGTGCTGAACAGAAGCAGTACAAGGTCAGAAAAAAAACTATAAATGCAGAAAATAAAACAGTACAGGATCAATAAATTGTATTTAAAAATAGTAACTGTAAAACCATTAAAATAATAAAAAACAAAGCAAAGGCCTGTTTTAAAAAGTGAGTTATAAGATAAGATTTAAAAAAAGAGTAACTTTGTGCATCCCTGAGCTCACCCGGAAGAGAGTTCCACAGTGTCAGTGGGTAGACAGATAAAGCATGTGCGTGGGAGAAACAGAAGCTTTGAGTGAGTGGGGAGGAGTATATGCAGTTAAAAGCGATGACAAGTATGCAGGAGCAAGGTCACAGAGTGCTTTGTTTGTGAGGGTTAAAATATTGAAATCACCCCAAAATGATTCCCCGAAAAACAGAGCAAAGAAAAACATGATAAATAAATAAATTGGAAACATTCTTTATCCTTTTTGATTATCTCAAGACACATGAAGCCTTCCACATGAGCAATGAAGTTCCTCAATAAATCGTTCCGTTTTTATAATCCAGTGTCACTGAGGAGATGCCATTCTTCCCCAGAACATTGACAGGCTTACTTAGGTGAAGTAATGCAAAAACGATTATTAGGAGGTAAGAGAAGGTCATGTGACTGATGTTTGTGTTACAGAGCTAGTCTTTCCAAAGCAACATCCTCTTCAATGAGAATCTGGACCTCTCTTTAACAGATATATTGAAGAAGTGTGCTCTTTTGCTATGAAGCATTCCCATCACTGCACTGGGGACCTAGAACCCATACAAACCACATGGTGAGCACCCCCTTGCTCTCCTCACTACTCTCCCTTCCACAGTAACCTGGTTTTCCTGCTCGGAAAATAAAGCAAAGTTGAAGGGGTTGGTCCTCATCCTTGTAAAAACAAATGACCCAATACCTGCTGTATGTCCTAATATGTATGCAATAAATGAAGACATAAGGGCAATATTTTCTGCACATAGAAATACACAGAGTCCTGCACAAAATCATGTGGTTCCTGAACCAGACCCTCTTAATCTGTTGATGGCCCAACTCCACAAGAAAAGGTCTAACTGATGAAAGAGCAATCCAACCTTCTACACTTGAAAAAAATTTGTGGACTCAACACATAATTGTTAAGCGAAAGGTTCCACAAAAATTTTACATCAAGTAAATTTTGTCTCCCAAAGTCTTCCTAAAGTTTTTAGAGAGAAAAGGAACAAAAAAGTGGGCAAGAGAGAACCCCCGGACCCCATTCTGCCATTCACAGTGCTCAGTCAATCAATTTTGGAATCAAGTTTGGAGATGAGCCACTACAACTCAACTTCGTATTGTGGCAGGTTAGTTATCTATTGCGGACATTGTCCAGACAAGAGAAGCACAGAAACCTCAGTAAGTAAGTGTCCACATAGAGGGAACCCAGAACTTCCCTGCTGTCCTCCACAATCCAGATTAAGCAGAGGTAGTGGATGAATCGCTTCACACATGAAATAGTTTAAAATTGCATCAATAAATTGCATTCATACCCCAAAATCTTATTGAATTACAATGATGCGCTTCTAAACAGTGTTTTGTGAGACACACAATTAGGTCATATTAGCATCCAATCACAGAAAAGAATAGCGCTCATTGATCATGTTCATGTTCATGTTCATGTTCATCATTAAAATTGGATTTGAAACTTATTGTCTTTTTGATCCAAATTGTGAAAAAGCACTATGATGTCATTATAAATATTTGTTATATGTTGTTAATTTAAAGTCATAAGCAGAAACATCTGACAATTTCTTTGTGATGTTTCAACAAATTCCAATAGGCTATTTGGGATTCTAAAACAAAACAAACTTGAAAATCAAATCACTACAGGATAAATACAAGGGACTTGGAAAGCACAATATAAAAAATAAATCAACTTGCTCATAACATTGCTTAGCTGATTCTACTAGTAGAACTAATACATATAATATACGGCATAATTTTGCTCAGGTTCTCTCTTCTTCTTTTTTAACCACTCTCCCACATCTCTCTCCCTCAGTCATTCATCTGCCTGGAGAAGAGAAACGAATGGTCTCCTGCGTGTGAGAAAGGTCACTAATGACAGGCCTTCAGAACGACTGTCAGAGCAGCACAAACACGCACCTGCATCGTGCTGCTTAGAAAAAAGGACTCATAAGCTCAAATGATAGATAGAGAAATAGATAAGCTGATGAGCAGACATGAAGGACAAGCGAACAAAAGGAAAAAGGGCAAGAATGGTGATAAATGAATGGGTGGATGGATAAATGATCTACAAATTAATGCAATGAGTCAGAGATTTGCTCTCTGCTAGCAGTCATGTTTTAGCCACCTCGTTAAATCAATGCCATCTAGTGGGAAAAAAATGAGAAGCGTAGCGTCTGAATCTTCCATATCATGTTTTGTTTGCGTTTATTTTGAGTTCCCCAATGCCCCTTTTAAGCCGTTAACAAGCAGTTAACAAGCTAGTCATGTTTTTTTCCTGCAACTGATTTTGCCTTAATAATTTTATTTATTTAAATTTACATGATGCAATATTGCACTACACCTCTCACTAATGCAATATAAAACTGTGACTACTAGCAAGGATTATCTGCTGTTTATCATTATTGGTGCCAGAAAGCCTGCTCATTTTATATTTGGTAGTAAGTTTGGATCTCCATGATAAACATCATCTTAAATAAAAGAAAGAGTAAATACCAAATATAAAATAAGCAGCTTTTCTTTAAAAAGGTATGGAGGCAAATAGCCAGAAAATGTATTTACTTTATAGAGTGTGATTTTTCTAATTGTACAGTCAACACTGTCTACGTATGTCTGTTTTGCCATTATTTATGAAAAATATTGAGATCATTTTTTTTCTTTGAAGTGTATATATTATAAACGCACGCACGCACACACTCACGCACGCGCGCACACGCACACACACGCACACGCGCGCACACACGCACACCACACACACCCACGCGCATGTACGCAAACACACACAGTAAGATATTAGCTGTCTAGTGACAGCCCAATTATTTTTATGAAAAAATCTGCTCATATCATTTAGTTGTTTTTTCATCTAAAATGTAATATTAATGATATGTTTACTAAATAAAACGCCCAATGTTAATATTATGGTCGGAAAAGATTTTAAAGTGATGCTGCTTGTCTATAGGCTTGCTCTAAAAAAGGAGAGTCCGCTTTCAGTTGCTATGGTGCCCACAGCTGGAATCAGCTTCCAGTAGAGATTAGAGGATCCAAAACTTTAGTCACGTTTAAATTCAGACAAAAACCACATCTATTTAAATGTTAAATTAAAAAAAATACTGCTGTCCGATCATCTTTTCTTTTTTTTCTAAGAAAATTAATGTGTTTAATGTATTATTCTTTGTTTTTATCTCTGATCTGTTTTTATTGTCTATTTTATCTCTGATCTGTTTATTCTTTTGTAAAGCACTTTGAAATGCCAATTAGTACAACAAAGTGCTGTGCAAATAATGTGGCCATGCCTTGCTTTCTGGGTGTTAGAGTGGAAAAACAGCCCATTTAAATAAATGTTTTATATTAAAAACTTTCAGGTTCAGTGAAGAAATAAACTGCCAGTCAAAGTCTGTCTCATGAACCTGTGTCTGCCATGAGAATAGAATAAACACTTAAGATTGAAACTTATATGAGAGAACTAAATGTATAACAGAATGACTGAGATTCAGGGTACTAGGATGACGTGATGGGATTATATCATGCATGAGGATAAACATATTTTATCTTGTTCTTTAGGTAAGACATTAAAACAAGATCCTTCCTGGTTCCTGCTTGTTATTACGGCTTTAATTCATCCAAGGTGCGATACTGTTACAAGTTCAACAAGATCTCCTTTCAAGTAATGTCTTCCCTTCCTCATTGTGTGGTCTTCCTTGTGTCGGACTCTCCCTGCGTCCCAGTCGGTGCACTAATCACAATTTTATGGGTGTGAAATGAGAGTTTGTTTATACCCATCCTTCATTATGATGGGTGTGAGTGCAACGGGACGGTAATCATTGAGGCAGGAGACTGTAGACTTCTTCGGCACTGGGACAATGGTCGTAGTCTTGAAGCACGTGGGAACAACGATGCAGCTCAGAGAGATGTTGAAAATGTCAGTAAAGACATCCGCAAGTTGTTCAGGACATTCCCTGAGCACCCTGCCAGGAATGTTGTCTGGACCAGCAGACTTTCGTGAGTTAACTCTGCTTAGAGTCTTCCTCACTTCAGTCGCAGTTAGACAGAGCTCCTGGTTGTCGGGTGGAGGGTGGTTCTTTCTTGCCGCCACTTTGCTCTGCACCTCAAACCGAGCGTAGAAGTCATTCAGCAAATCTGGGAGGGAGGCATCACTGTCACAAGCGGGTGATGGCGTCTTGTAATCCGTTATCACCTGGATGCCCTCCTACAAGCGCATCTACCTGGGATTGTCACACTACATTAGGGGTGCAGTATTCAGATTGGAACACAGGGTCTGGTTTATAAACTTGTCTGTGTTTCTAAATACCTAAACAATTAGTATAAGGGCTCTCCCAGGACAAGATTGGCTGATGTCTATTACAGGTTGTGATATATACATTTTCCAAACAACATTAAAACAATAAATATGATCATCATTAAGGGAGTCTACGCAGAAACGCATCAAAGACAGATGCAGACATAGGGATATTTCTGCTGATCCAGAGAGCAAAGATGCAACATTAACATTTGGGAGCAGTTGGAGTTAAGCTGCAAATGAATGAAGAGAACAAGACAATAGATCAGAGAACTATTTTAAACTGCCTTTAAACTGGTAACAAAAAACACAGGGAGGATAAGAAGAGGGATAGGGAACTGTGTTGTCTCCTGGTGGAGCATCGTCTGTCTCTGTTGAGAGGCAGATTTCAACATGGCACACACTTTCACACCTATCCACAATGCTGAGATAGAGAAAAAACTTGTGTTTAAAACACGTGAATAAGAGTGACAGGGCTATAAGTACATCACACCCTGAGATGAGATGTTGACAGATCTCGGACATTGAGCTCTGAGCAGTGATGTCATTGCTACCAGCCTATGTGGTGTAACTCTTGGATGGATGCACAGTGCAGCTAAAATATATTAATACACCATCTGTAAACCAGTTAAATTCAAACAGCTGTAGACAAAAGACCAGTCAACCAAAATCAATTTGATTGATCAGTCATTTGACAACTCACAGACTATTTGTCAACTGACAGATAAAAATAGACACATAATAAATTAAAACTATATATTTCAATATTAGTGATGCCAAAAAGCTTCATGTGTTTTTTCAATGTATGTTTCTCAAAGTTTTTATCCCAAAATCTGCAGTATCGCCCAGCCCTACCGGGGAGCAGTCGGGAAATTGCCGTCTTGCTTAAAGGCAACACAAATGTGGTTGTTGAAGATAGGAGAGAAAGTGTTTCATCTCTCACACCAACTTCAACTCAGTGAATCTGGGATCGAACCGGCAACCTTCTGATTACAAGTCGATCTTCTTATCCACCAGAAGATAACTGTCTTTCCTGATTTCTAAAAGAACTCTATATTTCCTAAGTTACTTCTATTATAACTCCATTCTTAGCCGAGAGAACTAGTCAATATTAATTTATGTAAACCCCATTAGGTCTCTTGTTTATGAAGTTGCGTTAAAGGAATTGAAATATGTAAATACATTTTGCTCAATCAATTGCTTATAACAACCTATTAACTAAGTTTTTAAATCATATATATAGAGATTTTAATTTGAAACTACTAAATTGAAGTAGATTTTTTATATATATAGATTTCAATTTGAAACTACTAAATTGAAGTAGATACAAGAGTTCCACAAACAAAAAAGAAGTACACATGGCTATATTACTTACCTACATTTTTATAGACGAACATGGTATGTAAAATGTATTTCCCATTTTCCGGTATGAAAAAAGAAAATTACTTGAGTTTACTTTTTTTATCACAGGTTTACATAATAATTCTCCGAGATGACTGAAGCAAAGGCCATTAAACTTCATCTTAGGTTGACATGTTTCATGTCTGAGGGAAATCCCTGGAGGAGCAGCATTATTATTGGTTGTTGATGAATCCATTCCCTCATCTCACCTTACAATGACCTTGGTCTGTAAATCACAGATCAATAGCAAAAAAATAGTGGTGTACATAACTCAACTAGTCAGTGAGCTAATAAAGCACTTGTCCCAACCACTGACCAGCAAATTAAAATCCAATCAGAGGGTCCTCTTGGGGCCCATGAAAAAGTAGACGAAGCCAGTGACACACATAGATCTGAAGCCCGGAACAGAGGACTTAATCAGTCTCTGATTAGAGTGGCAATCAGAGCACAAGCTAACGGACAGCAGGCATGCTTGAAGTGTAATTACACCTCAGATACAAAGGTATATAATACTGTAACCTTCACTAATATGTCTTGCTTTTTTTAGACCAACTTCTCATGTGATCTTATTATTTTCCAGCTCCTTAAAGTTGATGTCATGTGGTCCTGAAGACAATTACTATTATTAAACTATTTCAAAATCAACATACTTGGTATTTTTTCCTTTACTAGTTTTTATTAGTATGTGACTGTATACATAATTTGTTTGTAAAATAAAATACTAAATAAATATTGAGCTTCATGAATTGTTCAACTTTACACAGTCTAATTTGTCAATATTTCATTTTGTATTGTAAATTGGGTAGCATGGTGAACATTTTTAATGAAATACAAACAAATAAAATTATTGCTAGCATGCATAACAAACACAATCAATCACTAGAATACCTCCTTATAATTTTCATGCCCTGAAATTTAAGATTCGTCTTTTTCCCATGATATCAGCTACTTGATTCAAGCATCCTAGAACGAATCAGTTCGTGGAAGTTAGCTGGCATCTACTCCAGTAGACAACCAACTGTTTTAAAAGAAAGATAAAACATATTACTCTAATATTAGACTAATTAGTTTACCGGTATAAAATTATGGATATTATATAAGAAACGCAACACAAAAATATTTTATGCGGATCTGATCGCACTCAAGGAGCAATGCCGCCATCTAAAGGGCTGGAGAAGAAGCGCATCTTCGGTTCACATATTTCAGAATAAATGCTAGATGCTGCAGTACAGTTGTTTGTACAGTCTGATATAAAATTCTCAAGGAGGCCTGAACCAGCTCCAACTCACTGTATCGCTTCTGTCCAACATTTGCTGAAAACAAGTCCCTCAGCTGAACCCACAATTTTGTAAAAACGTCAAAAGTAACTGTCGATTTGATTTTGCTTTTCGAGATGTTACTGTAGATTAATTTGTATGCCATCAGAAAGAAATATAGCTACTACTACATCATTTTTTTAATGCTGTAGCGCTGTTGTAACTTCTGTCTTGTTAGAAACATGCTAATTACGAGCCCTGTCCTAATAGAAATAAAATAATAAATCACATTCAAACAAACAGCACACTTGGCAACACAAACAAGATAGTTCCTGATATAAGAAATCTTATTATTGAACAGATAAATTAGGAGCTTGGAACATAATGTCTTTCAAGAGCAAAATTATGTATAATAATTAATGTATATTAATATATAATTGCTGATTAAAAAAAAGAGCAACCACAAAAGTTACCAACAATAAGATACAAGCATGTAATTGAACACAAGTTTCTCACCTAGGCCTTATTACCAGTACGTTCAAGAACTTGAACTTTATGCAAGAAAAAAATATATCAATTAAAGTAATGTTCTAGTACTGACTATCACTCATAAAAAAGACAACTTACTGTATATAAAAAAACTGCAAAATGTAATCTATTAAAAAATAAAAGTAAAGAACATTTGAAACAGACCAAACTAAATTTAGCTGAATGATAAACAATGACTTTTTTTGTTGCACTCAAAATAAGACACAAAAAACACACCACAGAACTTCTTAGTTTAGGTAGCACTTTTTATATGAGCACCACCTGAGAGTAACTGTTATCATGAGAAAAATTGAGTAGTATTTCTCTATTTCATGTAAGTGACTTTTATTAAAAAGTGTGCAACTGTGAAACAGCAAAGATAAAAAACAAGACACATAAAGTTTATTTAAAATGCATTAAATGTGGTATTATTCTTTAAAAGGTGGTTTTTTCAGCATTCTTGCAGATGAGCAGACAACCATGGGCCACCAGATGGAGCTTTACACACACATTTTATCCTCAGCGCAGACATTCTCATAAATTGCCAATTCTTATCCATGAAACAACTTGCTAAATTAACCCAGCAGTTTGATGCTTTGCAGAATGAGCCCCCTGAATTGCTCATAAACATTTTCTACTCGAGCAGAACAGTGCATTAAAGCGCCAGTGACTCATTGTTAAATCACCTGTAAGTAGACCTACCCAGCTGATTTCCGTCGCAATTATCCTTGCAAAGCTGTAATTGTTTCACATCTCATTTTAACAAAGCAAACTCAATTAACTTTACTTTTTCATTTCATAAGAAACGATTAAACTGATCTTGCTTTAAATATAAAGGATAATAAACAGGATCCCCAAATATTTATTGAATCCTTAAACAAATAGATTTAAGGCAGATTTAAAGATGAGCACATTTTAAGATTAAGATTATTAAGAAGAAATCTGAAAATAAAGCTATTGTGTTTGGTTTTCTGGATTAGTTTCACAATCAGAATACAAACACCATTAAAATAATCAATAATTATTCTCTTTATTAAAACAAAGTTACTTTACTTTTTTGCTTCTTTGTACCAGAGAGTAAAGCAGGAGGACATCAGTACCTAGGCTGTTAATACTACTCCATATATCAATAACATTTCACGCTAACACACCGGAGAAGCAATCGATGTTCATCACTGCTAAGCCCCGGTAAGCTGATTAGAAATAAGGGTAATGGGTTTGTACTTAAGGCCAACACGAGCTCAGCGAGAGACATTCAGGGAAAACATTCGGTTCAGTTAACCAAGCACTGACTTCACCAACAAAACCTTTTCCCTGCTACATATCATTTGGATCATGTGTCCTTTAGTAAAACTGGAAGATTTTACTGCTGATTTCTCACACTTTCTACAATCAAATACACATTTAATCGCTTCTCTCACTGGATGCATAGATTAAAAACCCATGTGGAGATCATCTCAACATGGTTCCAAGCACTAACCTCCAGAAAAAGTATGTTTAATACACTCAAAATGTCTCTCATCACTGCAAACTCGTCTTTTTTACCTCACCACTTTGTTCTATTGTTTCTGTGAGCACGTGCCTATCAACAACCTGTTGATGGCTTTCACACCAGCCTCAGGAAAAGGCCTCTGGGAACAAGAGAGATCTGTGATTTTGGCTAAGGAGAAGAACCTTGGGGAAGATGGAGGGAGAGGGGTATTATGGTTCAACGGTAAGGCTACAATTGGCTTCCCTTAACAAGAGAAGTACGTTTTATAAGGAAAATCTAATGTCCTGTGATTCTGGTCAGTCACTTTTCTTAGTCCAAGCCAGATCATCGCTTCGTGGCCTCTGACCAGTTAATCTATGGATCAAGCCCTCCATTAGGCGCCAGAAGCCCACTCTGTCCAGAGGATAGTTCAACCAACCTGAGAGAGGGAGAGAGAGAACGCATCAACTGTATAAAGTCATGCAAATGTGAATGTGTCAGATAGGGAAAGTAGAAATAAAATGTAATTTAAAATGTACAAAACTAAATAGAACAACTTTATAACAAGGTTTATTAATTTACAAAAAGTTAAGAATGGTTGCATCAGACTTCTTCACTTATTTTCCTGAGATCTTGTGGCTGCCCATTGTACAAGGACACATCAACAGTCGCATTCATATTTTCAGATTAACTCTAATTTCATCCAATTATAAAGAAGTTTTATTGATTAAAAAACAAATACTGGTTGTTTCAGGCACTCCACAAGGGTCAAAATTGGGTACCCTCATCTTTTTCTTACCTCTTATCTACTGGGAACCTTTTCACTTTTAAGGTTTACGCCAAGCAATTGAGAGAATAAAAAGTGCAGGAATGTGCAGTTTGACACTTTAACATTTTGAGTTTAATCGATTAATCTGCAAACGACACGGACTTCATTTGTCTGTTAAATTCACTTCACAAGAGATGAGAAATGCATGGAGGGTGGTTCTGACAGGGAGATCATAATGACATTTTTTTTACTTACAAGACAGATCTTTCCAAATCCAGGCTACATCTCTAAATGAATGACAGTCTGAATAGCATAATTCCATGTAAATATATATATATATATATATATATATATATATATATATATATATATATATATATATATATATATATATATAGATATTCATTCATTCATTCATCTTCATGTCGGCTTTATTCCCTTTCGGGGTCGCCACAGCGGAATGAACCGCCAACTCTCTGGCATATGTTTTACGCAGCGGATGCCCTTCCCTGCCGCAACCCATCGCTGGAAAAAAAAAAAAAAAAATATATATATATATATATATATATATATATATATATATATATATATATATATAAATAAATAAATGAGTACAAGGACAAAAGAGTAAGGCAGGAAGTTACAGAGAGCGGAATCAAGAAACACAAGCTGCTGGATGGTGAATCCCAGAGGCCAAGACTAGATCAGGCACGAGCAGCAGAGTAATGTACACACTTACTGCTATAAATATGTAACAGCACATCACCCCACTGCCTCCTACTAACCCCACTCCACTGCACCATCCACAGAAGACTCACAGGCACCAGCACATTTTTGTTGTGCTCACAGACATGCATTCCCCAAGGTTTTAACAAGAAAACTGTTTCAAACATACATGCAAAAGACATTTAGGCACGTAACACAGAACAAAATGGAGGACAAAGTTGAAAGAAGTGTCAGAATGATCAATCAATCAAGAGTGCACAATCAAGAAATTTAATTTTTTGCTTATAAGTAAAAAAAGATCAATATTAAGCCATATTAAGCCACTTTTAAATAAATTTGACCCCTCTAGAGTATCACTACACTCTTAATAACATTCAAACAGAAATATTTATCGTAAACAATGTCGATGAATCACCAAAAATGGTTGTGTTCGAGCCATGTACCTCCCATTCATTTCACTGCCATGCTACTGCCACGCCCCCTGCTGGGTTGTGCTCGTTAGCACACAGAAGCACTATCTATTTCTGATGAATATGCACATCTTTTGGTAAGCTACAAAACCACTTTTGGCCCGGGGCATCCAAAATTATGCTTAAAAAAAAATGTTTATCTGACGGAATATTTTGGTGATTTTTGTGCACAAATTTTGGAAAAATTCTACAGAAGTACACATAAGGATTTTAAATATCTATGAGAAATCTTCAGATTTTACCCATTGAGCCCCATCAACATTCTAACATTAGTACTTATCCATAGGAACTACAATCAGCAGAATTCTGCCTGAGAATTCTGAGTTTTCTATAAAAATCTGTGGCAGCAGAATCTGCCTGAGCCGAACTATAAGAAAGATTTTAGAAAAGATCCTCCATCATCCAACAATGTTCTGATGTTAAGCACAGTTTTTTTGTAAGTTTGTTACAATTTTGCCATAAAAAATAAAAAACCCAATAAATGCAATCCTTTAACTCTGCTGACCCACCACTTACTACAACATAAACTCTCAAAAATAATGTAATTGTGGTATTTACGTGAAACCACTAAAACATTGATTTGATTTATTGGATATTTTGGCACATTCAACAGTCAATGTATGTTTACTTGATGTTAGTATCTGTATTTGGAATAAAATGGCATAAAATACCGATTAAGATTATTTTAAAAATGTGGTATCAGGATCAAGAACTGAGAAACAAACAGCCTAAACATTTTGACAAACAATAGCTGATGGAAAAGTACTAAAAAAGAAAAAAAAAAAGAAAAAGCTTCAATGGTTTTCATGTTTTAATAGTGACTCAATAGAAAGGCTCAAAAGAAGTCTGTGTGACGTTAGGCTTTTGGTCTGCCCCCTTTTCATGAAGACCAGCAGCTTCACCTCCACCCACACTGCAAACAGCCATTCCCTTTCTTTTTAACACACTTTCAAGACACAATAAAACATAGGATTTGGGTAATCTTCAATAAGAATTACTCCAACTCTCTATCCATTCTGTGAGGTTGTTAGTTAGTTGTTTGTTGTTTTAAGTGCAATATGTTATTTAAAAATTCTTCAAAGCCATAGCACACCATAAGCAAATCTACTTAATCCAGTCATATTGGCATGAAACATAACATATTGGCATGAAAACAATGCTTGGACAGGAACCTTTACATGAAAGGTGTGAAGACACTCACAACTGTTTAGTTCTGAGGGCATTTAATAAAGTTGTTGAAGTAAAAATAGTCAAAAGGGCACACTTCCTAACTGTTCAGACTGCGATTTTTGTGATGTGTTGAGCAGGTTATGATGTGAAAGACGCCACACAGTGAAGTTGATTAACATGCACACATAACCATGCCCCTCCCACCAGTTATGTTTGGAATTTGGTGTAACATCAAACTTTTTTTTCACTGCCACTCTACTGTTTTTCCGAGATGTATTTCCAAACACAAGGACCTTTGTCATTTACTGGTGAATGAACAACTGAGGACACGTGGCTTAAGTTTACTTTTTGAAAGCAAAGTGACTCACTCCTTTTAGAATAAGTGGTTATCCAATGCTGTGTTTGCTAGAAGATGATAGTTGATTGAAGAAAATCCCGGATTGTTGGATAAAATCCATCAAAGCAAGAAATCGAAGTTCGTTTTACAGTTGGTCTTTATATTTTAGCCTTCTCTGGGTCTGGGACATACATGTATGGTTGAACTTTACCTTCAGCATGGCAGGCCATTTCTGCAATTAGGCTAGCAGATATCACCGAGATGGTTTTGAACAGACTCTTAATGTCACGTTCAGAAGAGCCATACATGTGAAAAAATAGCCTTAGTTGGCCTTTCTGAAGACCTTACTTCAAAGCTTGTTACCACCAAATCACCAATATTCATTCTGCCCAATGACCACATACATTTCTGAAAAATGAATAATTGACCAATACAGCTTTACTGAGTCAAATAAAAAACATACACATACACATACTTAATACTGCCCTAAAAAGTTTTTTTTTATTCAAAACAATCATAAACCATTTCATTAGACCGTCACGAAAAGCAAGTAAAAAAAAAACTAAAATAAGGTTTTCGACTATGTTAAGATTATGTTGAATCATTTATTCACTATAGCTGTTAATCAAGTTAAAAACAAAGATAAAATTAAACTCTTTTTTCAATTCAGCGTTTTGTGCTTTCCTGTACACAACAGATACATTCTCTTTTAGAAGCCGAAAGGTTTTTGAATATGGCCAACTTCTAGCATAAGTTCAGGCTATCAGTTTATTGAATCTGACACAGTAACACTTCCCCAGCAATGCCTAGAGCAAATCTCTAAGTATGACATCACATTGCCATCCATCACCCTTGTCTCTCAGCATAAGCAGTACACTGTTCCTCGGTCTTGTCTGTGTCAGCTGTGTGTGTGTACCCTCTCTCTGTTGTGACCCTTTTGGTGCAGGAGGAGAAGAGAACGGCTCATCATGTTTGTTTGATTTTTCATCTAAGCCAATCCCCCTTCCCACCCTTCGTGCAGGCCTATTTGTTAGCAATGACAGCAGGTTAGCATTAAATATACATGGAGGTTGTCAGCCACTGGCACACACAAAGGCAGGCCTAAACCCTTGGAGACCCATGCAGGGAGGGTGGAGGAGCAGGGCTCACGCTGAGAGAGAGAGTCCCAAGTGCATGTGTGTGTTTGGGTGTATGTGTGTGAGAGAGATAGAGAAAGACCCTTTCCTCTTCCTTCATCAGGGTCTCCCTGAGGAATCAGTCAACAGCAGTGGAAAGGAGAGAGGGAGGGTCAAAAGGACTGGTCTATGCTCTGGAGCATGCATGCATACACACAAACACACATCTGTCGTCCACTGGGGCGCAGGGTGACGCACGAGCGTCCTCGCTCCCAAAGACACATACTGCATACTGAGTGCTTGAGATATCATGGGAGTTTAATACCTTTACACACTTCATGTGCAATACAACCAACTAACTTTTAAAAAGTTGTTTTAGTCAATTTTTCCTTGCCATGATGATACAATATAGGTTGACATTATGAAAGTCTCTTTCATGCACCTTCAAATTATTGTATGCCAGAGTTTATTCTTCCTCACATTAGGTACTCTAGAAACACAAGCCATAATACTAATAAATTGGAACATAAAATGAGGACGTTTAGTTGTGATATCACAATGGTACTTCTGAGGCTTGGCACTCATCTCGCCTATTGAGAAGGATGTGAGAGTCTAGGTGTCCTTAAAATTATGTTTGAGAACGGTTAAATCTGCTGTTATTCTGACAGTACAAGATACAGCACTAGAGTTTTGGGAAGTAGGAGTGAAAGATCACACTTTTTGCATTTCTAACACAGACACACTTTTCACCAAGAAGAACTAACATAGTCGTGTGACTCGTCTTGAGTTTTATATGATGTAACATCAATTTCATAGGTCTCCTGGACATTGTTCAGTTCAAAATACACATCACAACATTTATTAATATTAAAAAAGTATTGTTTTGGGGAAATGACTTGGTTCATCATGTCAAACTTTTTCAGAGAACTGTATGAGAATTTTAAATGTAGCGTTTACACTGTGGAGTAGAGCAAGGTCTGACTGAGGCCGTCTGCACACCATTGTCAGCAAGTCCATTATGACTTTCCTCTTAAAAACTCACAAAACCCTGTTCTTTCAAGCTGTTTTTGTAAAATGTTCCAATCTGTATTTGCAAGTACTGCAAAAAGTTATTCATTTAAAGGGTTTTTGCTTGTACTGCACATTGATGGGAAATTATATAAATAATGCAATGTTTACCTCCAACATCAATGTCACAAGATACAGCTCTAAGGCATTGTGAAGCAGGAGTGAGTTTTTCACTTTTAAAAAACAGCTTTTTACTTTTCTGACACAGACTCGACCAATGGGGGAAATTGGGGCAAACTAAGAGCCAAACTGAGTGGAATCATGACATTACTAATATGAGAATCTGAATCTACCGATCAAGAGAATGAAGTCTAAAATCACGTAAATAGAATCACCTTGAGATAGTGCTTTCATTAGACACGTGTCAGCAGGAGATTTAGTCATTTAGGCATCCTCCACTACATCATTGCTTTTGCCAATTGAAATAATTTGTATTCTATGTACGTGTGAGTCAAAGGCTATAATGACACTTATCGTATAACAAGGGAGGTAGCATTTAGTAATCAAGAAACCTTTTGACCAACAACTGAGATATTGAGGTAACTGAGATACTGTAGGAAGTTGTCCAGGCAAATGGTTCAGGGTTTGATCTAGTATAAATGCTTCCTGTGTTTTTGAAGACTGCATTCTGAATAAACCTCATTTATAAAATACACCATTCTCCAGATTAGTTATTTTTCTTAAACACTGGGTGGCAAAGTACCATTGGAGCACCATTTTCTTGGATTACAAATTTGGATTACACTTTTTGGACATTTTTCCTTGTGTGTTTGCCTCACTTTGAAAAGTGCACTTGAATCTCTTGTTCTAGACACCAATCTGTAACAGACAAAAGTCTCATTAGATGTAAGAATTGCAAACCTGTGGTGATACAGTAGTATGTCTCATGTGGTGACACATGGTGAATCCGGTGGTGCTTTTGGGGCAGCACTAGGTGGCAGTCCTGCAGTAGAGTGACCCAACGGGGTAAGCTGAAATAAGAATGGGCCCATTTGTGGATCTGATTAGTCATGGTCACAAAAACCGCCAAAGCAAAAACAAAACACTCCCAGGGGTAGGTTTCTGCCAGGGCATCTGAGAAAGAGAGATACAGTTGGGCAAGGAGTGAGTGACAGTGAAAAAATGCAGATGAAATTATGTAAAATATAAAATTATGCTTAACATAATCCCTTTGGTTGAGTTTTGCCTAGATGTCCTGTTATTACTTAAAGGTTGGTCTTTTTAAAACTCCTGAACATGTCAAGTTACACTTCAGTTCAAAATACATAACGTACAGTATAACAATGCAATGGTATCTCGAGAAACGAATGTTTCATGTTACCGAAAATTCAAGATGCACAAGGCCTTGCAAAGAATATTTTGCTTCATCAGATGAACAAAAATGTCAAGGTCAGAAAAACGTGCACTAGAAATACATATCTGACATTTGAAATTTGGCCGGAAAACAACACTGGGCATCACGTGACTATATTCAACGCACCACCAAATATTTTGCTCTCTTATTGGTCAGTTCCAGCCCTGATGCTGTGTGCTCGGACGTAACATCCTGTCGCTCCTATGACGTCTTCCTGGAAAAGCTCTCCCTGTCTTCATGCATACTTTCAATTTTGTGTTGGTGTCCTAAATTCGTGAATATTTTCGTGTTGCTTTTTTGGCAAAGCATATTTTTATGGTCAAAGCTCTCCTCCCCTATCATCCGTTCTTCTCCCCTACCACCTCCTCCTCCAACACTTCGCCACAACATCTCTCTAGAAACGTAAGGGTTATTATTTTTAATTTATTTTATTCCGTTTTCATTGTTTTATTATTACTAATTAGATTTATAATGTGTACTTTTAATGATTGAAGAATCCTTGTTTATTTGACTCTGGTTTTCCAGTTTTATTTCAGTTTTTGGTGTTGTTTCTGTGTGGCTTGGAACAAATTAAACATTTTACATGTAAAACTTGCTTCGACATGTGAAAAATTCAGCATATGAAGGTCACCTCAAAACAGATTAATTTCATATCTTGAGGTATCACTGTATTTATTATATGTGTAATGCTGTTTATCCTGTAAGTGTGCATATATATAATATATTCTGCATTAATAATAAGCCATAACATCTTAGTAAATCTCTGAATACTGTGGAATCATTTATTATTTTTTAAGCTTTTTGTTGTGACGTTCTGTTTTTGGTCAACAGCTTTGAATATTTATGCATCTACAGTGACCTTTTATAGTTCCAGAATCAAATTTTAGTGTGTGAGCGAGCATATATTCTATATGTTTTAAATTATAATAACAGCTTTTTGATTCCCCTGACTTCCTGGTATTTGAGCTACCCGTGTTTGAGAAAAAAATAGCAGCTATTGATGTACATGTGTTAAAGCCGTTTAAAATCTCTATTTTTTCTCTTTTTTAAAGAGATGCCCACTTGTTTTTTCATGTAGTTCACATTATTTGCCAATTGCTTAGAAGACCTATGCGCCTATCAATTATTGGTGGTGAACAGACTAGCAAAAATTTTAAACTGAAATTGATCAAGTCAGGTTTCAAAGTGCTTCACATGATTGATAGCACTTGAATTTAACACTGAGAAAATGCCTCTTTTTGCATCATAATAATGAATATATGAGAGGTTTGTGTGCTGTGAGCTTTACCTGTAACCCATACGGGGACCTCTATACTCTTGGAAATTCATATCCACATTTGTTACATTTCCCAATTTTGTGCTTTTACGATGAATGTGGGACAGTCTTACTCATGATACATTTAAAACAGTCATGCTGGCCCACTCTCCCCACACGATAGAGAAGGGAGTGTATGTGAGCCAGTCTGTACCTGGTGGGTATGACAGGAATTTATAGGCCATGTGGGTCAGAGGTAAGATGGTGATCATGCAGTTGTCTCCATTAGTCTCAATGAAGTCATGCCGTGTGATAGCCGTCGGATCAATGTGGTGCTCCCGGAAAGGGCGAATAAATGCCTGAATGGAAAAAGAGAGGTAAAGAGGAGCACGGGGAAGGGAGGTTAAGGTTCAATTGAAAAACAGGTAGGGGTGTCTAGGACTGTGATTTAGATCCATTACCCAGTGATAATAAATGGGTCTATGATAAAAGGGGCGAAGGGTCATACCAGAGGAAACAGTTCTTTTATTGCTGGAAACATAGCAGTCTCTTTCAGATTAAAAAAAATGGAAAAATATGAAAAAGAAAAATCATCTTTTTTTCCCCCCAGATTTACATGTACATAACATGTGAATGCATCCATCTAAGAGAATTCATTCAGGTTCATGAATAATGTCTATGTTCACTGAACGTTTGGTTAGGATAAAGGATATAATACAGTCAACTGAAACTCTTGGGTGTAGCATTTTGGGTTTACAAAATTTCTCAACTCTCAATTGTCTGTAGGGGTGAACAAGTTGCTGACTCCTCTTGTGCAATATTTGGCATGTTTGGCATATGATCTGGACCTGTGGCTATTCTTTCTGATGCAAATTCATGCCGTGTGAAATTCGCTGCTGTCAATCGCTTGTATAGTACAGTGTGAACACAGCATTGCCAATGCTACCGAGACAGCCATGCAGTATTATACAACCAGGGACTACTTTTACAATCGTGCACTCTGAACTTGGCATAGAACATCATCATCTCAGTCTTTTCAATGGTTAAAATTAATTGACAAGTAGGCATACAATTGGCTACAATCTGCTCAAATAGAATGAGATATTATGTTGAAAAAAACATCAGTGTAACTTAAAGGTGCCATGTCATGATAACGTGACTTCCTGGCATCTTGAAGTGTTGTTCCCTCATCAAAAACATGCCTCAAGTAATATTCAGATTAGTTCATGCATGTTTGAGTAATCTTTTTTTTCTGAACTGAAAATGGCTCATTTTCCTTATCCATGTCTTTTTTCCTTATCCCGCCACAAGCCCCACCCACTTGACAATCATATAATGAACAGGAAATGCTGTTTGACCTAGAAGTAAACAATAGCAGAGAAATGTGTTTTCTGATGTTCGGAGCCTTTTGGTTCGATTTCCAAGGAATACGTTTATTCATCAGAAATGGCTCAATTTTTCCCCATTCACCTGGTTCATCAACAAAGAACAGTTTGATAAAGGATTTTCCAACTGTCCTGTGTTCATTGATTTGGAGGTCCACATTGAATACATTATACATTATATATACATATTTTATCTTCCCTAAAATCCTAAACCTTTACTACAACAGTCAATCTTGCGAAACGCACACTACAAGGATGTTACTAACCTTACATGCTATTGTACAAGCTTGCGCATCAAAAAGTAAAGTTTGCGACCATTTTACACAAGTACACCTATAACAAAATTAATAATTCATGAAACAGTTCGCCTACATTAGAAATCATACAGTGTAAGAGAAGCCCATCCAAATTACCTGTAAACACACCGCTGAGAAACCTTTCTGGCTAATTCTGTGGACTCAAGCGCTGTGTCAGACTCTGGTTCACACATATAAGGTGCTGTTACATCCCACGTAGCCGTTGCCTGTCAATTATAATGTTTAAAGCGCTGCTAGTTGTGTTTATTTTTGCTTAAACCTGACTAGCGCTGAGACCGCCGGTTCCTTTAGGTGTACTTAGGTCTGAAGCTTTCATTGGTAATCTATGGATGTAGTGTTTGTGATGTCACCCATGGTTTGTGAAATAAGTTAAAAAAGATTCCAAGTTGATGTGGCCAGCCTTTATTGTCTGTTCATCACCACCAGCCCAAAATAGTTGAAAAAAAAGAAGATTTTATTGGGGCAGAAATGACTAGGCCAGGGGTCAGCAACCCGTGGCTCTGGAGCCGCATGTGGCTCTTTAGCGCTGCCCTAGTGGCTCCCTGAAGCTTTTTCAAAAATGTTTGAAAAAGGAAAAAATAAAAGTAAAAGGTAAATATGTTTTTGTTTAATATGGTTTCTATAGGAGGACAAACATTCTTAACGTTTTCCAATGCTGTAAAAGAGTATAGAATAAATTTTGAATTTCAACATTTCTATCAGCGACGATTTGCGTCATCACCCGCGACACACGTTTCTATCAGCGGGGCGGGATGCCAGGTAGGTGGCTGCTGTAAACAAACCAGCGGCTGTGTGGAGGGCCATGGATCCCAAAGAGAAAAAGAGAAACATAACTGAGGAGAACTGAGGGTTCAACGGTTCTTGAACCGAATCGATGGCATTCAGTGCCGATGCGGAAGGATCTCCTGAATGTTTGCTCTGTATTGGGAAGTTGTCTAATAACAAGAGTAAAGTGGAAAGACATTTCCAGGGAAGGCATGCACGTATTTAGTAACAAAGTGCCTGTGAGTTTATATACTTCTTTTCAAAAGGCTGCTGTTTTATTTTTATAAATGTATGCTGCGCTTTTTCGCATTGTTTGTTGCCCAGTTAATGGGGCACGTTGTGCACGTTCCATTTTTATGTTGTTTTTGGGAATCCTCAAAATAAAAATGACATCAAAAATTCGATTTCTTTATTGCATTTCTCTAATTTCATCAAAGCATGAAACATAATTCGTTAATATTGTAATCGTACAACAGAGTAGTCACGTGGTGCGTCATTCTCTACAGGATTCACTGCAGGGAAAATAAACATTTAATCATGAAGGCTCATTATGTATTCGTAGCAAACTTAGTCATTTTTATAGTAGGCTAATATAGATACATAAAGCACGTGTTGCCTTCATTATAAGGCTTATACAAGGCTTTTAATTTTTTGCGGCTCCGGACCTATTTGTTTTTTGTTTTTTTGGTCCAATATGGCTCTTTCAACATTTTGGGTTGCCGACCCCTGGACTAGGCCAAAACCCCTTCCTCAGTGATGGAGAATTGTCACATTGGCAATGTTCCACTCTTAATTATAAACTATATAAAGACTTAACATATGGTAACCAAGAGTGATGACCACACCACTCTCTTAGTAGTCCAACAGTGAAAATCAGTAATATGGTTAAAAATGTCTTGGAGCATAAGTTGAGGAAATGTGCTCACACCCAAAATTCTCTCAAATGGTATCAAATATACTCTTAAAAAAAACGTAATATCTCCAGAATTGATAACTATTTCTATCCTCTTATATTCTACTATTACAAACAGTTTATGAAGGTATGCAACAATAATCAATGTCCAGTTTGTACTAATGTTTCAATATTGTGGACAATATTTCACGAAACAAATTATACATGAAAACTTGGCCAACTTACTGATTTGAACTTCTTTAAATATATAGAACAACCACCTCACCATGTTTTAACTAGCAGAGGAACACCATAACAACCTACAATGTTACTGATCCTTACATTTCATGTCTGATTCATGACAAACACATATTGACTTATACACATATTTAACTTCATATTGATATTGGTACTGACAGAGATCACTGTGGGAGGGTGGAACAGGACCTTGTTAAAAAGGTGAACTCATAGTCTCATCTGGTGTTTAAAAATAAAGCTACAGAACTATGAAGTGAAATCTGATGTAAGTGCAAGTATTTCAGTCTGATTTTGAGCTGCTTTTAACTTCCATGTTCATGCTGAGGCTAGAATCACTTAATACTTAGTACTTAGGATGTTTCATGCTAGTCTTTAGATACATTTTATTTGAATATGACCGAGCGATTCCATGCAGATTGTTTCCTTTGACATCATTGCAGTGTCATCTTACTGAATATCTGAGCATTCACTTAAGCCAGATCTGAATAAATGGCATCTTCAAAGAATATATATCATCTTCAAAATTTGTCTTCCTACTGTCAAATCCTCTGACCTATGGATACGATACCACAATCCAATAAAACAACGCAAAATGTTCTTGGAGAAAAGACATTTTTACCAAGAGATTGGTGAATGGGTTACTTTTATATTTTGACTCCCTCTTCTAAAGCTTGTTGATTTTAGCTCAGACTCAGTGCTCAGCAGGCACCATTCATCTAAACTAATTTAGTCACATGTGTCCAGGACTATAAAGCTGTTCACTTTGCTTTCTGTTGTTCCAGTCTCCCTCAAATACATTGAAATTGCAAACTACTGGAAGCTATTTGCAAAATGTACCTAGCAGAAGCTCTGAGAAAAGTGACATGCTCCAGGCTCCCTGCTATCCCTTTTGGGTATGCTGACCATAACTTAACCATGTTGTTGATTTAAGTTCACTTAGTTTTTTGTTCATTAAAAATTCCTCTTGTCTACACTCACTCCTTGTATTAACTTAATAGAACACGTACTTATTATCATTACACTTTTCACAATATAGATTTCAAATTGCAGTACTGTATATACTTTTTAAGTACTTGTGTTATGAAATATATCATTAGCATTTATTTCACAACAAAAAACATTCATCATATTTTAACATCTAGTTGTTGTAATTCTACAACATTATCTAATAAATAGGATTAAAGGGTGTTCATTTACGTGAAAGAAAATTCACTTAAAACATCAACACAATCAGGTAATTTGTCGCTTTAAGTTTGTTTATTTTGAACAAAACTTGAATTTGTTTGACCAGGTTTTTAATACCAACTTAACATTACATTACAACTTACACAGTTAATTTTCTGCATTTTTTTCATGATTTGTTTGAAGAAAATTAGACAACAAGCTCAGTATCTCAAGACACAAATTATTGTAGTGTAATCTTGTTACAATACTTGTTTACAAACAGATATTTTAAAAAGTTTTTTTTATATAGCTGCAATCCAGTGGATATTAATAAAACTAACAAGCTCTACTCATACATCACTGAAAAACACAAACGCCAAATATGTCCTTCTGAAATAAAACAATAACAATGCAACACATTTCATTTTAATACGAGCATCATTATGCACACTATTACCTTTGATATGAACTCCAGCCAGATTCAGATTTAATGTTTTTCTATCTAATTTTATTAACAGCGTAAACTATTCAACTCCTCATTGAACGTTTTCAATAAAAAGGCAGACATAATACAGCATATTTTGCATCAAGGAAGGGTTGGGTGTGTTTAGATGTTGAGTGATAGAAACAAATTGGTGTGTAGGCATTAATGAAAGATGACGCATCCAACATAAGCCACACGTTACGGCCTGGATAGATAACCTGGCATTAAACAGCACTTCCCCATGGCTCAGATCCTGAATCATGAAAAAGCGTAGCCCAGCAGCACCTGTCACTCACGCCCAGGAGTGCTGCTTTGAGACGGGCACCCATCTGAGACTGTGCGGGTGTTGCAAAATGAAAGGGAGTAAGAGAAAGGATCATATAGGCACAAAGGAAAATACAAGAATGAAGGTAATTTATTCTCCTCATAAAAAGGAGGAATCGTTTGGAGCCACATTACCATAGCGTTTCAGAGTCGGAGCGCGGGGGGAAAAATGTCATTATCGCATGTTTGTGGGCTGAACTCAATCACACCTATATCTGAGAGCGCATGGCGACACTCTGCTGGAGCAGAGAAAACTATCTGTTGATATTCTGACAATTATGTTCCCTCCTGTTCTCCTCGTTTCCTTTCCGTCTCTCTGGCCACGAGATTAAAAGAGCTCTAAACCCCAGACAGCACATGGCGAGCTTGTCGACTCACCGGCAAGCCATGGCAAACCTGCTCCTTGCCGCTGCTAATCCCACACCGTTTAACGGCCTCCTCGCTTCGTCTCACTAGCCTTCTGCCTAATCACGACTCAGATCTTCAGATTGCCCTAGCAACCCAGCCAAAGATCGGAGCCATCCTCCCCCCAACCCTAACCCAACACACACCCACAAGAGATCCATTTCATTTCTCTCACTTTCTTTCCTCCTCCCTGCGCTCCGTGCTCTTAAGTGCCTGTTTAATCACGGTCATTAATGATTCTCCCTCAAGTTGGTGCTTCTTGTTTGAACATGTGGACAAAAAGCCATATATATCGGTCCGCTAAGTGCTGCCTTTAATCTGCTGGTTAAGGGTCTTAAAGCGATGCGTTCTGGATGTCTGTAAATTCCCTTGCTTTTTTGAAGTTCGATCACTCCCAGGTGGCGGATCCTAATTATCCTCGAAAGCAGAAGGATCGGCAGTGGATGCGGAGCTGGTGGGGCGGTGTGGCCGAGCCGTTTTACAGCACAGACGGGCCAAGATGAAAGTGTGAGAATGCAGGCCCCTCGGCTTGAGCCACAGCAGGGGTAAGAGGGACCTGCACATTACCTGCTCACTTAAAGGAAAACAGCTCTCTGCATCAATGCTCAGTTCAAGCAGAACAACACAGACCACATTTAGAACATGGTCTTTTAGTAGAAGCTAGTCATTTGTTTTGGGTGGTATGGCATGGATTAAGTCACATTATGCCATGGTCTGTCTGAGTAGTTAATTCTGATTGGCTGGCAGGTGTTGATCAAGGTGTTGGAGCCCAATCGAGTCAACTGCCAGTACAAGGAGCGATAACAGAGAACAAGAGCTAACATTAAAGTAAGTTACTGTTCACTTTTCTTGTTCACATTTCACATTAAAACGAAACAAGGAGCTTCAAATTTCAATGAATTTGAAGACATTATTTTTAAGTTTTTCTTTGTTGGCGATAGTTTTGAAAGCTAATCTTTGTGTTTTTAGTTGCAGAGCGACATATTTCTCAGTCCTCGCTCAACTTGAGCTTCTCCAGCTCAGTGGAAGGTTGAATTTGTTTGAGTTAAGGTGCTGTGTTCAAGATAATCGTTTATAGAGGCTAATTTCAACCAGATCAACATCCATGTTCTGTGACTATAATAAGCAGAGCCTACTATGGGAAGGAAATGCCAAATCAGAGTAAATGTTATCTGTGTTAAAGCAAGTTTCAAACTTTCTGAGTGGATTTAGAAATCGTGAATAAACTACAATTATGATGTGCTTTTTGTATATGAAGCTGGATTATGCTAAAGTCTCAAGAAATAAAATATCTCTCTGATAACGACAAAACAATCAGAAAAGAACAGTTTTCAGTTATTTCCTGGTTTGTGTCCCGGATCTCTTTTAAATATCACATACTTTATCACCGAATTGTATATTTATGGGTGGAGCACGATCTAGATTAATTTGACCTTACATGACTATTTTTCTCTGTCAGGGCCAGGAAGGGGTGAGACGCTTTTTTTCTGCATAGTCAAAACAAGATTAATGAGTAAAGTTTCCACTCATTTAATGCAGCTCAGATGTTAACAATAACTTAAATATACATTTGGATGTTCTTCCCTTTGACATTGATGCATTTAAAACTGATTAATGCTGCTTAACTGCTGTATATTTCTTACACATATTATTTACTAACTGGCCATTTAGAGAAATCAAAAGGACTTCTATTCCACTTCCATGCAGGAATGGGTGCATTTATGTAATGTACTTTTATTCATTGAATCCAAATGAAACCCTTTTTAAAGATGAATCAATCTTAATTCTTAAACAATCAGCTAATAGTTCATCATATATGAATGTCTCATTTAATTCTTTAGCCTTATAACTTTAATAGTTCAAAATATTTTAATATTTAAATTAATTACATTTGAAACCTATATTAAAAGTAGGGATGCACCAAATTGAAAATTTGTGGCCGAAGCTAAATTATAAATAAATGGTTGGCCGAATAAAGAATATTTATCAAATTTGGATGTAAGTTTTCCATAGTTTTTAATATTGCATGAATAACTAAGAATACATTTGACTTGTTTTGAAATAAAGTAAAAGTATGAAAAAGATCAATTCGAACAGTAACCCAGGGCCAGGACAAATTTGTCAATAACAGTACTTTATCTTCAAAATAAAATAAACAAATCTTATTGTTTTTCACAGACAAAAACATATTGATAAGATTCAACTAAAGTGCGTAAGAAATCTTAATATATGTTGACCTGTGTTGTAGTGCTGCTAGCATTCCTTTTAGCTGCTGCGTCAGTCTCTCTCTCGTATTCGCTGTGCTGTTCCAGGTGTTTGGCTATTAAATTACATTTTAATACAGTTGTGCTAAAGATTTTAGCAAATGTACCACTTCTTGATGATCATTCATTCTGTCACTTTAAAATACTTGCTGACATTTTGAAGAAGACGGTAAAACATATCATCGTGGCATGTCACTATTCTGCCCTACTTAATCTGGTTTCCACCGAAGGCCGAATGTGACTTTTTTTTGCCATATTCAACCGAATTTTCGGTGCATCCCTAATCAAAAGTCTATCCCTGTTGCTGCTTGGAGAATAGAAAAGGTTACTGATAGAGCCTATTTTCAATTATGTGGGCTACTGAGGGCAATGTAGAGTCACAATCATTCTGATGTTCATGTTTGTTAGAGTGTGAAGAAACCAGAATTCCTGGAGGTTACCCACAAGAGTCTAGGAAGACATCATTCTCCCTATCTGATCTCAGTTAAGCTAAGTTTTAAATTTAAATTTTTTTTTCATCCTATAAATATAGTCTGATATCCATCGAAGTCTCCGGTCCTGCACAGTTTAAAGCATAATAGTGCTCAACATGACTCCCTCTTCAACAGACCGAGAACAATAAGAAAGATTGGCGTTATTCACAGTACAAGAACTCAAACTGTGAAAATTTCAAGTACAAACTGTCAAGCGAATTCTGATCATTGCAAAAACCTGTATGCTAGACGTTTCCTTTCATCATAATCAAATTTAACAGCCCGTGCTTTCAGTAGTAGCCTAATAATTGGCAGACGGGACTGGATTTAGCTTATGTTAGCCTTTTTTCCACTGCCAGTCTGGAATATAATAGCTCAAGGACCCCTGTCAGCACAAAAACATATAAAAGCTTCTAGACTCGTGAACCCTACTTGTCCCACACAGAAAGCAAGCGTTGGGTGCTTTTAATTGGACAGCAAGGGGATGACCTTTTCTCTGATTGGGCAACCACACTATGCATTAATGCAGCCCTCATGAGTATCCCTAACATCCTTTGGGGTTAAGAGTGGGTAGGGTTAATATATGGAGTTTCAGGAAAGCAGCAATGGCTGAACTCCCCAGGGTGAAGATGGCATTTTACACTCGCCATTTTATTAGAGTCCAGTAAACCACAACAGGCCAGTAGAGCAAATGCTGATGTGAAAATTAAACAGGGTAATTTGTTAAAATCAAACAAGATGCAATGCTTTGAGGCCACAGAGTGCGTGTTGGTGGGTGGGCAATGTATATGTGCCAGAAACATGGTGGTATTATATTTAAATGTGCTAACAGGAATAAGACAGTGTATCAAAGGGTCGCCACAGACACACTACGATCAATGTAGATCTCTCTTACCTTCCCAATAAGAGGGATGTCCACTGAACCCCATGTATCAGCTCCCCAATGTACCATCCCAGAGGCGAAGTCTGCGGTCACAATGCCTGCAACTAAATAAAGAAATAGATTTAAAATCAGCGAGTACAAAACATGTCTAGAGGTCTCAATTATAAATGGTGTGGATATAGCTGTGTGGTATGGCCAAACATGATATCACAATAATTATTTTCACATAAGTCAAAAAGTCACTTATTATTTGAATAGATGCCAAATCTTCATTTGTCTAAGAAATAAAAACAAATTCATCCAGAGCTAATCAAGTTAATTGTGGTTGTAAACTACTTTGTGTTGTCAAAACAAGGGAAAAAAACGGCATGATTAGTCTAATCGAAATCGCAAATATGTGACACAAAGTGGTGATCGAATGGGGATTATATAAACAAAATGAAAGTCTTTGTTGACATATAGCTTCGTTTAACAGAACTTACCAATAAACTCTCTCACTCATGAGAGAGTCTAAAGAGTTGACTGGAAAGTTAAAAATGACAAAAAGCAGGATTTTGCCAAAGTTGGAAAGTTTACACATGGAAGTCAATGGAAATCTCCTTACTTCTGCTCTCAAGCAATCAGCTGAGGAAAGTTGAGGGTTAATATTTGGTGAAAAACTACTGTATCTTTGTAAATGCTTCCTCCAGAAAATATAATGAAAAAGAACAAATCCAGACTCCATCATGGAACCGTGAATATTATTCAGCTACTTTGCATTGACCATATATTGGTGGAAACAAAGGAATGCTTGGTTTTGTTGTGAACACAAATTTGGATATTCTGATATACACTACATTTTAATCAGGAGTCTTTACACCATTTTGAAGTGAGACCCTAGATTCTTTTAGAACAAGAAAACACACCAACTAAAAAGAATGCAAGACTCACCAATACCAAAGATGATTTTGTAGATGTGCACTGTGGAGAAGTTGAGAAAGAAGAAAGCTAGGTTCACAATGAAAAGTGTGAGGCACAGAATAACACAGATCCACTCTTGTAGACGCTTTCCTGCAGAGACAAACACAGAAAAAAACATGAGCATATATGTTAACACTCATATGAGAGATTAAGATAGCAAACACAAAAATATTAAAGAAATTAACAACAACCTGGCTGCTACAAAAACGTGGTCATTATTTACCTGTAAACAAAAATTTAAGAACATTCAATAAAAATAATTTAATGTTATATCTGACTTATAATGTCTAATGTTATATCTTAGACAAGAAAGTACACCAATGTGATATGGGTTTTTTAACCAAACATTGCAGTTCCAAAGTAAATCATGGCCTTGGACAAATTACTGTTTGTGGTACGATTTGATTGCACACCCAGTTTTTGATCTCAATAAATGTCTTTGACAAAACGGTGTGTAATATCCCATACAAACGGCATGTCTTCAATGATCAGTCTGTCATTCCCAAAACCACATAATGCTGGAATGCATCCCTACACATAACATTTCTACAGTGGAAACCAAGCCAAACCATTTCAGTTCAAGAGTCAAGAAAAGCCTACTGGGGTCATTGGAGAGTAGATGAGCTAATTGTGTGTAATTAAATGGGTGGGAATGATTATATCGTGTGCTCAGGAGTAATCGATTGGACTATGACAAGCTGTAGGGAGAAGCAATAGTTTGGATCTCTTGCGTTTACGTGACACAGCGAAACATACCAGGACAGGGCAAAGGGCATCAGTGAAGCGGCCCCAATGGCATTGTCTAGACCACCATAACATTGGTGTGTTATAACGAGTATCCATGGAGAATGATTAAAGCACTAATGCATTATTCACAACAAAGAGAGAATTAGTCGAAATTTCAACTCTCTCCAGATCTACATGTCCATTTTTAAAATCTTGCATATTCAAAACACAGCACCTTTCACCAGTTCCGTCTGTATCTCATCCTTCCCATTCCAGTGTTCTCTGTCTTTGCTCTTCTGTTGGGTGGATGTGGGCATTGAGAGGCACAGTGGACTCAGCTCTTTTGAAAATTTAATGCCATTAGAGGAGCCGTCCTGAGTGGATTGGGAACGTGAGGAGGTTGAGAAGAAGATATTGATGACGACTATTTATAGCGTCTCAGTGGGCAAGCCTAAACCATGAGCCTGAACAATGGGCCACATTCTGTTAATTTACTCGCAAGCCTGGGTTAAATCTTATGTCGTTTTAAGAGCATCTGCCATCCATTACATAAGATTACATTAATTCCATACTTTACTTTTACCCTTCCATATGCATTCAATGTTGACAGTGACTGATGGAATGCAGGTTGACTAAGCACAAAATCACAAACCAAATTTTTTTGAGTAATTCCTGAAAGACACAACTTTAAAAAAAATAATAATAATATAAAAAAATAAATAAATAATAATAAATAAACATAAGCGTCACGGTGGCGCAGTGGGTAGCACGGTCGTCTCACAGCAAGAAGGTTGCTGGTTCTAGGCTCGGCTGGGGCAGGTGGCATTTCTGTGTGGAGTTTGCATGTTCTCCCCGTGATCACGTGGGTTTTCTCCGGGTGCTCCGGTTTCCCCACAAGTCCAAAGACATGCGGTATAAGTGAATTGAGTAAGAACGATTGCCCATAGTGTTAAAGTTTGAATGTGTGTGTGAATGTTTCCCAGTGATGGGTTGTGGCAGGGAAGGGCATCCGCTGCGTAAAACATATGCCAGAGAGTTGGCGGTTCATTCCGCTGTGGCGACCCCGAAAGGGAAGAAAGCCGACATGAAGATGAATGAATAAATAAACATATATATATGTAGAATTCAGAATATAATAACTTGCTACTTTAAACGATTAAGCAAGTGTGTATAAGCAATTTATAGGTTTTATGTGTACCTAAAAATGCTCACAATAAAAACAAGTACTTTTTAGTTCATTTAAAGACAAAGATGTTAACTGCATATATATATATATATATATATATATATATATATATATATATATATATATATATATGACGTTGGTGCATATATATGACCTCATCCTCAAAATTCAGAACCAAAAAGTAACTTTGTTAGCCGAGGACAGAGCTTGAGATCGAGTCGCTGAGACTGTCGGTGCTGAAGGGACCTATTCATGCTTTTCAGTGATGGACATTAACAAAGTAAATGTAATTTGTTACTGTAATTAAGTAGCTTTTTCAAGTTTCTGTACTTTACTGAAGTGTTTTCATTTGGGGAGACTTTTTTAACTTCACTACAATCCAACGTCAAATATCTTACTTTTTACCCAACTACATTTTGCGAAATAATTTGCTCTTTGTTATTTATGAGTGGATAAAAAAATTAATTGGTCATCAATATATTAATTGGACAATCACTATAAAGTGTGCACTCTGTTTTGAATTGTTTTGGTTGCCACTTGATAATATGTACTTAGCGTTTATGCAGTTCAGTCTCAGTTGAACAGCAGTGTTTTTTTTGAAAGCGCTCGTGCCTTAATAAATGATGGAAACACCCATGGCCTTATCTGCACCATTTTTTTAAGTCCTTGAAAAGAAGAAAGACTCCTTAATTATACTAAAAATAATTTGTCTTTTCTGTCTGTCCCGGCCCTGTCAAATTTCTTCTTACAATAATTTTTTTTTTTTTAATTTTTTTTAAACCAAATTATGAGATTTCCGGTCAATTTCTTGTTTTGCTTGTGTGATTCAAAAAACAGATTTTGGGTTGGAAATTTCATTTTCACGCGTGGTTGAGACTGACATACTACTTATTCTCAATTGGCTCAACCATTCCGTAATCATCTTTAGCGTCACACATAGTTTGTCACAATAAGTCAGAAAGCACGACAAGGATGCAGTCTATGAGAATTATTCATACATTTTCGTTCAACTTGTTATAGTTTAAACTAATTATTGCGATGATATATGCTTTAGGCTTAAGTGTCAAAGTCTTTTCACATATAGTTTAAGCAACAGTCTTGACAAAAATCACAACAGTACATTATAGCCATAATAAATCATAGTACTTTGGATACTTAGCCACAATTTAAGGCAAATACTTTTGTACTTTTACTCATGTAAAATTTAGAAGGGAGCACTTTTACTTTTACTGGAGTAATATCTTACAGAGTGTATCTCTACTGTAATTCAAGTACTTGGTTTGTGTACTTTGTCCACCACCGGTGTTTTTATCTGCTAATGATAACATACAGTTAAAACAGATGTTGCTTTTTAAGAAGTTCACAATGATGATGACCAGATCCAGGTAAGAGGAGGTGAAAAGAAAACTAAAACTGATACTCTAAACATAACACATTTCAAAACAAAACAAGGTTTTAACACATGGACAAAACCTGAGAATATGAAATTTACAAACTCAAATTACTTTTGGCTGTCCACTGAAAAAAATCCACTGATGCAAAATATATATATTTTTTTACTTTAGAAGAATGCTAAACTATACACAAAAATCTATTTTTAAAAAAGGCAGCAACATGTATTAATTTATTGAATATTTCTGTATTGTAGTATGTGTCTATATAAAAGCTACTATATAGTAGTATGAATTCTATAGTTTGCTTTCAGCAGTCTTGCCTTTAATTGTTAATTGTAGGAAAACATAAAGAGCTCAAATAGGCTTTGGTTGAGCCATTGCTACGACTACAAATTTGATCATTGGACGTTTGATCGAAGTTTACTGAGGATGTGAAAAAAGCATGTTACCCTCACATCAAATGAGCTTTCAACACTGACACAGACACTATTTAGACATAAACATGTCATTTACATATTCTAGTAGATAAGTGCAAGCTTTTTAAAGATAACTGGCTGGTGTTGGGGAATTAATGGCCCCTCCTCAAGCAGCAGACATAATATGCAATCTCAGAACGCAAAAATTTACATAATGAAAAAAAACATTGTATCTAGTATTTTAACTGATTTTTTTTACAGTGTATCAAACATGTCCATTATAAACAATTTTGTATGTAAAGCATTGATTTCAAAGCATTTGTTCCCAGTGTCAGTTTAGGATACTTATGTTACAGATCTTTAGTGTTATTTTACAATAATGTTTATGCCACTTTTTGTTTATTGTCTTAGTACTAACATCCTACAAAATCTTTTACAAAATCTACAGAATCTTTTTCCCCACTTTTTAAAAGTGGCTCTTTGCCCTGAAATGTACTCCACACATTCCACTTACTTTGTTTGTGGTAGGAGGATGACTACAGCCTTAAAATGAAATGCTTTTAGAAGTCTTTCTTCCATTTTGATTGTTTTTATAAGCTCTAAAACCATACAGGGAATAGTGACTGTAATGCCACTGAATCTCTAGTAAAATTTGGCCTCTGTGGAGTTCAATCTCCTCATACAAATAACTGTTTTTGAATTGTCTAGAGTTAAAAGAGCAGTTGTACTTAATGTAGCTGCTCAATGGGAAAGTCCAGGTGAAGCCCATCCAGGAGTTGAGAGATAAAGTCAAGCCATTTTGTCCATTACTTCATAAAAATATCACAGCTGCTTTAAGCACATTTCAGACATGGTCCCATTTTACAGGAAACTAACTGCAAAAAAAAGAGAAAAACCATATGGTTGTCAGAACCATATCTGAGAACTTCCACAATTTTTTGAGACAGATTCTTTAAAGATTTGGGTCTTCTCTTTTAGTGCTTTTTCTCTCACTCGCACGCTGATAAGTGCATAGACACACTGGGGCCGCTGTCAGGTGATCAGCGTCAGTCCTTGGATCCTCTTGCTCCCCGGTGAGGCCAGAAACTAGGCCAGGCTTCGACAGAGCCGCCGTCGCCATGCACAGCCAGAAACACCGTCCCCCTGTCCACAGGACCTGAGCGACGCACTCATTAATACAGTCCTGACAACAACGCGTTCCCCTGCAACCCCCTGTGCCATCGCTCACACCCGTAGCCCCTTTTCCTGCTCGCTGGCATTGGGAATTAACCTGGGAGGGGCAGGGGGGAGGGTAGGGGGTACTAATAGGCTGAAATTAATCAACAACGCCTGATTCGATACAGAGGAGACACTGAAATGCCCAACAACATCCAGGAATGCTAATGGTGTTCTTGTTCTCTCACTTCATCATAATGTGTGCAGGCTTTAAAATGGCATCGTCCATCCTCCGGTTGCATCTACTGAAGAGGATAAGCACAGTCTTGAGGGGAAAACACTTGTGTGTATTTGTGGACTATTTTTTTAACATCACACCTTTTATAATGCACACATCATTGGAATTGTTAGTCTCTGAAAATGACCACAACTCAAATTCTGACTGCATAGAGAAAGGACTTAAAGGCAAATGCACACTGGGTTGACTCGAGTCGACATTTTTGAGATCCTATTGGTATTGCTTTCAATTACCAATGAGCTGTGTGAGCATGCAAGGTTCATCAGATTAAGATTACTAAATCCACCAGAGGGGGAAGAGCTTTCTCATATAGAGCCCTGACGATTTGGAACAATCTCCCGGATGTTGTCCGGAGCTCAGCTACGCTCACAGAGTTCAAAACTAAATTAAAAACATATCTGTTTATTCTCGCATTCAAATAATTGGCTCTTGGGATTTGGCCAACGGATATGGTGTCTGAGCACTATAAATATAGAAAATGTTTGTTGTCTGTTACATTTTTCTAACCATTGTTTTTCGCTAGTTAGTTTCTGTTTTGTCTTTGTTTGTCTGTTTTTTTTTTCAGGTGCTGTCCGACGAGCTTTCAATCGAACAAACAAAACAAACAAAAAAATTATAATTTTCTTTTACTGTGCTTTTGTCACATTAATCTGCTAGCCCCTGATGGCAGATGGAATACTTGTATTATGTTTATGAAACTTTTCTAAACCTTGAGAAATGGAATTAAAAGAAATTCTTTCAACTAGTCCTTTCCTTCCAAGACTTCATTAAAATGCCTCAAAATGTGTTTCAGGCAAGAACAAGCAATCACGGATTGGGTAAATGATGAGTGGCTATCATTTGTTTTGGGGCAGAGTCTCCAAAAAAGCCATAATACCTTAACAGTCAAACGAGAACACCAAGAGCAGCTGGTGAAAACATGCACAAAACACAAGACAGGAGAGGAGAGAGTGTGAAAAACACCCAACAGGTGCACTGTACAAGAGGCTCGGCAAAGCTCAGTGAACATCAAGCTTTCTCGGGAACCAGGATTCAACAGCCACGCTACACAAAGAACAACATCTGATGGTGGAAGAGAATCCACCTCCTTTCCCAGATGACAAGTTACCAGATCTAAGTTCTACTATAACTACTACAACAAACAACAGCACACATACTTTAAGTGTTTCATCTATTAATCATGCTTGTACTTTATTTGTGAATGTTTGAAAAATAGTTAAGTCTAGTAAAGTAGGTGTACTGCCATGTCTAAATGTTGAAGAACAACCTTTAAATTGAACGAGACATGAATGAATACAGGCTAAAGAAATATATATTTGAGCTTGAAAGCTGGTTAGGTTCGCAAAAACAATAAGTTGTAATTCTGCCTTAGATTTCATGTTCTGAGGAAAATGCCTTAAGCGTGTAACTTATTTCAGCTTCACTTTTCATAATCTTTATATTTTAAAAACCCTCTATGTATATCCTTGTTTTGTTTCTCAAGTTATCCTGACCATTTTTTTATAATGACAAGTTTTTTTTGTAGGTTTAGTGCCTGTAAACGGTTCACATTGCTTGCAGAAGCACAATATGAAGTCAGATTTATGTTTAAGCATTTGGAGAGCCAGAGAGGAAAGACAAAACTACAAAATGTAAGCAAGCTGTGACAGAACATACATTTTTAAATGCAAATATTCAAACCTTTTTTAAAAAGCCTTAATCCTGCAATAAACCTGGACTGAAAGCTTGAGCTGGTTGAAGGAACCTCTGATAGGCTGCTTGGGGGCCGTGCTGAGACAAGAAGAGTGCAGATGAAAAGCGGAGGGGTGCGGTTTATCACCTGTCAGACTAGCAGAAGTCAGCAAGTGTGAACAGTATGTGTTGTTTGTGCTATGGAGAGTCGGGTGTTTTTTCTGCCTCTTTCCTCACCGAACAAAGGGCTCTTTTCTTCGGCGTGCTCTCCTGATGAGGCAGCGGTGGTGCGCAGGCCCCTCTGTTCTCAGAACAGCCGCGGCTCTGAAAGAACGGCTCTCACCTCCTCTGGTGAGGCAGACAAAAAGCAACTCGCACTCAGAATAGCAGCCATTCAGAGGGCCGGCCACACCACAAAGTCCTGCCAACATGCCATGACTGAGCCTTTCTCTACACAACTTCACCCATCCAACAAATCCAAGACCATCTACATGTGGCCAAAAAGGAAACAGTATCGATTCAGGGACATCAAATGCTGGCCAGGAAAATGAACCTTGTATTAGCACACTCAATTATGTTTAGCGGGATGCATAATGGCACAGGCGCACTCGCACATTGTCCCCTTGCCAGCACTCTGTAGGCCTGTCTTCAGAGGGGACTTTGGGAAAGAAGGGAGAGACAGGGAAAGTGGGTCATACATGGCGAGAGGAAGAGAAAGAGAGTGAGGGAGAGGGAGGTAGAATTCCCCTGATCAGGACAAATGGATCAGTCACAGGCCTTGTTGCTTTCATCTGTTCTCAGTGGACAACTCAACCTGGGATGCACACGCATGCACATGCACACACTCAGTTTGTGCCATAAAATGCTCTGTTATTTTGAAGAACAGTAAAATATATGAGCTTTACTTTGATATGTGCTTTTGTTAAAGTGGAGATACTCGGTGAACTGAAATTGCTGGCCATCAGGGACTTAAAGAAATGAACCATGAGTGATAATAAAATAGCCATGATGTGTCAAGAGGGATTATATTCAGTACAATTACTAATGTTACTGAATTATTTTGTTATTATCAATAGAATATTTGCATGTTAAAATGTATATTTATTTTTTTTACTTTGCTTACATTTTGTCTTTTCTCTCTCTGGTTCTCCAATCACTTTAGCCTTAATCAGGTTGCCAGATTGTGCTGAACTGAGCAGTAAAAGACGGCATTATAAGATAAGACACTACAACACAACCCCCTCATCATGATTCGATTGACTTGAGAAAACGGTTTATGCATAGCAGAGGATTTTTGAAAAGGGATGCTATTCCTTTTTGGCAGGGAATTCCTTTGACTATCTTCGATAGTTTTTCTGTGCTATCGATTAACATTATGCAAACTCAAAAAGAGTTTTTTTATCCAGTATTAATTTATATCACATTTAAAATGGAGATAATTAATTAAATTAAATCACTTAAATCACCCAGTGTGAGCCTTTGTATATTCAAGCTGAACATGGCAAATTTAACCAAAGTCTACAATCTACATTTTTCCAGCTGTCAATGAGATCTCCAGCATTGCAGTCTGTGGAGAAATCCCATCGCTGAGCCCCCAAAACATCAAACATTTAAAAAACAACTCTCGTTCAAGGAGGGGTAGTATCTTTTCCCAGCGGCCTGCTGAAGTTGTGGATCCTGGTTTGATGGTAATTTTGAATCTGTGCAACTGTTTGGAGGAGTGTGTTGTTGTTGTTTTTTTTTTTATCTGAACAGGTCTTCTCTCAAGCATCAAGTTGGTACGAAGAACAAATTTCCCCCTTAACAGGTAATACTTCCTCAAGCCTGAGTGATGGTCTGTTAAAAAAAAGGTGCCCTATTTTTTCTTTAATTTAACTGACAATGCCAGTTACTGGTGGTCTGACAGATTTTGTTTTATGTTGTATGCAGTTTCATTAAAATTTTAAAACTTCCGGCAATGGGCTCAGAAAGGTAAATGTTGTAGCAGCAAAAATGGTTATATATATTTCAGCAGTTAATAGTTTACTTATTGATCAAAAGAAATATAATATGACACGAACAAAAAGTTTCCAGGGTTATTTATGTTAGTACTTAATATCTCCTTCTCCTTACATAAAACTGCATGTTTTTGTAGCTCTGAAATAACATGTTCAATTTAACTTATCATCAATAAAGACTTAGCTTTCTTTCTGTTATTACTTTAAAAAAAATTTGTTGTCAACTAACTTGAAAAAAAAGATGGCAAAAAAATCTATGAAGATTTCAGATGCCAAAGGGTTCAAGTTCTTAAAAATCAGTTTCATTTTTATGAACAATACATGTCCAGAAAATTGATGCTTTGGTGAAGATCAGAGTTAAAACCTTCCACCTCATGCTTCCAGCAAAAACTCAGTTTTCTGCATAGATTGCAGAAGCACATTTTTTTAGAGACAACAAATATGTATCATATACTCATTTATTTCTGCTTTAGTTACAAACATATCCACACTCCAAAAGAGCCAACAACTATTCCATTAACAAACCATAAAAATTGTACTCTACATATCATTTAAATCCAGTAAAAACTCTAAGATTAGGCACAAAAATCATCAGAATCTGACGTGAATGCATTGAAACCCTTATGCAGTATAGTTGGAAGCCCGAGTCAGGTCTGAACAAACCTGGACACAATGTGTGTAAAAGAATATAATCATAGTCAAAACCATTAACAGTTGTAATACATGTTAACATATTCCGTACAACAATTTAACTTTCTGAAAAAAAAAATCCCAGAAGCAAAAGTCTGAAACTAACTATTTAGTTTCCCAGAACCTATGCACATGTGTGGATACTCATAAATATTAAACGTAATAATTCACATAATAACTCACTGAAAAGGAATGTTATAAAACAAGCTTAGAGAAGAGTGACTCCTGAGACCACATACACATATACGCACACACATACAACTGCCTTTTAATATCTCCAAACCTTCAGAGAAATGAGTCCTGAGGTTAATGTGACAGGCTGCATGCAAAAAGTGAGGCAGGACAGAGAAACAGAAAGTAACATATCACAAACTTGAGTCAAAAATCTTCTCTGAAATGTTTATAGCAGAGACTGAAACATACTTCTATCCACACGAAAGGCAAAGAGTTAAGCAGGTTTATGGCCTTTAGATTGAAAGTCATTAATAAGGCAGAGAGGGATTAAAATGCAGAGAGTGGATTTTAAATATTGAAAATTCACAGCGGAGCCCCTTCGCTGAAAACTCCATCCTAAATACAGCACTGATTGAGGACGGTGCGGGAAGGGTCGCGCTCAGAAATGGAATTTAGATAATAGTAATTATACAGATCACCCACTGTCACTGTCCCCGAGCATCACGAAACACCTACATTTACACTGAAAACTGATGGAGAACTCTATCAGAAATTAATAACAGTCTGTGCTTCCATTGCAAATGCATTTGGGCGCCCCAGCATGTATCTGTGCATCTGCAAAACAGACTGTCAGCCATTCGCATCATTATACAAGAAGTGATAATATTAAAGAGGTCATGAACTAAGAAAGCAAAACATGTCCAATATTTTGAGATCCAACAGCTGATGAAACAATAAAACAACCTTTAAAAATTGTTATTGTATTGTTAAGGATTTCATGGTTCCATGGTCCTTCAAAGAGGTGTACAAATGGACAAAGGTGTTTTTTTAAGTTTTCTCTTCTTGCCTTAACATTTTTTTTATCTCATAGTTTTACTCCTGAAAACAATGTGCATAACACATTCCAGCCCAGAGGATGCAAAAAAAAAAAGTCATGTTGGCCAATCAAGGAAGTTTTTGGTGATTTCTCTGCAACATTTTTGAGCATGTATGAGCCCTGGAGTTAGCTCATTTGAAAAACCCAGCAGGAAAAATTGCAGGTTGCCAGATCCCCCTCCTCAACATCTCTCCCTCTTCCCTCCGAGCGTCTGCTTAGCTTTTTTACCCAGTTGCTGCTGGATAGAGTAGTGCAGTGAAACAGCATATGTTTCTCAACACAAACCCATGCTCTGGCACCACGGTGACTCGGGTCACCAGGGTCAGAAGTTCAACTCAAGGTGTGCAGCCAGAGGATAGACATTCAGAATCATGAACTTATGGCCTCTTGACCTCAAGGTCAGTAGTGAACTATATACTCCGAATTAAAACCACAATAGCTGATTGGTGAAACATGACAAATGTGTTTAAATAAATGTATATTGGCACTCCTAGGGATATAAAATGGGGATATTAAGCTCTAATTTTTGTATGTATGTATTGGAAAGGGTGCTCAGGACCCAGCTTTAAGAGAAAGAAATGTAAATGCCTTGATTTTGGAATTTGCTAGGGGGCACTGTTGAACTGGCAGTGGGTTGAAGAAAATAAGATTACACAGCTAAGGAACGTTTAACAATTCAGCCGCTGTGAGTGAACTTCAGAAGGAACCGCGTTAGAAATGCAATTGTTCTGCAGTCAGAAGGTGAAGTACAGCTGTGTGCCCAGAGGGTACTGGCTCTTCAAAATCAGTGAACGCTGTGTCCAGCTGCTTTAGCAGGAAAAACTGATCATCGGTCTCATGAACCATGAGTCAGAATCTGATGTTCACTGCAGAGACAGATCTGGACCAACCAGGTTTTAGCTTTCTGTAAAAAAAAAAAACTATCTGCACATTTAAAACAGATGAAACCATAAAGTATTTAATTTTTGACCAATATTTAATTTTAAATGGTTTGAATTATGAAACTTTTTATCTTATTTCTTTTTGTTCAATGTGTTTGTACATCAGTTTGTCTGAATGACAATGTTTTTATTATCATAAAATTATACAAAAATTATGTTTATTATAAGAAAACACAAAAAGGCTAATAAAAAATAATTTGATTTAATTAAATGACTTTAGTTATTGTTACTTAAATATTAAATATAAACATTCAAAATTATACATTATAGAAAAGGCACCAAAAGTTAGATCTTTTAAATAATTGAAATTGTAGAGAACAACAACTGGACGGAATTCACTGCTTCATCCAGCTTTTCATTATTTCTATTTTTGAAATTTACAAACTGGCTTATGAATCCTTTCCACTGTGGGATGATGGACTGTAAACATGCTGGGAAACACCCACATCTTTACGATATTAATAACCACATAAAAATGTGACCCTCGTAATGTTGTGTTGATGATATATTTTGGAACCAGAGTTTACTCATTAACAAAGTTATCATGAACTGTAATCAAACTAAATCATAACTTCTCACACTTCTTAAAAGATAACTACAAAATCATATTTCTTTTTATTGGCCTCAATTCTTCTAAAAGATGTGAAAAGGCATTGCTTAAACAGTGTAAAACCCATTCAGGAGGTAAATAATTATTTAGTAGTGAGGGCATTGAGGGTTCAGCAGGCTTGTGCATTATGTCTGATTTAACCTGTTCTCCTGTTAGTAATGTAACACGTACCACTGGCCAGCTGCCACACTAACACACTCGAGAACCTGCTGACGAGAGAACACGCGAAAGATCAACTGCTTGCAAGTGACTCTGCTCTTTGGCAGCTCTAATTTCTTTCATGGAAATCTTGGCAGCAACTGTTTTGCTTTCTGAATGTTAAAGGTTGTTTGATATCGCAATATAAAATCCTAAAACAGATTTCAGAATGCTTAAATCAGGGTAATGGTATACAGGCATTATAACAATTTAATAATAGATTTCGGGAATGTTAAGGTCATTTTGTGTGTTTTAAAGAAACACTTGGCAAAGAGGTATAAATCAAATCATTATTGAAAGCAGAATAACACATTTAAAAACACAATTACAATTCAAAAACCATAATAGCAAATTCAGCAATATAACACTCAGGAAATTAGAAAACACATTAAGAAAACAGAAAATACAACATATTCAATATAAAAAAAAACATTCAGATAACTGATCCTGGTCCAAAACGTGTCATATGGCAAAATTAATTTATCATCATTATGTTACATATTTAATCATGTATTATCATAAAAGTTAACTTTAGTCTCAGTATATCTGCACCCATTAGTCACTTGGAGGCTAGGTGGTTGGAATTAATTCCATAATGCGAAATATTGTTTGATTCTTAATTTTGAGTTACAAATGCTAAACAAGCAAACAAATTAAAGGTGTAAAATAAGGCCATGTTAAAACAAAAACAAAGATCAAATAATAACAGTCAAAAGAAAGTGAGGGTACCCACTCAGGTACCCCTCATGCATAGTTTCCTACTAAGCAGGAAATATCCACCCTGACTGCTCATGTGACCCAATTACAAAAAAAAACTCAAATTCATAACAAAATATAATTAAAATTTCTCTGCTCTTACAAGTGTGAAACTTTCACAACATTAACTGATCAACGGGCTACAAGTTATGAGAAAACGCAAGTTACGAGACTAGAACAACAATCTTCTATAGTAAAATAATATTTTCTCAATCATATGAGTGAAATTAGTTTGCAAGCGGAACTGGCAAAGTCCACTAATCAGATCACGACTTCAGGATTCCTGAAGTGCCTACCATAAAAAGCACCAAACCATCAGACCATTAGCCAATGTTCGGTCGGCGTGAAGTCAGAAGCTGAGACTAACGTCAATAAACGCCAATTAAAAATCATACAAATCCATACGAGTCCCCCTTTACCTTCAATCAAGCATAATCTTCAAGTTGAATTGAAATATTTCCATTCAAAGCCATGCTCATATGACATGCTACTGTATGCTGACACATTTCTGGCTTATCAGCTGGATTGCTCCCTTAAATAAATACAGTGGTGTTTAACAGCTGATAAGCTTCAATCTCTTTCTCACTCGAAGGTCAGAGTGTATCAATTGTGAAGCACTTTACAGCCTGCTCATTGCTCTTTCCTCTCCGCTCAAGCTTTTCAGTCAAGACGTCAACCTGCCAGAAATAAGTAGCAGACTTAACGGACCAGAGTCAAGACCACAGACTGCATAGGAAACTAGATCGTGTTGCAAAGTAATACTATATTGATCTCTTTCCCTGTCTCTCACTCAAGACTCACTCCCAGCAAGCATCCTGGTAGCCAGAACCATGGCTGACAGAGGCAATGGGGGAAAACAGAAAGTAGCCTGTAAATCCTGTTTACTTTGCAGTGAATCTGTAAAGTGGGATAAGAAGCACAAAGAGCAGTCAGTGGTGCATGACACGCAGACATATGGTGGGGAGAGGCGTCCAGCTGTTTGGCTGTCCTGGGGTTACAGTAATGAGCCAGAGGCTTCGTCGAGCAGACTGAAGCCTCATCAATCCCTTTTCACCAGTAAGCCTTAATACTTCCAAACAGCATTCCTGCTCTCCTCGTCTCAGACTGGAGCGAGCTCAAAGCAGCTACAGACAAGCCTCTGGAGCGTCTGCTTTTAGCTTCCCTGACATTTTATACCGGGGCTCAAGAACCTGCGCTCAGTGCCCCATCGCAGATGGGCTGCAGTTCAACATCAGCACAAGAGAGTCCCTTCAAATAAGAGTGGCGTTAAGTAACTCAATGCGATACCGAGACTCATATGCCCCCCCCAAGTGACTTCATCATGTTTAATTGCGTTTTAATAGTGTAATGTGGTGACTTAAAATAAAACTGCATTTTTTTATTGCATTTAACATTTACATTTATTAACATAACAACCTGTATAAAAACACTCTTCTCTACAGACAACAGAAAATCATTTTTAACAATTAGCGTGAGCTTAATGTTAACACAAAATAAACACAATCAGTGGAACAAAGCTAAATAAAATTGATGCTGATTCAAATATTTATAATGATACATTAATACTATAATAAATGTTTGCTGCTTCCTGTGTGTTTAAACACAATAGATGTGCTATTACAATGTTTTTTTGTATATAAATGTCTCATATACTCATTTAATTGAGACAGAAGGGACAAATGTTAAAAACACCCTTAGATAGAATTACACAGAACAATGGGATAACATATACACCCTCCTGAACTAAAAAAAACTACAAACTCAACTCTCGATCATTCAAACACAGAAAAAATATATATCTCATTTTCTTTGCAATACTTAGAATAAGTAGAATATAGCTGATAAACAATATGGAGTGGCATAACAGCATTCTACTTAAATCAATGACTTTTTAATCACAGCTTCAAACTAGTGTCACATGACAAGATGAGGCTGGGCCTCCGGTGAGAGGAGAGCATGCAGGGAGCTTTTTGGTGGTGTGTTTGGGTTGGGGGTTAATAGCTTTTCCTAATGTGCAGAGATGGACTGGATCCTCATTACATATTTTCAAAACATAAATCTATCTGTTGATGTGGTGATTGTGTTGGATAATTTCAGTGGACTGAGAGTAACTAACATGTAAAAAAAAACTCAGTGTCATCAGTGTCACAGCTTGAAGTTAGGAAACGATGAAACCTCAAATGGAAATGAATAAATGTATTTGTTAATGCAATTTTTGCTAAGCACATTTACCTGTAATTACTGGAAATAAATTTGCCAAGACTGAATCCATACCGAGAGTGAAAGAAATACTTACTTACAATGGAACACAATGAACAAAAACACTGATTACTGAATCCAATGAATACCATTTAAGCAATCCAGAATTCCAGATCCAGAGTCTAAAAAATTCATATGTTAAAGAACATTTTTGTTGTAAAACTCCAAGGGTTTGAACAAAAGAAAAGGTTAATTAATTAGTGTGTAAATAAAATCATGATAATGATCAAAACCATGACTAATTTTGAAAGCCTTGTAGAAAGAGGCATTCAAGTTTGTGACGTCACACTCCTATGAATCTTGATAGAAACTTTCAATACTCTAGTTATCATCTGCAAAGACTAAGTCCTCTGCCACACCCTAGTGTGGCTTGTTTCCCCAACTATGGCCCAGTGAAAAGAGATGTGTTCACTGCTCAGGTGGCTGGCATGTAATAGTGTGAGCATTGTTTGCAGCCGAGTATGGGACGTGACATCACTCAAGTGACTCTCTTTTGTATGTATATACTCATATAGGAGCTAACGAATCACTTCGGCAGATTGTATATTGTGTTGTGTGTCTTCTCTTCACAAACAGTTTTAACTAATAAATTAAAAAGCAGGAAAACAGCCATGAACTCTCTCCCTTCTCATCTCGACTATATCTTCTCTTCATGTTTCCTTCAAAACAGACACAACATTATGAAGTAAGCACCTTCAGTGTTCAATGTGGGTGCAGACCTGAACAGGAGTGGAGAAAGTTTCTTATCGCGTTCGGGCTTGGTTCAAAGGAGCCAGGCTTAGTGTAAGTACCCACTGAGCACAAGTGCACTTCCACGGTAGGCTACCAAACACATTCGTGTGTACTTCAGAGCCAGAGCATACAGATCCATGCAGGAAGTAAACAACCAAAACACTCGGCATCGGAGGGTTATTCAGACTATTTAAACAGACAGACTTTAGAATCATATGCTTTGTTTTTTATTTCACCTGTTAGGTAGCTTTAACTGTCAGCTGCTTAACTGTAAACAATATATACATTGAAAATAGTCTATATGGTTACATTTAGCCTAATTCGGACATATTTTAATGAAATCCAAAGTTTTTTGTTCACAAACTACACATGTACACAAAGCATGCGATTTGTATACGTCCTATGTATGTACACAATCTTGCTCGCTGTGAGACAAGTCTCGCAGGAAATTGATCAAAACTTCAGTAAACATGGAAGAGAATGTAATTCGAGGCGATTGTGAGGCTTTATTTGAGTTAATTGCCGATCAGAGACAGCATTATTTCAAACAAGTCATATCAGGAAGAAGAATAAAAAAGAGGTAATTATTAGTTCTAATACTTCACTTTCCTTCCATTGGCTGTTGTGAAATTTCCATTGACTGTATATAGCATGGACAGAGTGTTCGAGACGTCACCCATAGGTTACTGACAAAGTTAAATGTAGCTCAGAAAGGGCGTATTCAGTACTCGAAAACGCTTCCTCAGAGGCGAGACATGCCTGTCGTGAAGGCGTCTGATTAACAATCTTAAACAAACAAATTTAAAAAAAGAGTTCACCCCCTCAGAGTGTTCATGAAGGTCAAAAGTAGAAATCTGAATCAACAAACAAAAATGAACCAGGGGTGGAAACATGTTTTATTAGCTCTAAAGTTGGTCAGTTTTAACATAAAAGTGAATGAGAATTTAGAGTGAGCCTCAAACGGTCGGTCCAGTCACTTCAGTTCACACTTCTAGAGGCAAAGGAGGAGGTTGTCCCTTGGAAACTTCCTGCCCACGACCATAAATGTGCCATCTGTCCCAATACAATGAAGTAAAATTTGGATAAGTGTGACCTGGTTGTTCAGACTGAGGTCGAAGAATTGGAAATGTATTAGATTAAGGACCACATATAAAATCAACTTGGGTCGGATTTGAACAAAAACAATATCTGAGTTGAGCTGTTCTGACTGTCCTGAGAAGATCAGACAGAGGTTTCAAATGGGCAAAAAAAAAAAAAATAGGATTTGGGTCACTTTGAGCTGGTGTCTGATTGTGGCCCTGGTCACTTTTAGAAGTTGTTGTCCCCAGAAGATGTGTGTGACGTTCAGGCAGGTGTGTTGAGGGGAAAATGGCACAGTCTGATTTGTTTATCTTAAAATTTAGATTTGATAATTGTGTATGAGTTGCTTGTTATTATGTTATTATGACTACCAACCACTTCTTCCAGCATTGCCACCTGTGCGAGTGTGTGCGTATTTGTGTTGACCCCAATTAACCTATGCCCATGTAATCAAATTACTATATCAATACAGCACCAAAGAAAATAATGATTCAACTGAATAATATTTATGGCTCCTACACTAAACGTAGCCTTGTAAAGGTTGAACTTATGCAGTCTTAACGTATAGCTTAGGTTCTAATTTGTTGGATAAAAAAACCGGGCTGTTCAGGACTGGCATGAAAACATACAGGTCACATACAGGCAAAAATTACAGGGACAGAATTCATCTTCAGTCTGAACAGAGCGTTTGTCAACAAAAATATTTGACAATGTACATAAATAATTTATATAACAAACCAATACAATAAAACCCATATAAGAAGGCATTATTCAAACACCAATTATTGACAGTCATGTGAAAATTGTATTGTGTATTGCCCTGATGGAAAACGGCAAACTTTTTAAAGTTAACCGAAACTTTTTTTAGAATTGTTATATATTTTATGACTAATGTATTCATGAACGGAGTCATAGATCTTGAGTTAGCAGTGCCTAAAAGTGAACACATTTTTAGAACAGGTGCCGTTTTAATATATTAAATTTACTGATGTGAAAGCAAGTATTTACATATCTTCTCGTACATGAAACTTAAATATAAAAAGAATACGTATGTTAGTTGAACCTGCAGAGATAAAACATTATACTCATAACACATTGACAATGTCACATGACAATGATCTCAAATTGACCTCTCTCAATGTAACTAGAGCGTGTGCTATAGAGCTCTCTCTCTCTCGCTCTCTCGCTCTCTGAGATGATTCCAGTGACAAAACCCCAACCGTTCATTCATTCACACACAAACACTCTTTATTACCAGCCACCGCCGCCAGCTCTGAGTGTGTTACCTGGAGAGTAAAGCTGGGCGAGCTGCCGGGCCCCGGCGTGCTGAGGTCCCCAGCGAGGTGCAGTGCTCCGCGCAGCCGCTCCATGCTCGTTCGCGTTCGGATCTTCCTCTGCCATAGACCGGTGCCTGATCTCCGTCTCCGAAAGTAACGCTGCCGCCATGCTGCCTTTATGACGGCCAGTTTCAGAGAAAATGCATTAGTAATGACGCGACGTGGTAACTTATATACCGAGATACAGGATTTAGCGGTGAATGACACACCTTTCCTGGTAAAACCTCGACGGTTCCGAGCATAACAGAACACTCCCGGAAATAAAAACAGCCAGTGTACAGCTGCCCCACGACATTCGGTGTTACGTGGACAATTATTTACTTTATCATTTCATGGCATAAGTGACCAAGTTAGCATACTTTCTTGCATCATGTACCAGGAAAAAAGTGTTGATTGGTCACTGGTGAGAATGGTTGGATTTTTTGGAACAGTCGAAAACATTTTTTGATTGATTTTAAACTAACAAACATCTTCAATGGATGTTTTCCACAAATGGGAAATGTGATGTTGAAACAATAATGTTTTCAAAATGTGTGAAAAAAGACAGCACAAACTCCCTTGGAGATCACCGTCTGCAGGTGAAATGTTTTCTATAAATAAGAACTATTTTTTTGAAATGTAGACAGATCATATACTGCCATAAAATTAATTCTGCAATTAAATAGTGACATATTGGATGCAGACACAAGACTTTCATTGACACCTTTCACAAGGAGGGTAAGGTTGGTTGAAGTTTCAGGGTTGTGTACGCACATATACTTGAAGAAATTTGGATGCCCAATTCATACCTTCACATAAGTTTATTAATGAAAAGGTAATTAATAAATGGATGAACTCGCTGGCTAATTAACCATTTTATTTAACTTTGAAGTCACAACACAAATAAAAAGGTTCCCACAAACCCTCCACATCAGAAGTGCTTATATTCCAAACCAAAAGAAACAAGTACTAGGCTATATGATTTGTAAAACTAAAACAAAAGGTATACCAGCCAAAACAAATAAAAAACCATGGCCAAAAAACAAAAACTCACACTGTAAATAAAAGTAATCAAATAATTATAAGGAAAAAAAGACAGTTTTTAAATTAACTGAAATTTTTAGTTAGTTTCACTTTCAGCTTCAGTTTTGATTTCAATTTTAGTTTTCCAACATTTGCCATCCTGGCATAAACCTCCTGTGGGGGCGGGGCTTACGGTGGTTCAATGATAATTGAACAATGTACATTTTTCCTGAAAGTTATAATCATATTATTATTTTTATTTTCAGTGTGTTTGTCTGATTTGGTAATGTATTTTTGTTTGTTTTAGCTGAAATTGTTATCTTTTTATGATGTTCCATGTTCTAGTTCACAACTATTTAGAAGCTACTGAGATAGTATGCTTAACCCCGTTTTCTCAGTGAAGGGGTACAGTGCACCTCAGGGGCTCGTAGTGTATCGATGCGTTCCAGTGGCTGATTTCTGGGAACAGTTCTGACCTTCTGTCCAGCTCAGATATGAGACATGAAGCAGCTGCTTAAACACATGGATGCAATTAAAAAAGACCCTGAAGTGGAGGACGAACAGAATCACAAGCTTTACATCCAACTATGACCTGTGAGTTTCCTCACTCAATTCTCACAAAGCACAGCGTATTTAGGGAACCCTTCAAAGCATTATGTTTAGTTCTGCTTTGTGAAGCAGCTTTACTAAAAATCCAACTAAACTAGTGAACTTTAACTGCCAATTTTCCTTTTTATGTTTTATCTGAACTCCACATTTTGCCATTATTCTCAAATATTCTAATTAGCCACTGATTCTACAAGTGAACTCATCTAACTAAATAAAATGTTAAATACTCAGGGATTTCCTTCCAGGTCAGGACTCCATATGAAGTATAGCTTGCCGTTGATTATTAAAACAGCACTGGTAGCACTCCACTCTTGAGGAATGTTTGGGCGCAGTGGTAGAGTTGGTTGTCCTGTAACCAGAGGGTTGGTGGTTCACTTCACATGCATTGCACTGTACGGATGTGTGAGATTGGAGGGGTGTGTTTGGTGGTGGGCAGGGAGCTGTGGGTGTGTAATGGCAGTCACATCCTGTCAGACTGCCCCAGGGCAAATAAGGGCTAGCAAGGTAGCTTATCACCACCTGAATGTGAATGTGAAGTGAATTAATAATGCTCTGAAACTTGTAAAGCATCTTTGAGCGTCTCGAAAATCGCTTCATAAATTGAAGGCATTATTATTATCATAGCGATGTCATCAAATTAGCATCTATTCTAATCTAAAGCAATTAATGAGGGACAGACTTATTAATACCCACATACAGAGTGTTACAGTATTTGATACGAGTGCTCAAAAGCAAGGGCCTAAAACACAATTTGTGGAAGGTCAAAAATATTTTTTTAAAGTTCCTAAAATATTTGTTTTAAGTTTTAAAGCCCTTAAAAATACATGTTTTGCCAGCACACTAAAAAAAGAGCAGCAATTTAAATAATTTAGTTCAAACAAACTACAGAAAAAATAAAAATGTATCAGTATGGGATTGCAACTATTAAAGTTTCATATCTCAAATTTATTTTTTCAAATCTATTCCCTTTTAGTTCAAGATTTAAAACATCCCACTATTTTTGGAATATTTCATTTGTAGGAATACAGGACATTTTACGGACTAGAACGTTATCATGACTGATAGGGATGTATACATACTTTAAAATTCTAAAATGAGAATTAAGTACTAATTTTTTGAATAGTATACTGAAGCCTAGTTCAGACTGCATGATTTTACCTCTGCTTTTAAGTCGGTGACAGGTTATTGGGAAGTCGCCGACAAGAACACAGGTAAGTCAGTGCTTATGCACACGAGTGATGGTCACAGTGTGAACGTGTGAACTCGGGTGAGTCACTGCAAGATATTTGACGAGCTTAATGGACCTGTCGATGATTGAGAGTCATGCTGTATGAAGGGTATTCTGACTAAACAAACATCAATGCCTACAGCCAATGAGAGAGCAGCGTCCAGAAGCATGAAGTTGTGGGAAGAGTTAAGGGGGGAATATTTACCCTTAACTCTCTGCAGAACACCTAATCCATGCTCCTGATGTCTCCCTAAACATTTTTCATTTATAAACTTTACTCTAATTTTCTTTTCGCTGCAAACGAACGCACATGTAATTTGAGCAGCGAGCTTTTTGCGAGCTAGCATTATTGTTAAATATCCAAGTATCATGTGACTCCAGTATTCCACAAAGAACCTCATATTGATGTCTCGCCACTTCTCGCGTGTTCTGGTGCGAGACATGGTTTGCTTTAGACAAAGTTCCCGGCTGTTTTTGTTAAGTCATGCAATGTGAAAGCTCCTGATGCCGATCAGTCATGTCACATGAACACATCAGCGACTGAATGCCTCCCCAGAGTCATGCAGTGTGAAAACATCTGACACAGCTACTATTAAAAGCGTACAGTCTGTAGGTGCCTTAAGTCTGCTGCTTGAAAAAAAGTCATTATATTCTGAACACCTGCCGGCTATCCTTATCTTTTTAGTAGAGAAGGTAAATCTGGTGCTTATTGACTAAAACATGATTAAATGGCATGTCATTGTTTAAACAGTGTTTGCGTTGAGTTAATAAACTTCCTTGTGTGAATTAAAGTTAAAACCAAGTAATATTAGCTGGAAGCTGATGGTACAGTTGGCAGTTGTTTCTCTCTGCAAACTGTCATATCTCATTAAATTCAAATTGACTTGGGAAACCCATTTATTAACAGTTACTGAAAAAATTATATGTATTATTTATCGGCCAGTTCGGGGGGTGTTGGGGGTTCCACAGTGCATGATCTCACACTTTTTTCTGAGTTATATGAGACCTTTTTTTAATAGAGCCAACATTTCATTTCAGCTACGCAATCACAGATGCCTGAACATGACCTGCCACTCTTCCGTAGAATATAGAATGCAGTTGTTGTCGAGCAGGAATATTGTTGCATGCCAGAAATGAGGTAAAACATGAAGAAAAGAGCAAACATAGCATAGCATCAGGAGAACAGAGCCACCCAAAGGAGTGTTCTCCATCCGCTCTCAGAAAGAACACTCACTTCAGATGCACAGATTCCCTTTATTCATGATTTATTTATTTGTTTGTTCATTTTCAACTGTACTAGATTATTGCAATCTGGTTAATTCACATTTAAAAAGCAGACATCATCCAGTTGCACTGAAATCAATGATATTCATTTTTACAACATCCATAAGGCCCACGTACTGGAAAATCCAATCGAAACCATTAGCTTTTGTATTTTTTCTTTATATGTTTTTTGTCTTTTCTTGCTGTAATTAGAAAAAAGAAAAAAAATATATAACAATAATAATAGAAAGGAAAAAAATTACGACCGGCAAGCAATCACAGCACAGCACGAGTACCTATTTACTGCAAGAAATAAATGGTACAAATAAACAGAGAACTTAAATGGGCTATATGCAAGGGAAATAAGTAAATTGGCAAGTATGAAATGTGATACATAAAGCAACAGAGGACAAGATAAGAGTTTTAAGCAGATAAATTCAGGCAAAGAGTCTTTTCCCTCTGTTTCTCATCTTCAGTCCCCCCCCAAACTAAATCAAACAAAAAGAATGTGTTGAAAAGAAAGAAGACACAACCAGGAAGAAGGGACGATAAAAAATACTGCACGTAGAATACCTTTTTCTCTCAATCTCCTCTTTTCCCCTCCTTTTCTTTTTTTAATAGCATATCCCATTAATATTCATTCCCCACCGTTCGTAATAGCTGCGCCTGGTGGTGGAATCGTTCGAGTTTTACATGTGAGGAGCAAATGACACTTTGATTGGCTGTGATGTTGAAATGTTCCTCCCCCACCGTGCCCGGGTCGGGGTTCTGGGCTTGAACCGGGAGTCCTGCGGGGCCCGCTCTCACTGTGCATGCTGGCTCAGTGTGTGGTTCTGCAGGGGAACACAAGAGAACACATGAGGAGAGAAATAATAAGCTACGTGCCCACACCTCCACCCGTCTCCTTCGCTCTTTCTCTCTCTCTCTCTCTCTCCATCTCCCCACTAGACCTGTCTGTCCATCTCGAGGCTGACAGAGGAGCTCCAGCTCTGCAGCCACCGGTGAACTGCTTCCTTTCTTCCTCTGTTCTTTCTTCTCCACACACTCCCATTAAATATTGCACTGTCCAACCAATCAACACACTCGCACAACCTCACACGCTCTCACTGCACTTGTATCCCTGGTGGACAACCACAGCACCCGTCCTCTATTCGACAGAGTGTGAGTATGGATTTGCTCACCCAGTTGTACCTATTTGAATGTGAATTCATTAGTGCATTTGTGACTTTTATCAGGTTATAATTTAATGTAAGTGAGTGGAGAGGATTTTTATGATTGCATATGAATTGTTCTGCGTGTGTAGTTGTATCTCGCTCTGAAAGCGCTTGTCTGCCACTCAATCAAGAGAAAAACTCCAGTTTCAACAAACATTAAATAGTTTTCCAATCCAAGAGCTCCAAAGCACACTAGTGTTTCGTTCAAGATCCTGAAGGACTTGGTAAGTTGACTGACTGAAAATTTAAGGACCCATTAGAACCCTTCTTTCTTTCCTAAAAATTGTCAGGGAACCAACAATACATGTTTTTTTTAATAGATTTTTATTAAAATAATGTATGTATGTAAAGCAATAAATCAACCAACAATACACCCAACACACTCAATAAAATAGCTAGAAAAATGACATATTATTAAAAAGCTTTTAATTAAAAAAATTGGCACCAATTTTTAGGAAAAGCTCTCATATGCTTGCCAACTTTATTTTTTTCAGATTTATTGTACAGACAGAGAACAGATTATGTCTTGTACCAAGATGTATGCAGTGATTTACACACCCAGTGAAAATGAATGTTTTGGAGCCCTGTTATACTGTAAGTTTATTTTAGTTCTTTGAATACTACTTCTTAATTTAAAAAACACAGAATATTTTTAAGAGACCTCCATGAACAAAAAACACAAAAAGGCAGTTCATGACCTTGTGTTGCGTTTCCCTCCCCAAAAAATTCCAAAGGGTGTTTAGATGACAAAAAGGTAGGGTCCGTGCAAGTGACTGTATGAGTGTAAGTAGGCAGCGACTGGTGCAATAGATGCTCTGTGACCCTAATCACATGTTCATAGTGTTGCTCTGAGAGACATTACACCCAGCTGGATTACATTCAGCTAATATTTAGAAATTCCTTCTTTACAAATCTTTATTTCTCTTCAAAATTCTAAAAATGGCAACCTTTAAAATTATTTGCAATTGTTTATTTCTTTCTGTGAGGCTGCATAGACGCAATTGTAGTTTTTAAGAGTACAACAAAATAAGTTGGACTTCAATATGCCATTAGTGTAGTGATTGGTGATAGAAACAATAAAGTAGTGTTAAAAAGTGTATGTGTGGGAAAAGGAGACTAGAAGATCATTAAACCCCTTACAGTTGCATACAATTTGTATACATTTAGTCTAGTTTGTTCTAATTTTATTACAAATTGAACTCTTTAAAATAATACAGTTGAGCTTCTAATTTGATTGGGAAAATGGTTTGTACTAAAATAAATCCATAAAAAATGTAACTAGGAAAAGAAAAAAATTAACTTTGGTTTGTACATGCATTATAATGTTTTACACATCTGAAAAACACAGAGGTGAGGTTTATGAATAAAATGTACAAATCAGACTATCCGGCACTGAGATAATCTTATTTCAGCCCCTGATTGGGTCATGGTTTCATATGGCATTTACCAGAAAGTCAGCTGACAAATTAAAGCAACACAAGTGATCTACTTTTAGTTTTTATTTGAGAAATAAAATTGTTTAAATATTTTAAGGTAAAATCTTTTTTATTCTCAAGTGAGACATCTGATGAGCTCAGAGAACCCTGAGAATAGGTTTATTTTGCAGCTAAGGATCAAGGGAAATCAGAGACGCTAGAATTAGCTTGTTGCTGCTAATGGCTAAACAAATAAAATTCTATTTAGCAGAACAACATCAAATATAGTTTTTGGGTTAAAGTGGTGTCAGTAAGAAGAAGGAAAGAGCAAATATTCATTCAGCCCAATAAAACTGTAAAGAAGACTGCAATAAATGTCCATTCACTCATTCCTCTCTCTTACCAACCCACCGGCCACTGGGGGCAACTACAAATTGGGTGAAACGCAATGCTGCTATAATATTTGCTAAATTGTAATCTGCAGAGTCTGCTTCATCCACAGATGTTAATGAAACCATCAACCTTTTAATAAACCTTCTTGTTGAGTAAATTTTCCAAGCATTGCTGTTAGGAGGAGGATGTTTGCTTAACAGAGACACATACACAGTGAATTGTCTAAATGGGAGAAAAGGCAGGGCCAACAACCCCAAACTGTGTGTATGTAAAGAGATCAATCAGGCGTGCCATGAAGGGTTAAACAGGAATGGATCTGCACAGGCTAAATGCTCATTGTGTTGATGTGGTCTCTCAGCAGCTCTGCTTTTCCCTCGACCATAAACCCAATTCCCAAAGAAGAGCGGCAATCATCCCATTCCCCTCTCAAAGCTCTTTTCCCAGATTAATCTCTTCATGAGAGATAGGCTCTGGTTTTATGCCCTGAAATAAAAAAAGGAAAGGGGGAGACAAATCTGCAGGATTAAACATGCTTTTGGGTTGATAAACACTCATTCTTCAGCCTCTTATCTTAGAGCACATATTTAGCAAATGATTGCTGCTGAAAGGGGATGGGTAGTTCTATCCCAGGAAGGCTACTGGGTCTTAAAACCCCAGACCCAATCAATGGCAACCTGTCATGGGACGCGTGCGCCTCTCTCTTGTCCTCTTTCTTTTTTATCCCATCCATCCCTCTCTCTCCCTACCCCTCCTGCCAGGAGTCCCGCATAAAGAGGGCTCTTGAGCGAGGAGACGCATCTCTCTGGGAACCACTGACCCCATTATGAGAGCAAAGCACTTGTATTTCCTCTTGTGCTGATGCTGTTCTACCAGCAGAGGGCAGCCTTGTCTGTGTCTGGCTCAGGGCTTTGCACATCCCACAAAGCCCAAACATATTGCGAATCATTTGTCCTCATCACTAAGCACCTGTTTCACATATTGGAATTACAAGCAAGTGAAAGAGGAAAGAGCGACAGCATGGTGAAAAAAACGTGCCTGAGAGTAAACCTGGGATTTATATGACAATGAGCAATAAGTCAATTCGGCGTAGCGGCCCGCACTGTCACATGTGCACACGTCAAGAGCCACTAAACGACCCAATTTAGCCAAAGCTGCTTTAGCAGAGTCCCTGAGAATATGCTGCTGCTGCTCAATCAATTATCAGTCATTCCCCACAAAGCCCAATCTCCCAAAACTCGATCTTCACCTGCTGCTGAGCCAAACACAACTCCACCAGCAGCATAAAATAGCTGATACCTCTCAACGTGAACACAAATTAACATCTGGGTCGCCTATCTTTTCATTTACACTGATGATGGCAACAACAAAAACAATAACAACACTAATAACAGGGATAGTAATATTCGTTCATCCCTGGTACCGATCAAATATGTGACTTGATTAAAGTGTCTAAAATTAAGAGTTAAGTCTTTAAAATTTGGTTATCTGCCTACTGATTGGTCAATAGAGGAGTTTTACACCAACACCTTAATTCCTTTGTTCTCTCCTTTTTTACATGAAATAAATTCACATGAAATAATATCTTTATTTATGTGAGCTAAATTTTTTACTTTTAAGCAACCAAAGAGTAATCAAGGGATATGGTTTGTATTGCTGCTTGATTTACTTATATTCATTGCATTCATTCTGGTACATACAATGCAGCACAGTAGGATTTAAAGCAGTGGTCACAATTGAAATCACATTGTAGTCAATCAAATATTTAGTTAGTATAGAGTGTATACAGTACCTCGAGATACGAATACTTCACGTTACAGAGAATTCAAGTTATGAAAGGCCACGCAAAGAATATAAATAAATGTATGATATGAAAAATATTTCAAGATATGAAAAATGCGCATGAGAAATACATATTCAACATTTGAAATTCGGATTAGGCATTTTACATGTAAAACTTGTTTCTACATACGAAAAAATTCATTATACGAAGGTCACCCAGGAACGGGTTAATTTCTTATCTCGAGGTACCACTGTATTAAAGAAGATCCCAAATTTCCAGATTTAGGGTGAATAAAAATGGCAATTTTTTATTTGTGCAGTTTTATCCAGTTTTTATAAAAGTCAGGTCTAATTTTTTGTGAAGCTGTTAGTGTTGGCACAAACCTTTGGAACCCACCCAAGAGTTAACAGAGACATTCAAACAGCATCACTCTGCCCTTTAAAGCCCTTTTAAAGGCCTTGATTACAAATTAAGTTGTTTTGAAGCGGTTTTAAGCAGCTTTCATCAATGTAAAACAAGTGTTGATCTACAACGCCAATAGTGTGTAATAAACTGAATACACTGTAGGAAGTGAAACTCGGTATAATAAAATTTTTCTAAATAAACTGAACTAAATAAAAACTACCTTTATTATTTTTTAGTCATTTAGTTAAATAATTTAATCAATTTTCTCCGCTTATTAACTCTCAAACAGTGTTCACACCAGGAATAGTTAAAGCGTGGGACACCACTGAATGGGTGCTAGAAAATCTAAAGTCACTCGCTTTCACAGTAGCCAAAATCTGTTAACGCAAGCTAGAACAGCTTTGTTGTTGTGTGGTTTTCCCTCTTGACTACACACATGACTACTCTAGAGGAATCCTTTTATTGGTTGGCTTGGCTATTGACATCCGGCAAATTATGTATACTTGAACTTCTTCTGCATACCCATTATCTGCACCACCACAGCACATTATTCGAACCAATATTATGAATATGAGAGCTAGACACCTAAGAGCCAGAATTTCTACTGATTGACAAGGTATCAAATACTTATGTTCCTCAATGCAGACTTTTTCAACAACATTTTTCAGGATAATTAGTTTTTCTGTTTCTTACTGCTGAAGTATACTGCTTTATTGCCTTTATGCAAACACGCAAACTGTCTGTTCTCTGACTGTAAACACACACCTACACAGCAGAGTATTTCAGATGCCACTTGCTCATTCTTCTGTTACAATCTTGCTTTCAAATGATGCATAAAGGACAGCAAGTTCACATGACAGAGAATGGGAGAGAGTATATGGTCTCATCCAGGTTGTCTGGGATGTGTGGAGCTGTGTATTGATCTGGAGGTGGAGGGACAGAGAGCTGTGCTGATCCCTGGGGTCTAGGGTTACACCAGCACTGCAGTGGCCTGATGGAAACAGCAGGAGTGGAGGGGTGCAGCAGTCTGACCCAACACACTACACAACGCAAGCACACAAAGCCTGCATTTCACTAAAACAAGACATTCCCAAGCTCCTATGTACCTTATCAAAAACAAACAGTAGATATCAAGCACAACATCTACTGTTCATGATAATTCCTGATGTCGGAAATGTCAGTTTTACACATCTGTTCTTTTTAATACCCACTCTCGGAAATAAAACACACTGTCGCACTTCAGCTGCCCAGCGCACTCTCACACCCCAACACATCTATTTCCATCTGATATCTCTCTTGAAAGATGCCAGCTGACGTGTGGGCGATCAAACCGGCAGCACTTGTTTAAATTAGTTAATCAGTGTGTTGGAACAAACACATTTTCAGGCCGGTTGCAGTTTGTTCTCTTCATCCGAGCGCCTCGTCGGGGGCAGCGCTATTGATTAAGCCGCAGGCGATCGATCGGGGAGAATGGTGTGTGTCTCTGAATCTGATAATGACTCGCAATATGACATCAGTGCAATGCAGCAGTAATTGATATATTCTTAAAGGGGGTAAGGTTCGACAGAGCACAGATGGAGAGAGTTTAAACCATCAAAGAGGAACACACCTAAACAGTTATTTCAGATCCCTTAGGTTTGAAATGAAATTCTTGAAAAGCTCCCATTGAGAGCATGCCTAGAAACGCTCATCTCAAACCTAAGTGAACTAGAACAACTATGGTTCCTTTCCAGCAGAACACTTTTAGCTTTATTATTGAGCTTACAATTATTGCACAGTTCTAAACCATATACTTAGTAGGTGTAGTTTTTTATTCTGCACTTACATAACGATTGTTAGAAAAGTACCTTCTATACAGTGTGAATTATACATGATGATTCAAAAAGAATATCACAACTTTGAAACACTGTGGCGCATCACGGTAGCGCAGTGGGTAGCACGGTTGTCTCACAGCAAGAAGGTCGCTGGTTCGAGCCTCGGCTGGGTCGCTTGGCATTTCTGTGTGGAGTTTGCATGTTCTCCCCGTGATCGCGTGGGTTTTCTCCAAGTCCAAAGACATGCGATATAAGTGAATTGAGTAAGAACGATTGTCCATAGTGTTAAAGTGTGCATGAGTGTGTGTGAATGTTTCCCAGCGATGGGTTGCGGCTGGAAGAGCATCCGCCGCATAAAACATGTGCCAGAGAGTTGGCGGTTCATTCCACTGTGGCAACCCCGAAAGGGAAGAAAGCCGACATGGAAATGAATGAATGAATGAAACATTGTGATTTGAAACAGCAACCAAATGAAACATCCGAGATTTCTTTAATCGAAGACAGAAAGCGCTTAGCTCTCCTTTTTTTCTTTGTAGAGTTCTCGGTTTTTAAATTTGTGATATTCTTTTTGAATCACCTTGTATTATTCAGGTTCACACATACAACCTCCACCATACTGTCGGCATCATTTCACCAACCTGCATCAGTTACAACTCTTCCTTCCTCTTCAGAAATCCAACATTGCATTATGGGATAAAAAAAAAGAGTAGATTGTATATAAAAGTTTGAAATTTACTGGAAATAGTGACTCCAGGATAGAGCGTCACGGTGGCGCAGTGGGTAGCACGGTCGTCTCACAGCAAGAAGGTCGCTGGTTCTAGGCTCGGCTGGGGCAGGTGGCATTTCTGTGTGGAGTTTGCATGTTCTCCCCGTGATCGCGTGGGTTTTCTCCGGGTGCTCCGGTTTTCCCCACAAGTCCAAAGACATGCGGAATAAGTGAATTGAATAAGAACAATTGCCCATAGTGTTAAAGTGTGAATGTGTGTGTGAATGTTTCCCAGCGATGGGTTGCGGCAGGGAAGGGCATCCGCTGCGTAAAACATATGCCAGAGAGTTGGCGGTTCATTCCGCTGTGGCGACCCCGAAAGGGAATAAAGCCGACATGAAGATGGATGGATGGATAGTGACTCCAGGTACTTAAATGCTTAACTTCTTAAATGCAATGTTAGAGCAGATTTATTTTTTAGTACCGTTTGTAATGGGTATAATTGTAGTTTCACAAATCTTTTGTCTATTTATAAACAATACATATTTAAATTATTACTCTATTGGAAGGCAAATCAAACTGATATTTCTAACTATTACTAACTATCTAACTATTTATGATGCTTGATTTTCATTTCCCTCTAAAATCTTTCAATCCCAGTCACCAGTTTCCAAAATCTTACATGATGGCCATCCATTGTCTCCATTAATTGAGTGTAGTTTCACTTCTCGTTGTAGTTTTTGCTTCAACATGCTACTTTGAATTGAGATGTGTGGAGGGCACAGTTTAGTTCCTGGAACAGCCTCCATGGACTTTCTCGCCTAGGCTTGGCGTTGGAGCAGGGGGAGGTAGCGCGTTGGGCAGAACAGCTCCTGCGAGCTCAGTCAATATCTACGCTGTCATTGTTTTCCTAAACTGGTTATAAAAGAGAGGCTAAATCCTGCGGAGCTGAGCACTCCTGGGAAATATGGCCCAGTCACATTACTGATGCAGTGACTGCGAGACTGCTGCACTCACCGAGGGGGAGGAGAGTGAGGGGGGCGAGCGGAGGGGAGATAAAGATAAAGGAAAATCAAATCTACGTTCCTTACACAGCCTCTTTTCACACACAGAGCATGCACATACAGCCGGACCGAGTAGCTGTCATGTCACTTTCAATCAGTTCTGTGTATGTGTGTGTGCTGCAAGGCCCCTGGCTCCAGGGTCTGTGCTGCCCCCTGGGGACGGTGCAGTGTCAGTGAAACTCTAATGTGTTGGATTGTTCTGCAAGAGCAAACCGAGAGAGAGAGAGGGAGGGAGGGAGGGAGGGAGAGTAAACTGTATTTTGTAACAGGATCCTTTGCAATAGCTGATGTCTAAAAGCTGACTTCAGAACAGAATCATGCACATAGTCAGATTCATTTTTTGCTAGGTTAACAAAAATGTCAATTTGTCATCTATATAGTTTTTCAAAGAAAAATAAGTTATAACTATACACTAATTCAATTCGGATAAAAAAATGTTGCCCATAATTTGTGTGAAATAATGTTGAATTCTAAATTAGGGAGAACTAAAACTAAAACAAGGGTGAAATATTTAAAAGCTGAATTAGAAATCAGTATACCTTCTTTTACCCTTTTATTCATCCTAGTTGCTGGAGTTATGAGTACAGGTTGCGAGTTATTCATCGGACCACATTCAATCACAAATCACGCTCTGGTTCACACAGTTTACTATACAAACATTTTTAACACTATGATTTTGTAACTGTTGTATTGGCTATGCACAGTGAGTGTATTTTTTTCCTACGATACTTTTAATAAATGAAATTTAATTCAAATTTTATTTTTATTAAACGAATGAGGTGATTGCTCCTTGTAGAACTAAACAAAGATAATGAGAAGAAATACTACATCTGAAATGAGAATGAGGCCAAAAAGTACCCAATACCCAAAAATAGTTGCAAAAATGCAGTTGTTGACAATCTAGGCACACCAGTAGGTAATGGCAAAAAAATAATTAATGTTCAGATAACCAAATAAGAGGATGAGATATAAGCGGGTGAGAAGACTAGTGGCATGGGGCAAATTTATAAAATACAAAGTATAGAATGTTTACTAAAACTTAGAACATGCCAGATAAAAAAATTGCTTTATAATAAATCATAAGTCTCCAGGAAGTGTAGTCTGTCTTCTGTAGTCTGAATACAAGGCTGTTTTCTTTTCCGCCCCATTTTAAAAACTTCATCCAAAAATGAGTTAGTGACCAAAACTTACAGTTACATAGTCCAAATTAATAAGTAAAATCTATTAAATACCAAAACGCGATTGTTATTATTTTTCTGATCGCTTTAATATGCTACACAGCGTTGCCTTCTATTGCTTCTTATGCTAGACTGGTGCGCTGTGAGGCTGTATTCATTTAATTATTTACTATGAAAGCAGACATGTGCTTTCATTTACATTAAATTAAAAAAACATACTTTTACTGACATTTACAGTTTGATAAATACCTAAAAAAACATTGGAATGCAATGTCCAGATGTTGATTACTAATGCTCTTATATAACATTGTGCTTTCATAAAAAAAGAAAGAAATATTGCACAACATTGTTAAATTTTTTGTTTTTTGTTTTACTTTTTATTGTTTATAAATTACGTCCATAGTCGGATACGGATTTGGTGTTTACAGTATTTCCCTATCTACTGCATAGGGAGAGGTAAGAGAATACATATTTTATTATGTTTATGGGCTGTTTCATATGAGGTTCCCTCCTTCCCAGAAAGAAATGAGAGCCAAGAAGAGAAAAAGAAGCTATAGAGACATGGATTACGTTATTAAAGAAGACAGCGATAAAGAGAGTAATGTTTTCAAAAGAGGAAAACTGAGACACTCGAATGGGTATGAGTGTATGAGAGAGGTGGTGGTGGTGGGGAGTGAGGGAGGGGCCGGTGAGCAGAGCTTTGCTCTCAGGACTCGAGTCAGTCCCTTTCTGCTCCGTTTTTAACACAAAATGAAAAATCACCTTTGCCGCCTGGTGCACTTTAGAGTAGCTTATTTTTAGAGGGGCTTGACAGTCTTCCAATGGCCGGAGACTAGCAGATGGGCTGTCTTAAAGCTTCACATGCTCCCAGCTCTCACCTCCCAGAGACAGGAAACTCACTTGGGAGTGTGCTACAAATAAATGCCCCCCTGCCCTGCTCCTGGATTCCCTCAGCCCTCCCTTCTTTCCACCTCCGTCCAGAGCCGGACTGCGTCGGAAGTTTCAGTCTCACAACTAAACTAAGGTGCTCTAGTACTCACTCAACAAAACTCTCTTTCTGCCCTCAGCAGGATTGCAGGTGAATGAATCGTATTGGTTAAAACAAAACAAAAATAATAAAACTAATACGCTTGATTTCCACTGCACCTGATAGAATGAGGGATGCACATTCGTTACTTTATATGATTTTGCACCTAATATAAGGCCAATATTATAATTGACAATACAAACAGTTTTGAATTATTTAGTGTATTCCCTAGACAATGAAGTTCTAAGTTATATTTCCAATTGACAAAAATCACTTTGTTGAACTTGTATAAAAAATAACAATGTTATTTTCAACATAAGAAAGAATAGTGTCAACATAATATTTTGCGAATATCTTTAAAATATAGTAATTGCTTTGCCAACAGGAGAAGGGCGGGTTAAGACTAGCAAGGATAAATATAATAATAATGCGTTTTATTCAAGGGCCTCGACCCTCCAAAAGTTTAAGAAATGTTAAGTCAAAAAGTTAAAAGTAAGTTACCCATAAACATTCAAAGGTAAAAGACACTGAAACGTTGATTATTATTACATCAAAAACGTTTTAAATCCATTTGAAATCAAGCAGAACATTATACGAAGATTACCAATAATGTGCCATAATAAAGGTTAGAGTCAAGTTGTCCTTAAAAAAATGTAAAAAGTGCAATGTGCTTTTTGGAACACAAGTTAGAGAAGGAACCCCCTTGAGAAACGATGGTGTCTTACCTTAACTTTCATTTCATGACAGCAGTCCTGTTTATGCGATTTTTTTTGCCAACACTTGCATAATTAAGTTATTATTAAATTTGGAAAAATGAGTGGAACAAAAAAGCTTAAGATTTTTCAAGTCAGTCTACAACATCTTGTTTTGACTACACATTTCCTAAATGAGCCCCATCATCTCTTTTCAGGATACAATGTTTCTTAGTTTCATTTCAGCTGAGCTTCACAAATGCTGGTTTGTGTAAAAGTAACTTAAATAATATGGTTGCTAAAAGAATCCAAGTTGAGCAAATCCATGAACGATTACTGCACCGTGATCTAGCCCTTGCATTGAGTGAACTGAGAACAATGTTTGTGAATATCGTTGCACACTTCATAAAACTCTTAATGAGTCCCCTAATGACAGATAGGGCTTTTCAAAGATGGTCATCATATTTTTCTGGATTTCGATAGCTGCAGTTACTCGGGAGTCATTGGAGGAGTCGTTAGCCAATCTGCTTTGATCAAAAACCAACAACTCAAAAGAACATCCAATGATTCTACCATTATCCTTTGATACACTCAAAATAAAAACATTGATTTTTATTTAAAAAAAAAATTATATTGAAGGTGCTGTCCATAATTTAAAAAAAAAAGCTTCTGGGGAGCTATATTTCTAGGATTTTGACTGTCAACTTTAGATCCCAGATTGCATAAATATTAAAAAATAGATTCAACAAAGTTTACTATTCCAAGTTGAAAGCACTTTCAATTTGCAATACAAAAGTACCTCACTAACTTACCTTGACAAAAAGTAAAGGGTACCTTGAAAAAAAAATGAATATACATGGATAAACATGGTAACTTTATATACGCACGCTGTTACGGCCCTGGCCGTTTTGCAGCGTTTCTTTTTTGCTCTGTCACCTGCTTGTGTGCGCGCCTATGCGCGCTTCTGATTATTTCCACAGATGACTCCAGCTGTCCCCTGATTCGCCAGTTTGGACGCCGATCAACAACCAGGAGGCGGACCAACTCTGTTCGTTTGCGAATCAGCGGCGGCATCTGGAGTTGAAAAGGAACGCGCCGACACCTGTTCAGCAGCTAGGGCTCTGCGGAGTCCTTAGCTCACGCGGCGTGGAGAGAGTGGCTCCACTCGGTTGCCGCCCGTTTTATTCGTTTGTGTTCCCTTGCCATTTGAGTTCAATCCTGTTTCCTACCTGGTGTGTCACGTTTGTTGTCTTCTGACTTCCAGGGTCTCAGAGACAGCTTAGAATGTCACGTGACATACATTCTGCACGTAGGACTATTTCTGTTATACACACTAGTTTAGCGGTGTGTGCCAGGTTTGTTTATTGTATAACTTTCTAGTTAGTGTAGATTAGTTCTAGCTTTGTGTGTTACTTAGTTAGCTTAGAATTGTCTGCACTTTCTAGTTAGTTTATGTTTTGTTTTACCTGTCGTCCCTTAGTCTCTGCCCCTGGAGTGTGTGTATTTGTATTGGATTTATTTTACCATTGGTAACACCAGTTCTGTTCATTAAAGCACATTTGATTTGTCAAGTTATTGTTTGTGTCCTGTTGTTCCCGTTTTCATTTCTGCTCCTCCACCTTTTTGTTACACCCCGACCCTAGACACCACCACCATTTTTGGGGTCGTAACACACGCACACAAACACACATTTTTCATTGCACTAAAAAGCCTGACAAAGACGTGATGGTTGATATCAGTTTTGTTATTAACCCTTTCTGAAAGGTGCAGAGGGAGAGAGATCTATGATAGACCTCCTCTGACCTCAGTGCTCCAGCGCACTCACCACACATTCATCACCCTCAGTCCAATGCAATCATACAAACTCTGTTTACACTCATGCATATTGTATTTTCAGCATTGCTATGCTTCTGTCAAGCACCAGGTTGCCAAATAAATACTGAATGTACAGGGGATTAATTATACAGTGAAGAAGTACATAAGCAACTTGATGATGTAATCTTAAGTAACACACCAGAGCTAACTCTAAAAACCAACAAATGCTGTAGGCTTCCTTTAATATAACATTTGATACAGTCCGGCGGTATCACAAACTACTGACAAACATGGGTCCTAATCAAAGAGAGCCAGCAACATGAATAATCAAATTTAATATTTAAGAGCTTTAACCATAAGTTTAGTTTTTAGATTTTATTGCATAAACAGTATTTCTGAGTAATATTTGATTGTTAAGTGAACCTAAAACCAAATTATCTTTCATGCTAGTCTTTCGTCTTGAAGTCAGTCACATAAAACCTCTCCAAATCAAATCTGTAAGCAACAAACAGCACTGCGCATCCATAAAGAAAACAACACACACATGGACGCACACAGACAGACAGACATGCACACGACCCATGGAGTGTGGAGGCTCGAATGTTAAATGAGCTCGGTGGCCTCAGTAGAGCTGTGTTATGGGTGATAGCACTGCGCTAGGCTAACACTAGGCTACGCTACGCTAGCTGTGTTCTGCCACTCAGAGATGCACTCAGAGTACACACACACTCTCTTTCCATGTCATAGCCTCACTAAAACCCTCTCTGCTTCCCCTCAGGGAGGAGGTTTGGGCTCTAAAGCTGCCCTAAACTAAGATAGAGAGAAAAAAGCATTATGTGGTGAACGATGCGGTCTGCAGAGAGAAAGAGAGAGAGACAGAGAGAACGAAGGAGAGAGTGAAGGGCTAGCGTGTGTTATCTACAGCCAGTCAACGTCAACACTTTGTTGTCACAACGATATTTGAGCCTAGCAGGCAGAGAGGAGTGAAAAGAGAATAGGAGAGTGTGTGAGGTGTGCTGTCAGAGCTGTGTGATTTATAGAGTGTGCTGTCAGACTCCAGCTGCTCAACCAAAGTGTCAGCTTGAGAGGGACCCCTAGCAGTGGAGTGAGAGAAAAACTATAGTAGAGAAGAGGAAACAACTCTTTAAAGGTCCACTCCACCCCAAAAACTTACTTTTACTTCAGGTTAAATGTCTGATATCTGCTGTACTGGTAAATAAAATGCTCATTAATGGAGTCTAGCTCCCATCTTCTACTAAAAGAGCCTGCTTTAGTTCTGGGAGGAAACACATTTTTATTTATTTTTTTAAGTTAAATTTTTTATTACATTTTCCATCATTTGTGCACAAGCATAGCTGGGTCTGATGTTGATCAATGTAATTTTAATAGGAGATAAATACTGGAACTAAATTTATGCCAGTCTCAGAACTATTTTATTATGTTTGTGCTTAAATTTTTTTTCATTTATCAATTTAAGCTGAAAAATTTGCTTTTTTGTTTCTTGATGTGCTTTTAAGAGCAACTCAATCACAGAGAGACCTGGCCATCTATCTGGTTGAGATAGAGCTCAAAATATGAATGAACACAGCTTCTCTCACTTAAGCATTAATGCACTCACTGATAACAACTCTAAAACCAAATGCAAAATGTTTATATTTAATCTAATATTTATACATTTTTAGTGAATAAACAAAAATAAAGACATACTTTGCATTTCAATCTACTAGTTTTCAACAGTTAGATCTTAGGTGAATTTCATACACATGCACTATATAATATAAAAGCAATATACTAGCTGACATAAATATAATTCATATTAAAATTAGTGTTACCTTTTTTTAAACAATGAAATTAAAAATATGACATTTTAATATATTAAAAACTAAGAGTTCCATATGACCATTCTCTGCAAAGAAGAGAACATTGATTTTTCTGTCTATTTATAATGGCTTTATATGGCTAGTTTCCAAAAAACAACACCATATTTGTACACGTTTTCTACCTCTCACTTCAAACCAAACCAACATGTCACTCCTGAAACATTATAGAAGACATCTTAAAGCATTCTTTCAGCATCAACCTCAAAGAAAGAGTACCCTTTATGTATTTGGAACGACAAGAGAGAGTAATCTTTTTTCAAGGGGAACTATTACATTCAGCTAAAATCTTCTCATCTGTTCCTCTATGTTAATGAGCAAGGCTAACAGAGAGAAGTTTCCATGAGTTCCCAAACCCTCCAAATCACAGCTGTGCTCAGTGTGCATGCGCGCTCCAGTGTGTGTCGAGTCTCACCGACAGCGCTTAGACTCATACGTCACTGTCACTACCACGACAGTTCCAGTCCCGAGCTGGCAACCCGCACACGAGACAACAACATACACCACACAGCGCAGAGCTGGAGCGCCACAGCACAACCCTGCTCAACTGTCATCTCTGACTGGGGCATGTGCCGAACACACACCACCCCCCTCCTCCTTCTCTTGTCTTCACATTTCCATTTCAGCTCACTTTCTCTCATGTAGCGCCGCAACATATCCTGCGCTCTGTCTGCGAGTTAAAGGAACAGGCTACCATGAGAGACGGATATGAGAAAACGCTTTATAGTGATCCCAGTGGACACATCTCTCTTTCCTCCTCCCCTCCCTCTCTCCCATTCTCTCTGCATCTCATGCCAGTCCCCAAATTATTTAATTTAGACCAGACACCATATCTCTCTATGTTCCTTCCCGCTGAAGTTCTCTCCCTCCACGTCCTCCACCACTTTATAGATTGTTCTAAGCAGGGGTATTTGATGACAGAATCAAGAGTGTTGGTGGGTTAGCTGGAACATTTGCAAAAAGACATTTACTTCATTTTTATCTCAACATAAACAAGCACGTGCACGCTCGCTGGCCCAAAAGCGGTCTCCCACGTTGTAATAAATGAATGCGAATGTACTGATGTTCTCTGAAGATTAGTGCTGCCACATGGTGAGTGTTTTTGATTTGAATTCAGCAGGCCAGGGCTTTGTTTGAATCTTCGTCTCAGCAAGGGCAAAGCGACAAAACAAATGCAAACAGGTAAACAACTTAAACATGTCCCCTTCGAATCTACTTTGCTCCACTGCCTACCGCCTAGAGACGTTCTATTGAAAATGGAGAGGCGACGCAAGTCGCTGAAACACTGACACATTTCTCATTCCTTCCTATTTGGCACGTCAGCTCCCAACATCTTTAGATATTCAAGTATGCTAGCCTGTAGTCTCATTAGCTGGCTAAATTTCTTGTCTTCAGAATAATCCAGCCCTAGAATGCCTTGTAAAGCTTTTGGCTGCAGACTCTGTGATGTTGTGGTCTTCAAGAGGGAGCTGCTCTAAACACAGGGCTCATAGCCTTAGCTGGAGACACAATACTGCATTCCCCTGACAACCCCTCCAACAGCCAGCCAATCAGCAGCAGGTAAGGTGGATTTGAGGAGCTGTAGTCATGTGTGTGTGTATGTGTGTGTTGGGGTTAGGGCTCTGAAGAGAGCCCCCTAGATCCCCATTCTAATAACGTACACTGCCACTCCAGACGCAAGGGCAGCTGGGACACGCTCTCACACACTGGCACTAATAAAATTGAGCATCACAATAGAAAGCTCCATCAATATCTACAGCATACAAAGCATATTTGACAAACTCGGCATATACATTCTATTGCTATTATCCTTCATCTATCATCAAGGTAAGATCTTTCGAAACAAAGAATGCAGAGCGGCGCGAGTCGAATCACACGTATTAATGCAAAATATTAAATGAACAAAAACACAGTTAGGAAATCCAGCTACAAAATAACAATTGTGAAAACACTAAGTGGAAAGGGATGGTTGAATTTGGTTAATGATTATAGGAAGATATTATGCTGATAGGATGAGGCATCTGTCATTTGTGGCGAGCTCTCACATACTTCTAGAGATAATTTCATAGAATTAATTGTAGACTATTTTGTGAAAGGACATTCTGATTCATCCATAGAAAAAACTACTTTTCATTGCAAGTAACAACAACAACAACAACAATAATAATGCCTTCAATTTATATAGCGCTTTTCTGGACACTCAAAGACACTTTACAATTATCAGAGCATTATTCATTCTCCTCAAATTCACACTCTGGTGTTGATAAGCTACCTTGGTAGTCCTCAGCTGCCGTGGGGCAGTCTGACAAGACATGGCTGCCATTCTGTGCCTACTACCCACCACCAAACACACCCCACCAGTCTCACACATCCATACAGGGCAATGTGGGTGAAGTGGCTTGCCCAGGGCCACAACGGTAGTATAACCCTAGTGGGGATCGAACCAACAACCTTCCAGTTACAGAACAACCAACTCCACCTCTGCACCATCTTTCCGCCCACAAAGAGCAATAAAAGCAGAAAATCATGGAAATCATTCGCTGGAAAGTTTTCTGAATTGCTGTTTTTTTCTCTGAATTGTTGCTTTGTTTTCTCAGTTGTTTGAATGTGTTTTATTATTGTTTTGTTTTCTGAATTGTTACTTTGTTTTCTCATTTACTGAAATGTTTTCTCAATTGTTATTGTTTTTTTTTAGATTTGTAACTGTGTTTTCTAGTTTGTTATTTTGCTTCCATAATTCAGATTTGACTCTCATCTCACCTCTTAGCCACCATACATGTGAACCTATATTCTTAACAATTTTGAGGGTAATTTAAACAAGATTTTAGTAATATCGTCGCAGTGGTGGTTATCCTGCACTGGTGGGTACTTTCAGCAACAAGGCTGATGGACAGTCAACAATATTCTTGAAATCGACTCTTCATCTTTGACTTCATCTGTATCTGCAATACTGCTTTCTGCAGTTTATTTCAGGAGACGTTTCAGAGTAATTTGGATAGACAGATAAACACCTACATGGTATGAGATTAAATCAATGGTTATTAGCATTTATTGACAGAAGGAACCCCGATCTTGTTTTCCCATTCAGTTAGTTAATGAACAACTCATGTATAGTTTCTATTATTGCATTCTTTGCCAAAGTCACGTAATGGTTAACCTCATGTATTAATTCATTACCATAGCCATTGCACCAGCCACTTAATGGATTAGTGTTTTTGATCTCACTGTGCTGTTGCTGCAATTTGTTTGTAATTGTAATTTTGTTTCAGTGCGTTAAAACTGGCTGAAAAATTGTTTATAGCTCATATATCTTTTTTTATGCACCAATGCAGATTTTATTGTATTTTATTATATTTGGAAGCAAACTGTAGTCTAAAAACTGAAATTTTAACAACCTCAGCTTATTTGGAGTTTCTTCAATGATCGTTTTAATCTGTTTCATTTAGTTTCATCACTAACAGCAGTCAGAAGTTTAGCACAGAATACAAGAATCACGAAGCCAAACATGCTTTCCACTATCCTCAAACCCTGTAAAATGTGTGCAAGGAGGCTACTGTGAAAGTACGCTCTGACAAATCCTGCCTCCTTACATCTACTTACTCCACTCAGCCCTCAAATATTCAACACTTTCGCAATGCCAAGAGGGACAGAGAAGGGGGCATCAACAAACAAACAAGTGCAAAGACCCCCTCCTTCCTCCATTCACTCACACTCACCCTTCCAAACTGCTGAGTGTGGTTAAATATTAACCAAGACTAAAGGAAACACCGTACACCCACGCGCATACAGAAAGCCAGCAGGGAGGGGATAGAGGGCGTGGGGGGAGTGTGGCGCCTCCTGAAGGGCTCAATCAGAACAAGAAGTGTGTAAAAATAAGAAGTGCTGTCAGAGAGTGACAGCAGTGCCTATATGAGGGCCGAAGGGTGGGCGGTTGGGAGTTCACCTGGGGAAACAAAATAACAACTGAAGAAAAATCTACACTTGCCCACAAACACACAAAAAGTCTCTGAAGTTCCTAACAAAGAATTGCAGGATCCAGCAGAGTAGGACTGGCTGCGCTGATCGGGGCGAAGCATCACTTATTTACCAGCATACATCTGCACTATTTATGGGGCACCAGGGAGAGGCAGAAAGGAAAGAGGGAGACTGATTGAGAGAGAGAGAGGCCTGGGTGGGGGCGACACAGAGGGGCTAAAATATGCATGGGGGCTGACTCTTACGGGAGGCAGAAAAAAGAAAATGGGAAAGGGAGAAAGAATGAGAGACATTAAAAGGCGGGTGTGAGAGAGAAAGAAGCAAGTTGCAAACAGTTAGAGGATGGGAGGGAGTGAGAATTACAGACAAGATAAAGGAGGTAAGCAAAGTTTGCCATAAGGGAAAGGGGGATGATCCAGTAACATGTCTTGTGAGGCCTCTTGGGAAGGTGAGGATTAACTCAAAAAGTCAGCATACACAGAGGACATGTTGAGGAAGGCACATGGGCAGAATTCATCCATCCATTCAGTCTTGTTAAGAACATAAACAACATCACCCAGGCAGGAGCAGGGTTAAACCTGGACACTGGGATGGAGCTGCCCATGCATCTGGCGTCACCTCTGAGGTGGACCCTGAGTGATTTCAGGAGCGTGAGTGGATGGTGAGCCTGCTGTGCCATGGGCTGGTGAGAGTGGCTCAGTTGGCCGGCCTCAGGGTGAGGCAGACACTGACCGACAGGGTCCAGTGCTCCCCCTGCTGCTAAATGGACTGACCGGCCATATGCCCAGCGCCGCCGGCCTTATATCACTGTCACACCATGGCCTGGACTCACGTGAAGGAGTGGGGTGTTTGAGCCATGCAGGAGATTTAGGTCACACCCCCGAAGCCCCTAAAATATTATGCCATGGTCCTGAGTAAGCTATTAACCTCACACCCTGCTCCTTATAAAGAGCCACCCACCAGCAAACACGCACAGAGGCGGGCACTGGAGGGGGCAACAGGGATGGTGGCCCATAGCTCATGAAGATGAATGGAACCTGGATGAGGGCAGGATGCAGCTGACCCCAGCAGCCACTGTGGGGTGAGTTATTCACAGTCCAGGCCCTGCTCAATCTGTCTGACCCATAATCAGCACAGAAAAAGAGAACAAGTCACAGAAACAGTTGTTTCGGTAGGCACTGACCTCAGAGATTAACATTACTTATAAAGAGCATTTATAATATTCCGTGTATGGCCTTTTGGAACTTGAAAAAACAGATTGGACTGAGACGCGAAGTAGATTTTTAGTCACACGTCAACCACTTAGAAAAAAATACGGTACGTTCAACATCAGATTACAAAACTTAATTTATGTGTCTTTAGCAAGGCAAGAAATAATTTTTCTAAATATGGTATATGTTGCATAGTAAAAATCCAGTTTGGACAACAGTAAATAATTTGTACTCAATGGTAACAGAGTCTGAAATTAGTATATAGTACTGTTTAAATCAAGAGTTTTCAGGCCTTTTATTTACCATCCAGACTGAAAAGGCAGACTTATGATGTAAAGGGAAAAATTTTAACTGGGGTCTATGATTTGAAAAACAAAACAAACTACAATCTTTTCTGGACAGAATCACATTTTTTAAAATTATTATTCTTTATAGGTACGTTTTCTGTGATATCTTTTGAAAATAAAATCTGACGGACTGTAATGACTTGAACAAGCTAAAATTGAAAGTTTTTTTTTTTAATCTTTCTGAAAACATGCACAGCAAAAGTTAAGAAAACCAGCATTAAATTACACCAGTATAAACATTTCAGGTTATATATTTAGAACTTTGGGTATAAGTCGAATTTTAGCCTTAGCTAATGTTTTCTTTTGCCAAAGAGTTTTCAAAATAAGACGAGGAAAATTATAACTAAATAAGCTGCAGCATTATAAGTTAAAAATGTTTTCAATTACTACTATTCTTTCTGATATATCCATCGGTATAATTTAGTTTATCCATGGATTTTGAGACTTTTTGAGTCTTTTCAAGGATCTGAAAACTCAATGGTGCAGTAATGTTCAAATGTACAGAAGTGACCGTGTTAGTCTTGAAATGATGTGGGAAAATGATAAAAACATTTTTAAATTCCAACACAAAACTACAAAGAAGAGAAAAAATTAATTATGATGAAGCCACAAGAACAACAAAGTGAGATAGTTGAGACATTTTAAAGAGCCCGATCGTCGATTTTATATTTATTATATCATTTATATTTCATAACCAAGTTTTTGCACTCATGCATAGGTTTCTCTTCTGCTTCCAAGAGAGAAGTCTAATAAGGCACATCCTCGTTATATAAATCTTAAACTGGTACTCATTCCAAAATAAAAAATAAAAAATAGCTCATTAAATGCTTCAACCACAAAGAAACCAGAACTGATAATGATGAGGGTGAAGTTTGCACCACTAAAGTCAAGTCCCCAAGGGAAAATCCACCAGTTAGGATTTGGTTTTTAACCAGTACATTTGGTTCTCCTCCTTCAGAAGTTATCTTGTGGGAGGAATGTGTGTACAAGTCAGTGTTTGAGAGAGAGATTTAAATCCTGACTGCCCCTTAGGCTTGGCTGAGATGTCTGCATTTGAGTCAGAGCTTAAATTGATACTATTTTTCACCTCGAAGCTCTATGATATCTCAAGCTGAACTTGAGTCAGCAGATGTGTCTCAGTGCTCTGCCCTGCCTCTGTCCTCAGGGAATCATTATCACAGGTCAGGAACATCCAGAGGTGCTTAAAACAAACCAGAGACACTAGAATGTCTATTTTTCTATACAAAACATCTTTTTGCTGGCAGTGAAGAAACAAAACTCCATCCCAGTAAACACAAATACTAACACTATTAAAAATAAGTTATATTAAACCAAAGTTAGTACTTTTTAAAGACATATCAAGGCTTACAGTGATGCCAATTGGTTTAAAGGAAACTTAAAGGTTTACTTCTGAAAGGAGGGATTCAGGGACTCCCTCGAGGATCTCAAATAAAGGCTTTAGTGGAAGAGATAAAAAAGTGAACAAAGACAAAAAGAAAAGAGAGAAAGAATCAAAATAAATGGCGACTCATCCAGAATAATGTCAAGTGGAAAAAAGTGTTATTGTTCCAGTAGCCAAACAGCTTTTGATGAGCTGTCAGATACCAGATACTGCAGTGCTGTGAACTTAAGCGTGAACCTGTAGGGCATACAGATTCCTGTACAATATCTCTAACTGCTGAGGGCCAGTTGAACTCTGATAAGTCAACACGCTTTCCTGTGTATAGCTTAGTAGGACAGGGCTTCTTGATGCGAGATGATACGGTATCAAACAGAATCAAAAGTGTTCACTGTTGTTGAAAATGTCTCTGCTATGTTTTATGAATACTACCTTTTGTGAAGCTGTTTGTGCAACGAAACAATAGTGTAATAATCTAAGTAAAAGAACAGATCTGGACCCATTATAATGAGTAAATAGCCTTTCAGTGTCAATTAAAGTGTTGAATAAATGTGTATGCGTTACAAAACAAACAAACAACGGTGTAAAATAATAAAACCTGTACACCTCTTAAATAAAAAGTAATAGGACGCTTGTTGTGGCAAAAGGTAAGAGTGCTAACAGGGGGAAAGAAATAAAGCAAACAGCAGGTTTCTATGATCAGTTATGAATGGTTGCAAAGGTAAACAATGCAGTGATTTTGAACTCTTAAAAGTGAAAAAACCTAACAATTTGCAAATTATTTTCCAACGTAAAGATACATATCTTAAATGATTGTTAGGGTAAACAGTTGGTTGCAAAGGAGTTAAATTAATTTGGTTAGCAAAAAAGTACTTTTAAATATATTTCACTTTCAGCTTTTGTTTCTGTTTTATTAAATGTACTTTCTTTTTTTCATTTTGAATTACCCTGTGTACGAAATATAGAAAGTTGAAGCATTGTTCATGGGTCTAGAGTAAAACATGCAGGGAAATTTATAACATTTTGTTCCAGGAAAAGATAATCCTGTATTTGAGTCTATAATCACCACAATCTTTTTTTTTATCTCATACCATTATTATGAACCATATTAAATCAATAATAAGATGTGTGAAATGAATAAATACTTAAATGACTGTTTGTCATTACTCTGTTTTTGAAAATATGAAGGAGAGCGTGCCGGGATAGCATTCTGTGTGCATGAATGAGGGTTCCAGCAGTCTCAGCAGGTGCTATGATTGATTTGTAGAGTAATGGGTCTAATCGTTACTGGCTTGAGGATGCACCTTGTTTTCTCCTTTAATTTCCTTATTAGCTGTGATCCTTGTCACATCTGTGTCCATCAGAGCTAACAGAGGCTGACTGCACAATCACACTACATTCCCAAATATGCACATCACAAAGCAGATTTTTTTTTTGATGTAGGTCTACCTTTTTGATACGTATACATGTTTTAGGTAGTTTAACTTTGGCAACACAAAATAAAACAGGCACAGAACAGTGTGCTAAAAAAGATCGAGCAGATACGTGACTTAATTCTCTGCTGTCGAATGTCAAACGGCAGATGATGTTGAAGTGTATAAATAAAATACTTCTAAACGTCCCTCTGCTTAATTTTGGGTTTGAGAATATGTAACTGTTTTCTTTTAATAAAATGCTCCATAGCACCCTTTACCATAACACAGAGAAAATGAAGATTTTCTGCTTAGAGTTAAGATGTGTTGTAGTAATGTAGTTCATTCACTTAATCAGAAAAAAATGGTTCTCTTATTGGCATTTCTCTTACATTTAAAAAATAAAAGTATAATGTAATAGAAAATGTAATTGAAAGAGGAAAAAAACTAGACCATATATAAATTATGTAGGGAACAGTAACGTTTGAAATTATACTTAAATGTAATTATCATAAGTATTCTCCAGTTTTTCACTGAACATTTACTATTTAACGTAAGTTTCAGAGTAATTACTTGTGTTGGTTTCAGTACTGGAAACAAATGCTAACAATGTCTAATTTTTTCTTTGTCTTTAACAACATCTAATTAAACATTATTTTGAAAAAAAAAAAAAAAAAAAAAAAAAGGTTTTCTTGAAAAACAGTAATTTCATTGGCATTAGCAAATATCAACTGGTACATGTTCTCTACTCTGACTTGCAGGTGTGCATCATCTATAAATCCATCTGAAATGAGACATGCTGAAGTTAAAACAGCCGGATGGTTTTGTATTGCTTACCTGGAGCTCGGTTTGAAAGAAGAACTTCTGCGGACACTGGGAGCAGTCGTAGATCTTGTCTTCCTGTCCGTGGACGGCAAATATGTGCTGCTGCAGCTTATTGGCCTGAACAAACACTGTGGGAGGGGACAGAGGAGAAACACCAGTCAAACAACTGGCTGAAATCCTTTACCCAAGAGCACTGGGAGAATGGAGTGTGAAAGTAGTTGATTCGATTAGGAACTAATCCTGAGTGAGGATTAAAAAAAAGAGAGAAAAAAACCCATGACGACCAAGTTTCACGCTTTGAGTAGAAGAGGGTGTTACGGCCCTGGCCGTTTTGCAGCGTTTCCCTATTATTTTCTGTCGCCTGCTTGTGCGCGCGCCCGTGCGCGCTTTTGCTTATTCCTCCAGGTGACTCCAGCTGTCCCCTGATTCGCCAGTTGGGACGCCGATCAGCAGCGAGGAGGCGGACCACTTCGGCTCGTTTGCGAATCAGCGGCGGCAGCTGGAGTTGAAAAGGAACGCGCCGACACCTGTACAGCAGCGAGGGCTCTACGGAGTCCTTAGCTCACGCGGCGTGGAGAGAGTGGCTCCACTCGGTTGCCGCCCGTTTTGTTTGTCCTTGCTCCCTGTGTTTGCTTCCGTTTGTTGCCATTTGAGTTCACTTCTGTTACCTACCCGGTGTGTCACGTTCGTTGTCTTCTGACTTCCAGGGTCTCAGAGACAGCTTAGAATGTCACGTGACATACATTCTGCACGTAGGATTATTTCTGTTATACACACTAGTTTAGCGGTGTGCGCCAGGTTTGTTTATTGTATAACTTCCTAGTTAGGGTAGATTAGTTCTAGCTTTGTGTATGTTATTTAGTTAGCTTAGAATTGTCTGCACTTTCTAGTTAGTTTATGTTTTGTTTTACCTGGCGTCCCTTAGTCTCTGCCCCTGGAGTGTGTGTATTTGTATTTGATTTATTTTACCCTTGGCAACACCAGTTCTGTTAATTAAAGCACATTTGATTTGTAAAGTTATTGTTTGTGTCCTGTTGTTCCCGTTTTCATTTCTGTTCCTCCACCTTTTTGTTACACCCCGACCCTAGACACCACCACCATTTTGGGGTCGTAACAAAGTGGGGGCTCGTCCGGGATATCTTCATGATTCCCAAAATTGGTGGAGTGCAGTTTTGTCTGTGTGGAGCAACTTTGGGTTCAGTGTGCTTTATTTTTGTGTTTTGGGAGCTTGTCTGCTTTGTTTGTGGCATTTCATTTGTTGTCAGCTCCTGACTTGTAGTGTGGGAGAGAATTGCCACTATGTTTTCAGCAGACATTCATTTAGTTTGAGCACTTCGTTTTTATGTGTCTGGACCAATTTGTTATGGGTGCTTTTGTTAAGGACCTATGTGCTAGCCTCAGTGAGGTTTTGCTGAAGCACATTCGTTTGAGGTCCTAGCATCTTTTTGGTTCACTTGTGTTTAGTTATTTTTTCCCTTGATGATCAGTTAATTGGTGCTTCGTTCAGGGCCTATGTGCTAACCTTTGTAATGAGGTTTCGTTGAGCACATTTGGTGAAGGTCCTAGCACCATTGTTTTGTGTTGTGGTGCTTCTGGTAAAGACTAGCGTGCTTGCCATTGATGGGAAGTACTTTGTATTGCGGTCTTAGCACCACTGTGTAAGTCTATTTGTGTGTATGTGTTCATTTGTTTATTCTTGTGGAGTTTATATTCATTTGGACACCTTTTAAGCACATTAAGTTCTGTCTTTTTTTTTTTAGTTCAACCTTCCAATAGGATGTTTAATTTGGAAGGTTGATTTTTAAGGGGGGGAGTGTTACGGCCCTGGCCGTTTTGCAGCGTTTCCCTATTATTTTCTGTCGCCTGCTTGTGCGCGCGCCCGTGCGCGCTTTTGCTTATTCCTCCAGGTGACTCCAGCTGTCCCCTGATTCGCCAGTTGGGACGCCGATCAGCAGCGAGGAGGCGGACCACTTCGGCTCGTTTGCGAATCAGCGGCGGCAGCTGGAGTTGAAAAGGAACGCGCCGACACCTGTACAGCAGCGAGGGCTCTACGGAGTCCTTAGCTCACGCGGCGTGGAGAGAGTGGCTCCACTCGGTTGCCGCCCGTTTTGTTTGTCCTTGCTCCCTGTGTTTGCTTCCGTTTGTTGCCATTTGAGTTCACTTCTGTTACCTACCCGGTGTGTCACGTTCGTTGTCTTCTGACTTCCAGGGTCTCAGAGACAGCTTAGAATGTCACGTGACATACATTCTGCACGTAGGATTATTTCTGTTATACACACTAGTTTAGCGGTGTGCGCCAGGTTTGTTTATTGTATAACTTCCTAGTTAGGGTAGATTAGTTCTAGCTTTGTGTATGTTATTTAGTTAGCTTAGAATTGTCTGCACTTTCTAGTTAGTTTATGTTTTGTTTTACCTGGCGTCCCTTAGTCTCTGCCCCTGGAGTGTGTGTATTTGTATTTGATTTATTTTACCCTTGGCAACACCAGTTCTGTTAATTAAAGCACATTTGATTTGTAAAGTTATTGTTTGTGTCCTGTTGTTCCCGTTTTCATTTCTGTTCCTCCACCTTTTTGTTACACCCCGACCCTAGACACCACCACCATTTTGGGGTCGTAACAAGGGAGAATAAAACTAATGAATTTTTGCGATTTGAGACAAAGAGGAAAGAGGAACGGGGAAACTCTCAAATGGAAAGCCTTCAAACTCACTTCATCAGATGACAGCCAGAGATGGATAGAGAGAGAGAGAGAGAGAGAGAGAGAGAAAGACAGACTAAAGTATCCCCACCAGACCTTGTGATATTTATCAATAAATCATTCCTCTTTTCTCAGGTTTTTTAATTCCGTTCGTGTAGTTTTTTGTTTCTGTAAACTTAGTTTGCTGTGTGTGGAGACAATGAATTATTGAGCGTCCCTGGAGGAGAAGGCATCCGCTTACTTATTCATGAGCCTCACAGGAATAGTGTTAAAGTTTAAAAGAGGACCGCGTACCTGTAAGGGAGTAGAGGTGGAAGAGAGTGCGGTAAAGCCAACACTCAGTAAAGGTGAAAGAAAGACGGAGAAGTGAAGCAGATAGAGAGGGAGACAAAGGGACTGACAAACTCGAAGGAATGAATGATTTGATCAGAGGAGTGAAGAGAAGGACAAACCAAAAAGGGATTGAGAGTTTAGATGTGTAACTGGAAACAGAGAGAAAAGACATATATGAACTGAATGTCTGAAATCATCAGGAGATTATTACATTGCCAGGAACAATATGGACCACGTCAGTGGTCTTTAATGTTGACAAGCTCAAGTAATGATTTCTGAATCCCAAAGGTCAGTGCTGACTTTCAAACTTAGTGTGAGGACGGACACATACACAGAGGCCTGTTTAACTTAATGTACATGTGCATGTCTCTCCCTACCCTGGAGAGCGAAAGCGGATTACAGCGTCTTTCTATAAACCTGGCCTTTCTTCTCTGACCTCTTCTGAACACACACTTAGCTCTTCTCACCTCAAACGTTTTCAGCATACCAACTGTGAAACAATAAACCGTTTGTGTGGGAACGAAAACATAGACTAAAAAATGTCTAGTTGTCTATTCTACAGTAATGAGGTTCTGCCTAACGAAAGGGGGTCGATCTGCCCAGGGGTCAGGAATCCCACTAGGCATCGCAGCAGGGGGATCTGCTCTCATTAGCTTTAGCATCAACCCAGCAGGTCAACTGCACCAACCGAAGCCTCATGTCACGATCATGTTGAACTTTAGTAGCCATTGTGTGCTTTCGCATAATAGTGTGTCATAACACGTCTCTTCTCAACCACTGATCCTGGTTCATAAAATGTTGTGGTTAGACATATATTGATGACGATTATTTACAGATCCCTCAAGTTGATATGTGTTATTTGAATGAGTCCTATTCAGAAGGGACTACACTTTTTTAGACATTTCACTGGTTTTCTTCACTGGTTTTCAGTGCACTGCAGAGTGAATTTTAAAGTTTTAACGTTGGTTTACACATCACAAATTAACCTAGCTCCAGTCTATCTAACAGAACTCCTAAATGAACTCCAAGCCTCAGATCCTCTGACCAGAGACTTTAGAGATCCCTACAGCTCGGTTGAAAGGCAGAGGACAGCGATGTAGCCGCTCCCTGACTCTGGAATGCCTCCCTTTAGAAATGAGATTAGCACCATCATTGTCTGTTTTTAAACATCTGCCATTCACTAAAGCCTATAGTCTGTATGTTTTCGTTAGTAGTATTTAGTTAGTATGTTTTTTAGCATGATTCTTGAAGTAGGTAGTAACTAAATACATTTACTTGGGTAATTATTTAGGGTACCTAGTACTTTTTTAGTACTTTTAAAAGTGTGTACTTTTACTTAGGTTTATTTTTTGTGTGAAAATCTATACTTTTACTACGGAAGAGGATTAGGACCACTGTAGAAACTAAAATTGAAGTTCTGACTTCATGTTGGAATTCTGAGAAAAAGTCAGAATTTAGAAAAAAGTTAGAATTCTGAGATTTAAGTCAGAATTCAGAAAAAAGTCAAAATTTTGAAATTAAAGTCGGAATTAAGATTAAGTTGATTTGCTCTCAAAGATGCAAAAAAAGTGCTTTGTTAACCCAAAGGAATGGAGATCATTCATGAAGTGACAATATAAACATAGTTGACTCATATCACTGTTTAGCATCACTATGGTTACTATGTGCCTTGGTCTTGGTCAAAATTTAAGAGGTGCTTTTAAATTGGCTTTTACATTGCTCACTTGCTAAACATGTCTGTGCTACTTGTCGTGAAAACAAGAAATCCAGAAAGTTAATGTTAAATTACAAAACAATTTTGCACACTTTTGTGACAAAGTTATTGCTTTGTATGTTTCAGATAGGAAGTAACTTAACATTTCTCTGTTTGAAATAGATAACAACAAAGCAAACTGTGATTTCTGCAGGTTAGAAATGGTGAGACCATTGAAAAGTAACAGTGTGATTGTATCTGACTTATCTGGGCTCTCTATATTTTACTGAAAACAACAGGAACTAAACATCAGCTAGCAGAAATAAAAATATGAGCCTTCTCAAAGAAAAAATACAATTGCATGTAATCCTACAAAGAAATAACATGCTAAATGACTTAAATAAGTGTAGGTGGTCACAGGAGAGACCAGGTGATCATGAACTGAGTGTGGTTACTATGTAGTCACTGGCACCCACCCAATCTTTGACTGCCCCTGACCTTAAAATCTGTACCCCACCATCCCCCTCGTGTAGACCCCTCACCTGTAAAGCAGACGGGACACTTGAAGGTGCCTCCCATGCCCTCGAAGCTGTGCTCGATCAGGTGACACAGGAGCTTGGCCGGAGAGTCAAACATCTGGTTACACAGCTTGCACTCATGATTGATGCCTTCCTCTGCAACACAAGAGCATGATACAACTGGTTACACACACCAGCGGGGTCAGACAGAGAGAACAGGAGACACAGATGCATGCAGCCTACAGACAAAATATACAATTTTTTTTACACATCTTGTACACGGTCTTTAATCGAACAGGTTCATTTTTCTTTTTCTTCTTGTCCTTGCACATCATTTGTGGTCCCAAGCTTATAATCTGGACAGTATGGCCACCCGTCTCATTTCTCCTCCCCTTACTCTGCCCAGTGCCGTCTCTTTCCCGGCTGGTAATTGCCTGCTGCCCCCCAGTGCTGCAGGCTCTGTGCCCTCCTCTCTGCACGCTGCTCTATTTTAAGCCTGCATGAGTGACATTGGTACCGCCCCCTGCTGGTGTGGGACAGATGAAAGGTGGGCGTTGTGTCCTGGCTGGACGCCTCTGCTCTCGTCTTATCACCCACCCGCCACACAGACCTGAGTCCAGCCCACCTGCCTGCGCTCCATCAGAAATTCCCTGCCAGACACCCATCCTGATCCTCAAGCCCCTAGCTGAAATTTTGGGTAAGGTAGACAACACCACAGTGTAGCATCCCAGAACCCCATCTTTCCAAAGTGCCCAGCATCCTGCTGCCTCATGCTGACAGGCCCAAATAGCCCGCTGCTGAGCTACGGGGTGCAGAGAGTGTTAATAAAGTCTTCAATAACATATCCCCACTATCACCCTGATCTCCACCTCCCACCTCTTCCTTCCAAAAACGCACATTCACAGATTCCAATCTCTGCTCTGTCTCAAAGGGCCACACAAGGGTGCTCTAATCCTTGTTTAAAAGGAGCCGAAGAAGAGGGGGAGGGGGCAAGAGGGTAAGATGGTGGTGATGGGGGCAGAATGGCAAGGGCGTTGCTTTGGTCTGTTATCTCCCACTGTCTCCTAAAAGACACTGCATTTAGGAGATTCCTTTCTGGGAGGATGAAAACAGCAGTTGCCAGAGGTTATGACTGAGTTTAATATGTCAAGTGTTTTTCTGGAGGAAAAGCAGCTGTAGTGCAGGGGTCAGGGTATGAGACCAGATCATCTTGACACCCTTGAAGACTTGGAGTTGGGACAATTGATGGATAAAGGGGACAACACATACTCTTTGTTTCACAATTTAATTGACACTGATGTTTGTCAAAAATTGGTTTGACTTTTTAAACAAAAGATTTCTAAAGTTGTCTAGCTTTCAGTCGTTACAGAGCTTACCAATTACAGTTAACTACACATGCCCAGTTTTTAATATGATAACGCCCAATGTGTAATTTGTCACAAAAAACCCTAAATATAATTATTAGTGGCATAATTACACAATATCTCAATCAACAAAGTCCAGCTTCAAGCCCCACCCACCAACAGTAATGTGTACCCTTGTTTGAAACAACACTTGGCAAATGACCACATATATATGGTAACAGTAATAACTGTGAGGAAGGCAGTGTCCGTGTATTTAAACTTTTTTTTGCGATAAGGCAAAGATTTTTAGTGAAGTTGCATTGTTCAGAAGTACATTGTTTTAAAACTCAGCACATTTAGTATTACATAATTTAAGAGACATGGGTGAACATTAATAGATGTAGTAATATTTTAAAGCCAATGTTGTATCCGAAAACATACTAGAGCTTTTTCAGCTGGTAATGTTTGACATACCATGAAAACAATGACCTCCTAATAAGTTTAGGAATTACCAATTTAGGCTAAAAGTGCTTTGATCACCGCCTGGAGAATGGCTGGAGTACAGGCAAAACTAAGCCTTGAACGAGGAATTCTTTTTTTTTTTTTTTTTTTTGCTTTAAAAAAATGTATTGATGAAAAATTATTTCAAATCTATATCTTTACAGTAAAGAATGTTCAGTAAACTTTTGCATGTTTTAATATATATATTTAACTGCACATTTACAGTACTCTGACTAGTGGACTTAATACTGTTATTCAATTCCCTTTTCTTCCCTTAACCTCTTAGCAGCCTCATGTCAATCATGGCACTGTTCTAACTACTGTTTTATTAACTATAATATATTTTTTTTCATTCTAATGGTTCAATGGCAGGAAGTAGTGGTTTAGTTTTTTGTATTAACAAATACAGGATTCAATAATGTCACACATATTCAAGAAGTCAAGAAAAAGAAGCCTAAGTCCTAAATGTGAGAAAATAGAGATAATTTCTCTCAGAGGAAGTAGTATCATCAAAAGAGAGATGTTACCACTAAACTTAGCCCATCACTCCCCCCTTCATGGAATATCACCTCAATTAAATAAGCTACGCTTGTTTGGTGGAGAGGGATTGGCCAAATGATACACACACCAAGTAAACTAAGACGAAAGTTAAAAAAAAATTGGGGAAAATAAGAGAAGCAAAGTAAGAGGAAGAGAATTCTGCTAAAGAAAGCAAAAAGCAAAGGGATAATTGGGCTGTCCAACACAAAGTAATGGTAGCCAAGGGGCCTGTGAGCATGTGTGCTTCCGCACGCGTGTGTGTGCAGTAAAAGTAAGCCTCTCTGAGACAACTGCAGTTGATCAGTAAGTACAGAACATGCTCCATCATCTATTTTCCAGTCTGCGTTGAACCACTAAGCTCTCCACTTCATAGCGTGTCTGTGTGTCTATATGAGAGAGTGATGGGGATACGTTGGGATTACAGTTGCTTGTTACTGCAAACCAGACTAGCGCTGTCAGGGAGAGCATTTGATCAGTGAGGCTGACACAAAGGTCTCAGAGAGGGGGACTGCAGTGTGCTAGGGGAGCCATCACACCACTAAAGAGGAGAAGACAGACGTGTAGAGTGCAGCAGAGGGCCTAGGAAGTGCATGACAACAACACGCTCTTTCATAACTGAAACTAACTGGGGGTTAAAAAAAGAACAAAAGGACTTTACAAGCACTGCGACACCTTGTGAAAGGCAAACCGAAGAGATTTCAGAACTCCTTTCCTTCATCTCTAAAAGCATTGATGCTCGGCATGTTGTGCATATAGCATGTGATGTACACTGTGCTGTTTGCATTTGGCTATGCAAAACGGCTTCATGAATCCAACTGATATTATTTTTATTCGTTCTAAAAGATAATTGAAATCCACACATTTACCATAAATAATGCCACCCAGCAATCATTGCTTAGTTGAGTCAGCTAAGTTAAGCAGAACAGTAGGATGAAGTGTAGAAATTAAGGTACAAGAGCAGCTAGATGTAGGGATATGCGTCTGAAAGAATATTTAACGAGAACCGTGATGGAAAGGACAAAAAGAAAAAAGAAAAACTGTCCGCCTCTAAAGGTATGCACCATCTTAATTGAGAAACGGCATGAAGCCGCCACACATTCGCAGAATCACTGATGAGGGCTTTCCAGGACATCGATAGAAGGAGGGAGGTGGAGAGCCAGAGTGAGAGAGAAACAGCAAAAGGATCGAATCAAGGAATCATGCAAACAGATAGGTGGAAAGCAAATGAGTAAAGGATGTATTCATATGGTTGTTATTCCACCGACTGAGCAGGCAGACGCTGTGCCTCAGCAGAGGCTGCTTTTGCAAAGCCTGGCCAATGTGCTTCCAGCTAATTGACCAGAGGGAGCCAGGTGGCGCCCTGGCCTGCACCGCTCCACTGGGACGGACCCATCTATATGAGAGTGGCTCCCTCTTTCCATCTTGCTCTCTTTCTCTCCACCCATCACCCCTGTAGCGTGCGCTGGCACACAAATGAGCTGTGTAGATGGGAGCTACAGATCCCTTGTGGCTCAGCACCTCTCGCCTGGCCCTGAGGCCCACGGCCCCGGCCCCGAATTGATGGGCCGAGCGGCTGAGAGGCAGAGCTAAGGGAGTGGAGGGGAAGGAGGGGAGCAAGCTGGGGCGAAAGGGGGTGGAGATAGTGGGCTTCTCTAGGGGCGAGCTCAAGGTGTGTTGCCATGGCAACTCAGAGAGGGAGAGCAGGGAGAAGTAGCAGCGTGCTGAGCTTGACCCGTACTGGTGGGGGTGGCAATGTGGGCCAAAACCAAGTGCACACACACTCCTACTGCAGGGCTATGGGGGTCTTGGGAGCTCTCACTTCCAACTCTTTGTTTTCATTCTTTCCTTTTTCACAAACGCATAGTACTGCATTATCAAAACCAATCCCATGAGCATCGACCACGACATCTCATTCACATAAATCCTCCAAAAGTTAATCTCAGGCATCGTTGACTCAACCAAAAAAACACTGTCCGACACCAAAGCTGCGAGGAAAGTCGAGGACACAACTCTCTCATCCGTGTTCTTTTCTGGCAGTTTCTCAGATTCACACGTTTCCTATTATCTGTAGCAAATATTTCCGGAACACTCTTTCACTCTCTCTATATCAGGCTGCCAAACGGGATGGAGTCTCCGGCTCCAGATATTTTTGGCAAACGTGGACGGCATATGGAGTTGACCAGCTTGGAATCTCCTATCAGATTACATAACAGTGGGATGCTGGATCTCTCTACCCTGCAGAAACCAACCTTCATGCAAACAAGCAAACAAACAAACTCTCCATCCAAAGAGTTCGCCACCTCTTCGCTGGCCTGCTTCGTTCATCTCTATCATGTGTGTCTTTACTCTTGGTGGATCTTTGTCGCAGTCTGTTCTGCTGGTGTGGTTGTCGTATTGACTCAGGCTGGAGCACCAATGAGCATGGCATCTTCCACCAACTGTGACTATTTACTCAGTACTTAGACGAGCCATTGAAAAACTCACAATCTTCAATACTGGGACAATGATGAAGCTCACATTTTAAACCTGTGGCATACATGTGGGTTAACGTTTGTTGAATCTCTACAAAGAAATCTAGGACTTCTTCACCCAAAGCACTCAAAACGGAAGTCTCCACCTTCACCAGTGAAGAAAATGTAAGCACATGGACAGTTTACCTATGAAAGTTCTGAGTTGAATTGGTGATTATTTTACAGGGACATGAGGTAAAAATGGTTTGATTGTGAAAAAACACATTTTGAACATAGTTGCAAGAGCCAACATTTACACAGAACTAGCGTAAATAGTGACAAAAGTGGGTTGGTGAGGACAGCAAAACTTACTTTGCATAACCTTCAAATTGGGGTAAAGGGGAAGTAGAGTTTTTTTTTGCTGTTGATTATCAGTTTGACATACAGTAGCTAGAACACTGCTAATATGAGGGGGAGGACAATCTTGTGATGGGAACATGTAAATATGATGTAAAATGTGTATTTACCTTAGGTATATTTTAATAATAATTCATGAGCTTCTTGCTTTTTTTAAGTTGCAAATGGCAGCTCTCAAGGATTCTTAATGACACAATATTCAAACTTTGACAGTGTTATGGCATGCAGTGGCAAAATGTTGGCACGTGTGTTTGCAAGTTTAGTTACAAGTGTCAGCTGTATAATTGTTATAATATTTAGCTTATATTCTTTGTGTGTTGTTGTACTGTATTATTTGATTTGTGTTTTCATTTTATGATGAGTATTACTAAATTAGGTGGAACCATATATATATATATATATATATATATATATATATATATAAATATACCACATCTTACACAGACATTTTAGTGTGTCGGACTATCACATTCCAAGAGAATAACAAAAAGAGGCAACAAGTGGTAATAACAAAAACCTTTGCCTTCCAACAGTAACAACAAATCAATGGTTTGTGTGAACCTTGAGAGGGAACAAGTAAACTTACTCTGAACAAGTAAACCTCGATGCACAAGTCAAGCTTGAAGTGTGATAAGCAGAAGCCATTTGGTGCTTTCCAGGTATGGGGTGATTATTAAACCAACAGTATTATTTTTACAGTATTATTGTGTGGAACTTAACACAGTCTACAAATCTGTGTCTCAATGTGTATCCAAATGAACAGATTCTGAGACAAAAAAAAATTGCCGGTTAAGATGTAATGTTGCATATTTGTCCCCTGCTTTGCAATACAGTACACATCCATTTCAGAAGCATTTAAAAAAAAACTGCAGGTTGACTTGTACTGAAACAGGGGGTTGCATGACACCTAAATGTGATGCTAATTGAAAACCAAATTAAAATTAGTTTTTGGACTACATTCCAGTGAACATTTGAAGAAAAACAATCAATTCTGAAAATTGTTGAACATGTCGCTGGCTTTCTTTTTTCAAACTTATATAAAAAGCTCCAATCACTGCATCCTTGAAATGCCTTAAAATAAAGTTTTTATTTTTCTAGCTTTCTCTCACTTACAGCTCTTGTCAATTTCGCATACTTCATTATGACTGCTCCTTCAGCTCTGAACGGCATTGAATTAAATTAGCTATCCGAAGTCTGATTATGCCTTGTTACTACCAGGGTGCTCTCATACAGCGAACTTCATTACCCATAATGCACCACAGGAGCCGCTGTACAAGTATCACACTGTGCTTCCATTATCAGCCAATGAATAGTCCTTGTAATAAACCAGCCACATACCCTCCCAATCAAAGCACACTGTTCTTAACAAGTGCCTCCGTCCTAATTTTGCCTCCACCAATCAGTTTGTGTCAGTGGGTCTAACCCCCAGTGAGGCAGGCTGATGTTGTTGCGGTCCTGATGGCCACCTGGTGCTCCCACAGAGGCAGCACTCTCTCATTTCCAGGGCACAAAGATAAAAAGACGGCACACTGTGTTGCAGATAGAGTCTGCAATCAAACAGACCTCAAAACTGTGGATAAAACATGCACGTTTACAATTTCCATCCCAGTGCTCTAACCTTGCAAAGAGGCAGAAATTATACATGACTACCTAAGCAGAATCCAAACAAATCCTTTGAACCAAATTAACTGGTTTTCACAAAAAAAACATGCGGCAAATTAAATGTGTGCACTTGCATGCAAACGCACACAAAAGGTAACTCACCCACATCCTCTTGTACATACAAACCACCCTCGACCTCACAGTCACACACACTCGAGGACCTGATTGTTAGCGTCTAATATATGCATAGCTATTTGTGTTTTGAATGTTAATTGAATGCTGGAAAGTGCCGGTGGGGGAATATTTCTAATCAGCATACCAATAAACCCTTCACATGATAAAGTCTTTATAAGAAGCACTTACTCCCTTGGCCTCCATATACCTCAATAGTCACTGTATACACCTCCTCTTCTCTCCTTTACCCATCTATTTCCCATCATCCATCCCTCTTAAAAAGGCTTGAGCCCCACACAGCAACCAAATTAAGCTTGTGTGTGAATACATCCTTTACTGGTTAAATAATACACAATCTGCCCACTATAAAAACAAGAAGAGAAAGTCATACGTGCTATTGAATCAATGATGCAAATCACTATGGCAACTCAATGACAAAAATTGCAAGCACAACTAAGATTACTTGTAACATAAAACTCAAAAAAGCTTTTTCCCAGAGACAAAGTTACACTTAAAAAGTTTAATCTGATTCTCAAGGTCAAAGAGAGTCAACTACGGTGCCAACCTGAAACTTTTATTGGAAGTGGGCACACTTGTGAGTGTGCCTGTATTTTCACAGGCCCAGATTGCTAATTGCTATATAGAGGGTAATTATGGCTCTGGTGAGTGGTCAGCGGAGTGTGTGCTGGCTAGTGCTGTTGGCTGGACCTGGTCTTTATGGGGTCTTATTGAATTTGAAGCCTGGTGCGGTGAATTTGGAGTTGGCTGTACTGTTCTGCTCACTCTACCGTGCAACTTTTTGAATGCATAAAGACTGCTTTTAAACACAATGGCTGCCAGAGGACACAGCTGCCTTTAAAAACAGTTTCGTTGTATGCACAACAGCCATCAAAAATGGGTTCTAAACACTTGTGCTCACAGTGCACATGTGCTCATGTTAATTTATGTCTGTATTTGTATGTACAAGCATAAATGTTTTTATGCACATGTGCATTACATTTATGCCCCTGGGCGTGCCGAGGGCTTTTTATCCACGCAAGATCTCCCAAATGGAGCTCAAAAACAATTGCTCATTGTCGGTTTGGTCCTTTGGGACCAAATGGATTCCTGGGACTAGAGTTCTGTCCTCCCCCTCTCACTCAACCCATTGAACCAACAAACACATCAGCTGCACCAAAAATATACATCCCGAAACCTTGAACACATGTACAATCGGACTTTATTCCAAATCATTTACAAGCTTTCTTGTACTCATAGCATTTGTCTTCTTTATTCCTATATTGAACACATCTACAGTACGTACATGTTTGGTTGGCTGTGAATTATCTGCTCACCAAGGAGGGAGGGAAAACTGAGCAAATATGAGGTAGCAGCAGGACGCTAATAATGCACCTCCAGCTGTTCAAGTTAACCTGCAAATGTGTCCATCTGTACCTCAAGAGAAAGAAGGAAATGAGAGTGAAAGATAAGAGAGAATGGAGAAGATTGAGAGGGGGGAATCTAAATGAAAAGAGATTGAAAGGGTAAATGTGCTTGCATGAAAAAGACAATGATAAAAGTTGAAATGAAATAAAGGGTATTTTGAGAGAGAGAGAGAAAGAGAGTACAAGAGAGGGGTCCTGGCTGTAAGCCGGCTGTGTGGATGATAGGGAGCAGTCAGAGTGACCTTGCTGCGTCTGGACTGTCCCTGCTCCCTGCCCTGCGTCCGACTGTGTTCTGCCTTTGGACCCTCACCCAGGGCCAGAACACACACTAGCATCCTGCTGGCTCTCACAGGAGAACACACAGGAACCCTGATATCATTTAAATTTAGCTCAGACACACACATCGTTGATAAAACACTAAATGACATCCACATATGTACACAAATCACATGTCTAATGAAGGCTCGATATCATTTGTAGGTCATGTGTATGAACCTCTGCCAAAACTCCCATGGACCGGCCTCCCCTCTCTCTATCACAATTGCTCCTCGCACTCAGTCAGTGCGTCTATAGATGTTTCCTCTGTAAATACTGTCAAGTCAAAGCTCTTTAGTGGCTGCTTTATGTGGATGTTTACAAACTGATCTGAGATACATCATCAGCTCCAATGATCAGAGAGCTGAGGCTGTTAAGGGAGTAAACTCTGAAAAAAAGAGATCTGCTTTCCTTACTTATCTGCACTAGGGAAGCTCCTGCACAGCGACAAAGAGGAAGAATAGAGGATGGTGATGGAGAAGTGCTAGAATTCTGGCTATCAGTGCTGGTATGAGTGTGATAAATGTAATTAAGGGAGTAGATTAGTCACATCCGATCAATGTACTCACCTACAAGGGTGCAAAGTAAGTCATTAAAGCAGAACTTTTTAATTAAAGGTGACCCAGGGTTCTATGACACTATCTGCATCGACAGAATCGCCAATGGATTTACAGACAAAAAAGAAAAAACTTTCTTGTCCTGTAATACCAGATCAAATGTGTATTTTAGCCTGAACTATAATTGATAGAAATTACGAGAATTTGAATTCCCTTAATAAGGATTTAAAGGTTAATCTCTGGTTGTTATATTTTCATACTTTGGATTTGAGGTGTAACATTCTTGCAAGGGAAAGGGAAAGAGAAACGTAGGAACTCACTAATGGAAGAAACTGTACCACGTAATGAAAGTAATCTTGAGAATGACTAGAAAAGTAATGGTTTGAGGGAATTCATTTTAAGCATTATAGAAAGGAATGTAGGTTACTACAATTTTAGAATACTTGAGGTAAAGTGGACAGAGGTGTGTTGAGTAACCATGGCACAATGAATAAGCTCCCCATGGATATTAACTGTTTTAAATGGTTTGAATTCGAATGCAAAAGCTGCTAAATGATACGTAAGTATATTAATTTAAAGATCTCCATGTGGACCATTTTCCAAAACCTCTCTTATGAAATCACGTTAAAGGAGTCAAACCAAATACTACCTGATACTACCTGACTTTTTTAAACAAGAAACATTCATGTGTAATAGGCTAACAATGCACATATTTTGTTTAACAAATGTGACAAGGGGAGTTAAAGATGTTTGTTAAAGATGGTTAACAGTGACTTTTTTGAATAAAAGTATTTTTGAAATAATGGTTGAAATGGTCCAAGAAATGGTTGAACTAAAAAGGCTATTATAATGGAATGCAGCTAATGATTTTCAGATCTTGTAGTGTGTTTATGTTTAAGAATTTATAGAATATGTTCTGAAAAGATTCACTCAGTAAAAGTTCTCTGAAAATCCTGTTTTGTGTTCCAGGTTTTACAGTACACTTTCCTTCCGAAACTCAATTATCATTAGAATTAGCAATCTCATGTGCCACCCACAATGCCACTGGTTAATTAAACAGATGCAATGTTTCAAAACTATTGTTTATCCTCATTGGAATCTCAGCAGCAATTTGGTTTATTAATTTATCTTTGCTTTTGAAAACTATTTCAAGGCTGAAAACACCACAAACACCTTCTTCATTAATGTGCTTCATCAAATCATGTGCAGAAGCCGTGTTTGCATCTCAAATGACTGCTCCGTCCCCTGTGCAGGGCGCTGCCTTTGATGTGACTTAATGGAAAGGTTTCTTTCTGCAGATTAGGGAATAGGGAACGACTGAGCAGTTTGAAAGAAGGCCCATCTTCCCTTAGGACTGCAGCATGCTCAATGTCTGCACAACACCTTCCCTGCATGTGCCACTTCCTCTGAGCCTTCATCTCCCAGCATGCCTAGTCCAGCTCCTCTGAGTCTAAATCTCCCAGCATGCATCGCTCTCCTCACCCCACCTACCGAGACAGCCCTGACCGTGGTGCACCTGCATTCAAGTTAGTTGCCATGGTTACCTGGAATTAATGTCTTTTGTGAGCTTATAAGATACACTCAAATTCACACCAATCAATAAATAATGCTCTATTAATTATTCGAAGGCCAAGATTAAATATACATGTGTTTAGAGATTTGTTTGTGCTTTCACACAGCAGCACGCCTTTTAAAACTGTCATCTTGGATGCAGCATTCCCAGTCCGGACATGTGTCCCAGATGATGCAAAAGTACTTAGACATGGAAAACAAAAGCTCTCATTTCTGGAATTAGAGTTACTCCATATCACGATCTTTGTTTAAAATATTAAAGTGAGGAAAATCAGAAGGGGATGGAAGAATCAAAAGTTGTTGATCGATTAAAAAATTTTCAGAAATTAAATCACAAATTAACCTATAAGCTTTTACAGAAGGAGTAGGAGAGGAATAGAAAGACAAATGAGCCCCATTTGAGGTAGATAATCTTTGCTGATGATAGGATCAGGTTGAAGTGATGTTTTAATTTAATTTACATTTCAGAAACATTTTTTTGTCTTCCACACCTGAAACTGGTTACTCATCACTGTAAAAGATACTCATTCATGTTCATTTTTGGATGTGCTTTCACACTTACCTTGGTGCACTGCATCACCTCAGGGCCATGAATTTCATGTAGGGAGAGATTTTCATTGGGGCATCATGAATCTACAAGTGGTGATGTTTTTGATGCATATGCACTGCTTATGTTCCACCTCCGAGCTGGTAAATCCACTTTCAATCAGCCTCCAAAACAACAGTGAAACTGCTCACATTCTGCAAACCAGATCCTGTCCCACCTCTACACTACAGTTTCTCTCATTTTACCGAGAGCAAATTCCCACTGAAAATGAACTAGAGACTCACCCCTGCATCATCTCATTTGAGAGTGCCATAACCCGCAAACAGTAAAAGTTCAGTATATAATATAAATATAAATATAAATATAATTGCACACATTAACATGTTCATGATACTAAAAGACAAGTGATACATTTTTAAAGAGAAGAAGAAAGTGGATTTGCTAGCTAAGAGTCTAATGAAAAGCCATATGGTCAAACAAAATATATTAAAACAACAATATTAAACTCCTGATACTCGCAATAAAGTGCCCATTCTGAGAAAGCCTGGATTCTGAATTAATTACCGATTTTTATAGCAGATGAGATGCCAGCTGTACTACAGCTATATGAAGCCAATTTAATGCATAGATAATTTACAAATACAAATGGCTGTATGTTCTTTTCTATCAGTCACTATATTTAAGGCAACCTGTTTTGCTGATATGCGTCAAGGAAAATACTGCCAAAAAGATCCATGTTCATAGAAGAATTTGCATTGTAAATTGTGATTTAAAATGCACAGCCAACAATCCGTGTAAAAAAAAAAACAGAGTTGTATTTAAAAAGTGGCATTTGTAACATCACATGAAAGAAAGTAGCTTGTGTGAAATCTTTTTTTTTAAATAAAAATCTTTGTAGAACCTTATTTTTAAATAAAAAAACATGTTTCTCAAAAATATTGTCATTGTTAAGAACAAACATTTACATTTGATAATTTTTAGATTTAAATGTTTGATTAATATTACACTATTTCTAGATGTTTTTCACCATTTAAAAACATTTAACAGTTTAGCTGAGGGAAAATTGTTTGAGTGATCAGTTTTTAATAGGAATAGATAAATACGGTTTGTAGCCCATCAATATTTTCCCTTTCTAACTTTGTGCTTGTGTACTAGCATTTGACAGTTATCTGAGACAACAGTGTTTCTGAAGTAGCAAATCCTAACATTAATATCAGGGTGTCAAAATCTTGAGTTATTACTGATGACAAAGCATTAGTCCGGTGTGTACAGGGTGTTATCCCCTGAGGGTTGCATGTTCAAAGAACCCAGTTGAATTATAAAAAAAAATCAATATTAATGCGCACAAATCCACAACAAAGGAAGTATGTCACCGCTTCAGTTTAGAGGATGCTTCTCGTCTTAACTTTTTTTTTTTTTTCTTAAACCATCATTCACTAACCCACTGTTAGAGGGGGTGTTTGTCCCCCTGGGAGAACTCATCTGTCCCACCTAAAGAATCTTCAGTCATATCAAAGCTCTCAGCAGCCCAAGGGCTTTAATACAACATGTCACATCCGCATTCACAGAAGTGAAATGAGAGGGACAGCTCGGGAGGAGACATACTTTTCTTCAACCCACAATTTTCCCCTTTTTCTTCCTTTTTCTGCTACTCATGTGTCTTTTTTAGTACTTCCAGATTTTCTAAAACATGTTTATAAGAATCTTTGATATGATTTTACAAAAATGGGAAAATTAAAAAGGATACAAATATTAGTGCAAAAACGTTTTGTCTGTAAGTGTTTTTGTCTAAAATCATGTTTTTGTGTCAATTTAACACGAAGATGACAAGTGTCTGTTATAGCAAACATGTGTAGACTGTGGTTACTATACTATATCATTTCTCACTGGGGATTGTTGAATTCCATAACACATTTTTACATGAGATTGATTTTTTTTGTTTTGGAACTGGATAAAATGTTATTCAAATTACACTTTCATTTAATTGTTCAATTACACTACTAATACAACCAACTGAAAAAATTAAGGCAAGTTTAAATATGTAAAATATATTGTTTATTTGTAGTGGTAGTAGTGAGGGACTAAATAAATAAAAAAAAATCTAATTATTTAGTCTCAACTTACTAGAATGATTATAACACTAGAATAAATTTGTATTTTTTATCTCTTGGAAATAACAACTCAAAGTATGCCGTCGTTTGAAGTCCAAACATAAAGAAGACACAAAACTATTTAGTCTAAAAATAATAGTAAATAGTAAAAAACATAGTTGATTCAAATAAAGAGTAAGTAGTAATTTTTAAGTAAACCTCTTCAATCAAAAAGACAAATAAAAGAATCCACAAAGAAGTGTCAATTAAAGATTTAAAAGGCTGTGGTACATAATAAGTCTAAATTTAAAATCATAATACAAAGGCCCAGGTGAACATCTGGAAACAGCTTGTTCCAAATATAACGGGCAACAACACCAAAGCTAAAGCTTGGTTTTGGAAGAGTTTTAGGGGGGAAAAAAAGCTTAATGAATGGTTTGACAATTAACAGCAATATGCATAAATAAAGGACCTTAAACTGAATTCTAAAATTGAAATGAAGTCAGGGAAAAGAAGCAAGGCTAACGCAGTATGCTCTTGTTTCTTGCTCCCTTCAAAAGTTTAACAGCAACGTTTGCATGACTTTACGTCTAGTAATTGTCAGCTTAAGAATTTTTCTATACTGCATAGCAATAATCAAGTTTACAGCATGCTGCGACTTTATTCAAGATTCTCTTTGGAAACTGTTTTTTTGTTTCTCTCATATCCAGTAATCTCAATATTAAAATTTTACAATCTAGCTGTAAACTTGGCAACCATCCGACATCTCGCCTCTTTTAAGCTTTGTTTTTTGCTAATGTCAGATAACAACCTTTTACACACATATTTAAGATCCTTTAAAGAACTGCAGACACCCTATAAGTAAATTTTATGATTATAAAATAGTGTGATGCCAGACACCAAGAACAAACCTAAGAAGCCACCAAAAGCTAAAATGTAGATCAATGTTTGGTCTGATTTCATTGGAGGTGCTTGACAAATTAGTCAAACACATGCAATAAACACACAAGCAAACAAACAGTTCACGTTCACACACGCACAGATGCTCATGCGCACACAGGCCAGATGGAGTAGGCAAGTCAGGGCCAAGTGTGTGTGCACCTCATCCGTATGCTGCGTTTCCTCACTCTAGCGATGGCTTCCTCAGCCATTTCGTCTCGGGTTTGAACTCCTGATTCTAGCAGCATTGTTGTTTCGCCGGCTGCCCTCCCTCCCGCTCGTACTCATCAAAATAACATCTGTTTACATCTATGTGAACACCTGACAGGCAGCTGATGCCCCTTTCTCTACTCTCTGCCCAGAGGAAAGGCAACAAATAAAAGCTAAAAAGAGGGAGGGGGTACTCTAGACGCAGAGCACATCTGGGTATGCAGCCACTGGCCTAATCCAGATGTGGGCCGCCACGCTCTGCAGGAAAAAACACACCTGGATACCTCAAACAGCAGCAAAACAACGACAAACAGGCACTATGGCACCCCCATTTGAACTCGTTTAACTATTCCATTGCATCTTGATCACATCGGTCATGTCCTTTCATCTAAACAAGAAGGGGAGCATGGAATCCTTGTGTTTAAGATAGTGGTTACATTAAACAAGCAATCTAACACGCAGAACGTACTTATTCATGGACTAATTCAGAGGGAAAGGAGTGTGAAAGTCCCACAAAACAACTGTCTCGCTCAAACTCCCATGGCTGTCCATGCTTAATCCCCCATGATGCACCGGGGCACATTCAGAGCCAGTGAGACCCTCAGTGGCGCCGAGGGCTCACACACATACGGCCATCCAGATGCTATGGGTAATTAACCTACCTCTCTGATCGAGCGCCTATTAAAAGTATGACAGACATACTTCATGCGCTCGATAGAGTTTCACGTCTTTATAAGATGACAAAAGTTCACGAGTGTGCACAAGTTGAAAGAAACACAATCCGTGGAGAAGAAAACATCAGAGCGCACATGGCAGCGGTGGAAGACTGAGATCAGGGATGAATGCATGCTGTGGCACAGGGGAGGCAGTTCTGGGCTTGGCTATGCCCAGGGTCTTAATGACTTAATTGAGGTAATTATTTGGATAAGAAGTCCAATCACCTGCCTATTTTCCTCAAGGTCCTCATCAGAAGCTAATTAAAGACCTGCTCCCAGTGCGAGTCCGACCATGGCTACGTCAGAGGGCTAAAAACACAGCAAAGAAAGAGTAAACTCTCCAAGCACCCAGATCTAGCTCTTCTCTTGCCAAGCTCCTAGTGACCCCCACAAGCACTGTGTGAATATCTAGCTTTGAAATGTAAACATGTCTTAATAAAAACACATTCTACAGAATTTGGAAATCACATTATAATACTCACTTTTTGTCTAGGCTCCTATTAAGAAACTAGCTTGGGATTTTGTATACCTGTCTTTAAATGATCTACATATAATAGCTTTCGTCACATCAACTAAATCATTTCTGAACAAGGGGCTTTAAACTCTAAATGGCCATTGCCATTAGCAGTTATGGTTTGATGATGTAATTTCTGTTAAATACTTTTTATCCTGTGTAGTTTTTGACATTTTTATAACACGTAATGTTTTTTGAAGTATGATGTTTAACTGAAAATCTAAAAGTCAATTTGTAAGATCCATAAAATGAGTTCTTATATGAAAAAAAAAATATTTAACACAAACCAATCATTTCACTTAAAAAAACAGCAGGAACTCAGATAGTTGTACTCAAAGTTATAGATTTATAAAACAAATATATTAACAAAGTGCTGTTTTTGTTTATTAAATATACCTTAAAAAGGGATTTGACATAACTTTTGACTATGCTTTTATGCTGGGGATGACTTGGATCTCTGCATCAGTGTTTTTTTACTCTGTTTTTTCCCCACATTAATAAAAAGTGTCTCTGTACCTTAGCTTCACCTCTAAATGGATTTAAACAGAGCTTTTATAATAAGTCGGAAATTACTGGTCAGCTTTATGCAACATTTTTTTCATACTTATAAACTTTTACAATCCCAAAGGTGGCAGTGTATGGTAGTTCTATTTCTACCCCATAGAATAATCCAATAGCAATTCTTATTTACCCTACCTAATTCACACTAGGTCTTTATGAAGCTACTTTAAAGCAACTGCTAAAAACGGCTATATAAAAGCATTTTGATTGGTTTATTGATTGATTGATTGATTGATTGACTAACTAATTGATTGATTGGTTGACTCTGGAAGGTATTTATAAAAGTGATTCATGCCTAAAACACAGATACAAAAACTATTACCAAGTATAGTCTGTAGATTTAAACAAGGGGTTATAAAAAAGTGAGTTTTGTGAGTTTAAACAAGGGAGTATAAAAAAATATGTTTAAAAAACAGGGGGTGTGGAGACTTAAGTCTGTGATGTTCTGAGTCAGTTACCAAAGTAAGTGACAAGTAATATTAAAAAGGATTAAAACTTCTTTTAACTCTTCTTTAAAGCGCAACAGAATCAGCATGATTCTCATTCATCTGTTTGGTTTTTCTATCTTCTCAGATACTTTTCATTTATCTTTCACAATTTCCTGCCACATCCTCACCTGCTCCTCACCTCTCTCTCTCCATTTCTCTTCTCTCTATAGGCAGCGCTGCTGTGCTGGTTTAATTGCGACAGCACCCTCATGAGCCTGGGCTGCCTCAACACCTCCACAGAGTGTTCAAGGGTAACCAGCAGGGGTCTACCACCCCCTTACTCCATTGCTCTCCTCTTCCTCACACATACACACACACGCGCACACACACGTACGCACACACGCACACAGACAGACAGACACACATGTACACAGTGGGCCCCTCAAACAGGCACCCAGAGAGTAGCCGTCAAACACTCACTCCTCACATCTCATTAATCAGCTCCCAACATCAAACAGCATCGCTGCCGCTTCCCGGGGGCCTGCCCGCCTGCCCGTCCTCCCGACTCTCACTGTTGTGTCTGTCGTGGCAAATGCATTTCTCTTTCTATTGTGTATGTGCATGCATGGAGCATACTGAGTGCTCCAAGATTCTTTTGCCCATTTTTGTGTTGGATAATGAGCCGAGTTGAGACTGTTGAGCAGAGTTTAGCAACTGTTGCCAGTGTCTGGGTCAGGTCAGTTTTCTACCGATAGAGGGTTTGTCTGTTCGTGCATAGTGTTTATAAGTTTATAAGCATTCAGCACATGCAGGCAAGCTCTTCCCTATGGCTTGGTGAATAAAACACTACACTGCTTTTACTTTTGATTGGACAGGAGATGATTCATATTTGCATGTCTTGGATACAAATGTTATTGACACAAGACTGCAAAGTGTAAAAATATATTTAGGGTATGTTGAACAAATATGCAACAAAAATGAGAGATTGAATGTATTTGTTTCATTTGTATAATATACACATTGTATGCCATTTTATCTGCAAGTTGTGTTGTTGCTTTAAAATGTAAAGGTACATTTAATGTATTTGTATGAGTATTTAAACCAAACAACACTGCAACATACAAATGCAAAACAAAATTGGTGCCGTTATTAGTGCTAGTAGTAGCAGTAGTGGTAGTAGCAGTTAGTATTTATTGTGGTAGGTAATGATAGTAAAGAAGTTGTTTGCAACATTAGTGTTAGTATTTAATAATAGTTAGTAGTAGTGGTTCTGCTATTAATAGTACAAGCAGCTGCAGTAGTATTAGTAGTAGTGATATTGTTTTTAGTGATAGAATTAGTAGCAGTAGTTGTTAATAGCCTTGTTGTTGTTAATAGTAGTCATTTAGTTTAGTATTAGTGTTGTTTTTAATGATATGGTGTTGTTGTTGTTGTCATTAGTACTGAGACTGTTCATAGTAGTAGTAGTAATAGTAGTTGTAGTAGTGGTAGTTATAGTAGTGGTAGAGATAATATTAGAGATAGTGGTGCTGTAAGTAGTAGTCGTAGTGGTAGTGGTGCTGTTAGTAGTAGTAGTAGGGGTGGTGGTAGTATTGTTAGTAGTTACTATGTAGTAATATTGTTAGTAGTTATTGTTTTATTTTATGGTAACAAAGTTGTTGTCAGTAGCAGTAGTAGTATTGATAGTATTTTTTGTTTTAGTTAATGGTAGCAAAGTTGTTGTCAGTAGCAGTAGTAGTTTATTGTTGTTAGTATTAGTGGCGCTGTTATTATTAGTACTAGTAGCAGTATTAATACTAATAGTACTATTAGTAACTAATAGTAGCAGTAGTATTAGTAGTAGTATTGTTGTTAGTGGTAGAATTAGTATAAGTAATAGAGTTAGCAGCTTTGTTTTTAATATTAGTAGAGTTGTTTAGTTTAGTAGTGGTGTTTTCTTAATATATAGTTGTTGTTATTAATAAGAGTCTGTTCGTAGTAGCAGCAGCAGCACTAGAAGTAGTAGTGCTGCTGTTAATACTAATAGTTTTACTAAAGCTGTATTATTTAATAGTAGCATTGTTGTTATTGCCAGAGTTGTTCGTTGAATAAGTAGAGCTGTTGTTAATAGTAGTAGCAGTCAAATATTAGCTGTTGGTAGTAGTAGTGTTAGTAGCATTGTTGTTATTGGTAGTTATTTGTTGTTAGTAGTAGTCAGTAATAGTGGTGTTGCGGTTAATATTAATACTGTTGTTACCAGCTGTATTGTTGTAGTTGCTATGAGATATTGTGAATTTTAAAGACTAAAAGCAATAGCATAACTTATCAGGTTTGATAAAAAATATGTATACATATATAGCAGTAACAATATAAGCAAAAATAATAGTTAAATCATAAATAACAAATACATAATTAGATCAATAAACAACTACTAAAACTATGTTACTTTATCACTTGTGCTGACTGGCGCTCAGTGTCAGATACCCGCTCACGCTTAAATACGATCCATATTCAGTGGCAGTCACCTCTAAATGACACTAAAACATTCTTTCCCACATTGACTTCTCCCATTTATGAGTGTGGCACACAAACAGGGCGATTAGACAGCAGCTGAAGCTTCCATCAGCATTTGAGCAACGATTTGCCTCTCCCCAGCTGCAGCCCATTACAGGAGGGAATGAATTAATAAACCAGTGAGGGGAGGGCAAGAGCAAGAGAGTGAGAGGAGAGACTCTAGAGTGTGTCTAGCCTCAGAGCTGGCCTGGCTGGAGAGCTCATCTGAATATGGACCTCGTTAACAGGTATGGCTCACAGGCAGAAGGCAACACACACACGCACGCACACAAACACATTTTCAAGAAGATATGAAAACATCATAAAAGCAAAAGTCAAAGTCCACGGCAAGCATAAGGCATGGTGTATTGGGAACAAACCATGGCAACAAAAAAAATAAACACTTAAGAAATATGAAGCACTGGTGCCATGCTGACATACTGAATTCAGATGATGGTGCATATCGAGTTACACAAGCTATTAATAATCCAAATTGACTGCTCTATAAGGTCCTCAAAAACTCTTTGTGGCTTGCCAGTGCAAGTTGTAATAGCTTTTATTCGAAATTCAATTCAAGTACATGTTAGATGCATCTGGCCAGCTTTTATCACAATTTATTTAAAAATTTCTGCAGTTAAAACTGATCAATCTAAACAGTCTGGTACCTAGACCATTTTAATAGTGCCTGCATTCTCCACCATATAGTTTACATTTTGCAAATTCACTGAACGCACATAAAATCTTTCATTAGATCTGTAGTACTGTGTTCATCTGACTTGTATTTTGCATGCCATGTTGTAGGACACCATGGATATTGAGTCAGAGGTTCCAGCAGTGTGATGATGGTAATGGCATCCAGACGTTCGGTACACACACTCGCCTGCCAGCACAGAGAAAGTGCCAGCACCACCAGTAACCTGATCTTCACTCACAGCTGTCCAAACAGCATAGACTGAGAGAGAGAAGGAGAATCAGAGAAGGAAAGAGAGAGAGGAGAGAGAGAGAAACCCTCTGGGGGTCTGTGGTAGGCTGGTGCTCCCCGCAGTGATGGGTGCATTCTTTCCTCTGCTCTCCATACACCCCCACACTGTCTTTCTCCTCGTCTCCCTTGGCACCTCTCCCCCCTCCCTGCTAATACCACAGTCTGCTGTGCAGAGCTGGGCCAATCAGTGGGGCATCTGGGACCTGGCTCAGGGTGGGGGGGAGTGCAGAGACACATGATCATTTCCGCATGTGTGAGTAAATGCATGTGTGCGTATTGGAGAAGGATTTAGCTTTTTATGCCTCTTTATCTATTTGTGTTTGCAGGGGACTAGATGCAATCTGGGGGTCTTTTCACAGTGTTTTGAGTCTGATAAAAAAAAGTTAACCAAGCAGAGTTTTTTCAAATGCATTTATGACTTCTTATTGTTTGTTTTATGATGGATGTGAATACCATTTTCATATGACTAAATATAGTAAAGTTTAGAGAAACTCCACGCACTACCTAAACAATATGTTAACATTGGCATGTTTTTTTTTCAACAAATTTGAATAACACACTGCACAAACTTAAATATATTGAGGTAAATAAGGGTGATTTCAAACATGTCTCATTTAGTTGAGTTAAAATTAGGAAATTAGAAAATGGTTGAATACGTAGACTTGCTTGAATATGTGTGCTTTGTAGACTTATAGGCATTAGTGCAGAGTACTGCAGAGTGCCGTCAGAGATTAAACAACATCATGTTATAAAAAAACACTTAGCTTTTATTGGTTGTCTAAAGTGACACATATAAACTATTTAGTTCAAATCAACTATGGAGGGATCATATGCCACAGCTATTTCAACATTCTAAAATTGATTGCCATCTTTTCTGTCTTCTTGTTGTTTACTTTGAGGGATATTCATGGTGTTTCCAACTTATTCTGACAAACTAAAAAGCTTATAGAAAAAGTGTTCAATAATGTATTTGGTGTTTTCGAAAAGTACATTGTATTAGTGCACCTTTTGAGCTGTTCCAAATGAAGAAACTAGATGTGTGAAGCACCAAGAACAGGTAACTGCACAGATTATCCATGGGTTATTGTTAAAAAATTGTAATTGTTTTACATTTTCAGCAAGTAAAGTCTGCAAGCGTGTTCCACATTCATGGTCCTTTTTAATCTCTTTCCCACACTGCCCTAGAGGAAGCCCCTGATTTGATGGTGGGAATTTGTAAATCCCAAAAAGTGGATTTGCCACTGCAGACCCACAATTTCAGTTCTTTTTTGGTAGAAATCCCCTTTCTTATTTGTACTGGATCAAGGTCGCTGTAAATCACACAACTTCAGTTTTTGGAGTGAACTTACAGTTTAAGAAAAATATGAATGATATCAAAGAGCAGAATTGAAATCCACATATCTCTGATGCTTTACTTGGCTTTTATGTTGCTTATGAATGCAATAATGTATAAAAAAAAATGTGGCCTGAAATGCAATTGCAAAATTTTCTGAAGGTATCAGTGAAGCAGATCTTCGACAGCATCTCTGATGTTTTTATTTACAGATGGCTAGATAAAATGTGTGCTGCTTGTTTAAACCAATTTAACACTTTAAGATAACCTTCTCATGTGTTGAGAGTTAAAAATCTTAAACTTTTCACATTGAAATTACTGTGCGTTATGCCCCTATGTCATACGGTCTCAGCTCCCTCTCCTGGGGTTGAAGTCAGAAAAATCTTTTTAATCCGACCGTACAGTCTCTGATACACAACACACCTCTAATTGCATACTGATGAGCATTTCTCAGCCTCATCCATTAGCAAATGTTTTAAGTTAATGATTAGTTGTGAGCTATTCAAGGCAAAACATGTGAGCCAAATCATGTTGCTGAAGTTAATTCAATTAACATTCTCACTAGGTTGAACTTATTCACACTTAAGTTTATAAGTCAAAGGAAGAGACTGGGACAGAATTTGGGAAAGGTAACAGTAACATTAATGAGGGGTGAGAGAAAAAGAAAAGTCAATGAGAGCAGCCCAGGAGCATGTCAGAGGCCTATCAGTAAAAGACAATGCTCATTTACAACACAAGCCTTGACCCAATAGACAACCCAGACTGAAAATGAAAAAGAAGTATCCGAAAGAAGGAGCCAGGAGGAATGATTAACTCTAAGTCACCCCTCTACTCCTAACACCCATCAGAATGAAAGAACCAAGCTGTAAGGGGAGGAGCAAGGAAAGTTGGAAAAATGGGAAGCGGAGGCTGAATGTCAGATCTGAGCCACCACACTCTGTTCATTGTGGCTCCAAGGAACAGGATTTACACTCCCAAGGTTGTACGAGAGACAGAGACAGATGATATTATAGCAAAAAAGCAGAGGTCCAGAAGCAGGGAGAATCATTAATGGTTATCAGAGAGAAGCAGAAGTACCCCATCCTTGACTGGGCTTGAGAGCGTTCCTGTCTGGGTCTCCATTAGTATGAACAGATTCCAAGTCTAGTTCTATCTAATTACGCTGCACCTCACTACCAGTGTTAAACTCTGTGGGATTTTTTAGCAAGCGTGCCTGCCACTCAAGGTTGGATGGGAAACAGAAGCACCTCAAGTCCACAGAAACAAGACCTGAGATCCAACACAGGTGCAGGGAGCACCTGCAGCCCTTGCCATCCATCAAAGCCAAACACCTGCCTTTAGCAAACACTTCTTCTCCCGACTAACCCCTTTTTTCCTGGCCTATCATCCCCCCTTCCACCTCAGGAGCTTCACAGCCCAGCTGGATCAAGTCTTTCTCCACAAATCAAAAGAATGCCTTGTGTACAGTGCGTGTTGTCAGGCGTTTGATTGCTCTTGCCTTCCCAGCAGGCAGTGTACCAGGAGCCTTGAGGAGGGTGGGGCCAAAGCATGGGTCCAGACAACCGGGCTAAGCCAGTCTTGACACTCCTGACCCCATCTCACCAAGGACCCACAAAAAGCTTCACCCTTCAAGTTGAGAACGTATTTGTACAAAAGTGCCATTCAGCTGGCTTTCCTATAAATGCGAGATGCCGAACAGTTACATAAATGCCATGATACCACCAAAGGCATACAAACTTTAAAGAGCACAACAAATCTAAGGCAAAGGAACCCTTGAGTGACTGTTCATGTTGAAATGAAAAGTCGAGTGAACCAAGGGGAGAGAGGACATGTTTGTGGTGGGGAGTGTGTGTTTTGTTGTGTTTTTGGAACAACTGTCATTGTTCAATGCTTGTTGGTGAGGGCATCTGCGTGACAAAGCTTCCCCAGTCGACTAAACCATAGAGACCCACTGACTCCAGCCTTCTCAGCAATCCCAAGGACTCCTGTGGCCATCCAAGTGTGTTTTTTATGGGAGAGAGAGAGAATCCGAATTCTAAACCAACTAAACATGTCAGAACATAGAGAGAAGTGTCAAATGTTTCTTTTTTCTTCTGTGTGTGTGTGAGAGAGAGAGAGAGAGAGAGAGAGAGAGAGAGAGAGAGAGAGAGAGAGAGAGAGATGTGGCCCGCTATGCTTTCAGACCTGGCTGCAGCAGTGCATGCTTCCTTCTGCTCAATGAAACCTTATGAAGAGCGTTATCAGCTTACAATCATGGAACAGCAATATCTTTTCCATTGCTTTATTGTTCTCTGTTATATTAATAACATGTCTAGACATTTACTTGAAACCCTATTTTTAATCTGAAAGATTGTTCAAATAATTTGTCTAGCATTAACTTGGGAAAATCTAGATGGCAAACATTTTGCTTAGTAAGCAAAGGTAGATTGAATCAGGGGAGAGGAAGATTTTAAACAGATAAAGAGATCTGAGAGTGTACTCCCACTATGTGCAGGTCCCTTTAACAATTCCAAATCTGATTGTATGCCCTCCCTACATCACATTGGACATTCTGAGTCAGAGTGCACTCATGTCATTAGGATGAACACTTTTTTTTTTTTAAAGAAAAGCTCTCTCATACATACAGGAGTATTTTTTAATCAATCAATCAATAAATCAAATCAATAAAAAAATCCACCAGCCAACAAATCAATCAATCATTCAATAAAAATGTAATCATTTTTTATTAATGTAAATGCTTTTTTTGAAAATTAGTTCAAAGCAGCTTTACAAACAACAGTCCTTATGTATATTTGATATAATTTAAATTCAAATAATTTTGGCTAAATATTTGGGATAAAAATACAATAACAGTATTCACAACATGTTATATACGCCTAGTTAATCCTAAATGAGGCTTATTGACATGGCAAAATAGAGGATTATTTTGTTTTTTTTGTAGTGGGAGGAAAACCCAGAAGGACCCCGTGCTTCTCTACTGCATCCTTACAGTAAATCAAAGTGACCCCTTAACCACTATGTTTGATAAATGGGAGTAAACTTTTGTTAAGTTAGATCCCTCTCTTGATCTACACTGCATGTAAACTAGTCCTGAGCTCACAGAACCAAGGTCTGGCACACCCCTGGCATCTGGTAACTGGCAAAGTAATCTACAACAGACCTGACAGAGATCACTGACACTACCGTAATTTTGGCATCAAAACCTAAACCCAGAAATATTATTGCAAAAATTCCTGCAACTCTACCACAGCGACCATTTGTTGGGTAGAATATCTCCTCTCTATTAACGTCTATGAGCTGGTGGGGTGTGTTAGTGAATGGTGGCTCTTGAAGTCGGGTGAGAAAGTCTGTGGTGGGTGACAGCTGCGTAGGCCCCTCCTTGCCTAACCCCGCTGGGGGTTCTGTTCTGCTGTACTTCACTTTGTGGACGGGAGCCTCTTTTAATCTAGCAGCAGGGCTCCACAGCTGCTGTAAGCTAGCCCAAAAATGTCTGTCCGTGTGAGAACCCACGCTTCCCCATTATCTCCAACCCTACACAACTGAGTTTTCCCCTCACCTTCTCTCTCTTTCCAGGCTGCCAGTCAATGATTTACACAATAAATAAATAAATAAGTATTCTATTTAGTATTTTAGATTTTGATATTTTGCTTTATTTAATAAATTATCTAGTAATAATTGTATGGCTATTTCTTCAGCGGCTACCTAAAAAAATTATGTCTGTAGATTGAAATTAAATGGTTAAATGGTAAATCACCAATAGCTACCATACCTATGAACAATCTACCTTGCCATCAGCAAGTTGTGTTACACTGAGTTTCCCTGCTTCCTCTTAGTTTTTCCCTTCATGTGTTATCAAGAGAGTGAAGAGAGCCAGAGGTCTGCAGAGAACTCAAGCCTCACTCCACTATTACCATTCCAGGTCAAATCCCCCACCAACAAGGGCAAGAACAGGAGAGAGGCAGAGGGAAAGTCAGGGGAAGAAGAAGAGAAAAGAAAGACAAAGAGAGCTAGTTGGTTCATCTCTTAACTGAAAATGGCAGTGTAGAGAACACCATGCAGGCAATTTCACACCAATCACACTAAATGGACAGCTCGTGAAAAAATGAAAACAACGTCTCCACTTCACAGGTCTGAGTAAAATTTTTTGTCTATGGAATAAAACTAGTTTTGGAATGGTATTTTTTATAGAGAGTACTTTCAACATTTCAGATCCATGAGAACTATTGAATCCAATTTGTGAGTTCTGGAGTTACATAAAAAATAAAACTTTCAATAGATATACAAAAACAATAATGGACAACATATTAGTACTTCCTATCATTATAGGTTGAGATGTTGCTGATGATGGGGAGTGATGAGCAGGCTGGAGGTAAAGCCTTTCTATCAATTTTTAGCAATCAACTAGAAAGTCAATCTTCATTTCTATTGGATACTAAAACATATTGGCAACTGACATAGAACACATTCTGCAAAGTACTAGAACACATCAAAAATCGCCTGAAGACTGCCTGCATCATATGTTCAAAAGCCACATTTAGATATAAATCTAGTCAAGCTACTCGAATTTTACAGTTTAATTATTCTACTGACACTAACTCCATATTTGTTCCAGTTAATTCATTAAAGGCTCATCACGTGATAGAATAGATTTGGCAAAAGTGTAATTTTGATGTTTTAAGCGTTATATTGCCTATGTTCCCAAAAAATCTAAAACGTTAATTTGTTTACTTGAATATGGAAAAGCTCATCATAAATTGTCACAAAACATATTTTAACAGGCTATCTAGCCTAAACCGTTTTGGGTTTAAACTTTCCACCAAAACTCATACAGATTTAAAACCTTAAAAACACAATGATAAGAAATGTTGTATTTGAAAAGCACTGCGGCACTGACTGGGATTCATTTAACTTAAACCTTAAATTTGTATGGTTTTACAAATAAAAATTCTTAAACACATAAAAAGCATACATAAACAAATGTTCGAAATTAATCCTACAATGCAAGAAGATGCCAAAATAAATGTTACATCTTGTATCCTTATAATCGAACCACCTGATTGGCTGTGATTCTGTTAAATCAGAAATCTCAAAATCATGTTTGCTTTCAGTCCTGCTCACTCTATCCTCCAAATACAAACACACTCTCTTGAGTGGTAAAAACAGATTTCTGTGATTCCTTTGCAAACCCTTCAGCACCATCTTCGCCAGCCTCCAACTCAATTAGTAAATTAGTTCCACACGACTGGGCAATAAACAGTGATCAGGGAGCTGATAAACACACACTCCACACCCCATTAAGAATCACCTCCACTCCGAAAACAACCTCCTTTGAATCAGCCAAAGCCCATACGAGTCCGTCATACTCCCCCATCCTCACCAACCACTGCGTACTTTCTTCCTCCGCTACCCAGGACAGAAACCAATTACACTCCAGAGACCAAGACAGGAAGTGAGTGAACGGATGAGACATTAGTCTATCGACACCTCCTCTCTGTGTCACACATTAAATCCATATTGCAAATGAAGCGTTCTGGCCGAATTGGATGCTTGCGTTGGTGCTAATAGGCAGACCGCAGGCAGTCGGAGGGCATGGGGGGCCTGTCATGAGGTACAACCCTCTGATGGAAAGAGGCAGAGCGGGGGGGAGCCGACAGAAGCCACGGGAGATGCAAACAGGAGGAAACTTTTAAATTATGCGCTGTGAAAAATGCGTTCGATGGAACATAAAGTGCCATCACATCCTACTTCTGCTCGCACACACGTGGCGATAAATCCCTAGCCCACCAGAATGCTCAGGCACACTTGTGCACATGCACTATGTAAACGAACAGTGACACACAAAAAAGTGACATGCAAACGCACAAACAAACACACTAGCATGTGTGTGTGTGTATTTTGACAGGGTTCAGAGAATAGAACAGTTTGTGATAACAGTGGTTAAAGCACTTAAGCTGCTGTAATTAGAGTGTGACTGAAGATCCGCATTTATCAGTCGTTTCAAAGAACAGCGTGAGCAGGATCAACGGAGGAGACGAAACAGCTCTGCTCCCGACCAGGCTTTTATGCTTCTGCAGACATTCTCTCATGCTGAAGAAATGCATCTTGAACGACACACAGCAAACCTGCCAACACTGACATAGGGAAGGATAGACCACTTTGAGTAGGGCAGAAGGTGGTGTATAGATCTATGTTCCTCTCCAGAGCTACTATCAGCGAGAAGAACTGGGTCTTTCATGCGCAGCCTTCTATGGGTATAATCTAGGGTTGGGCGATGTCAACCAATTTGGCATCATACAATGTCTTAGACAAACATAGCCGATGGACCATGGCATCGTCTCTAGGGTGGGGGAGTACGGAATTGCTCTATTGTATAATTAAATCATAACAAATTCATTATTTGAAGCCTGTACGCCTGGTCTTTGTTTTACAAATAACAAAAACATAACATAAATAAACATAAGTTACACAGAAATTACCACCTGTCAATCACTTTGTCCGGGGGACTCTGGCATCAACTGACAGAGTGATCTATGTCATTATAATGGTGTCAACGATTTTGGTTGGAAAAAAGGAGAACATTCACCTATCTGGCAATACTTGGGCTCTAGACCAAAAAAGAAAGAGGACAGCCATGAGACTTGTCTAAAGCGGTGTGGGGAGTAGAGCAGATGAGACACAGCCTTGGTTGACCCAAGATACAGAGGAAATCGTATGAAACCACCCGAGCAATAAACGCACCAAAAATGATTAACTGGTTGCTGAAATGGTGATGTCTCATGTCCAACATCGCTCGTAAATACTTGTGCTTATGTGATATTACTCAACCTGAACGTGTGTTCAGCACAGCGGTTATGCCTTCACACTAGTTAAAGCCAGGAAGTGTAAAAACGTTAGTATTTCTGTCCAGAAACCATTTAAACATATTTTTAACTTTTTAATATTTAAAAAAAAAAAATTCGCTGTTGTTTTTGAATGCATGCTTTACTTAACAATTTCATGTTGAGTCAATTACATTTTTAGGGCAAATGCAACCTGCATTTGTGAAACCCTACATTACATCATATGTCAAAAATGATGGAGAAGAGTTTCTCTCCTGGATGCTAGAAGGTGTAAAAGTAGGCAGAGATAATTAGAATGTTATTAATTCCTAAATTTAATAAAAACAGCATCATTGGTTAGAGTGAAGAAATTGCTCTTCTTACACCGCTAAACAGTCTCTTTGTAGAGAGCCTCTGCGTGAGAGACTGTGTGTTCAGTCAGAGACTACAGATACTAGAGACAGCTCTTTTGCATTGTCATCCACTTTAAAATATTTAGCTTCATCATTAAATAGAAGACAAAATGCTAAGAGGACTTTTGAGAGATTAGCTACAGATAAATCACAGATTACTCACAGTTGCGCGCTAGGAGACGAACACTTTTTTGTTGGTGATTTGATCTTTTTTCAGGTGATAAATTCAAGTGACAAATAAAGGAACTTCCGTCACATGAACAAAGGAGCCGATCACAGCAATTTCATACTATGTGTTGCAATTCATAAATTGTATTATTGAAAAGTAATGAATAAAAACACTTTGGATTTGGAAAGCTGGATTAAAAAATTATATCGAAAAAGGTTGAAGTTTCCCAGGTTTCACAGAAAGGCTTTTTTTCAGACAAAAATCTTTGAAAAGTATATTTACAAAATTAATCCACTGCCTTAAAAATATTTTTTTGGCAATACCACACAATACAAAATTCTCCCAAAAAGAGAACTTTGTTTAGCCAAAATGTCTTTGTCTAGAGTCAAATTAAAAAAAAGTGCAGAACCCAATAATAAAGGAGTAAATGGATCACATTTATTTATTTTAATTAAACGAGCAAATTGTTTAGAAAATATTAGTTTAATTAGCAAAATTAAGGTGAAAATTAGTTTTTCTTCAGTGTATAAATGTAAAGATGCAGATGCAAAGTAGTAGCATTCATATAGATCCTAAATAAATCCATCTAAATACAAGTGGTAATTCTAAATAGTAGAAAAGATTGCAGAGCAGTGCCTATATTCTTAACCAATATATATAAAAAATACACATACGCCATAGAATTTTGAGATTTTACTTCACTTAGTTTGGTAGACTGGCATCCTAAACATATTTTTACTGTCAAAAGGTGACAGGAAATGGCACTGCCAGAGCCCTACAAGGTATAAAACGAAAGCAATCTCAGGTCAATGTGACACTAGACTGTTTCTCGCAGTTTACCGGAGTAAAGTGTCACCATGGCTACAGGTCGCAGCATGCCGTTTGTATTTGTGTGAGTGTAGGACTGACAGGTGGAGTGGGTGAATGTGCCAGTGCTCTTGGAAGTGAAGGGCTCTCACTCCTCATCCCCTCAACTCCTGTCTTCCCCTCTCTGCTCGCCTCACTGGAGTCATTACCGTCTAATTAAGTGCATGGCTTGTAACACAAGCAAGGCATTAAACTGAAACATTTCGCCCTTGTAAACGATGAGAATGATTATCATGCTAATTCTGCCGCTCTGCCGAGGAAATGGGGCGGCAGGCAGCGTATCCACTCCTGCTCATCTGACAACGAGCTCACCTCTTTGATTCATTTCGCAGCATTTTTTTCTGCATATTGTTTGTGCTCTTTACCTTCACCCCCCACTAATGAAGAACTAAAGAGTGTCTATTCAGAATAATGTTCTCGTTTGCATGTATTTGCACATCTTGGGGAATGGAGAAGTTAGCGCACAAGACTGCAGGAGCGTCTAAAAGAAAAGCGCTATGACACAACCTGGAACATGTGTTTGAATATGATTATGTTTACAAGTAACCACCCCACAAATGAGTATAAGAATTCCAAATTGAAAAACCATTAAATAAGATTCTAACTTACATGATTCAGTCAGCCAGTTATAAAAATACCTGTTGTAAGCTATATTTTTTGAGGTTACAGTTGGTTGTTTAAACTTAAAGCTAGCAGAAGCGATGCATAGCTGTGCCTTACAAGTTCTATGCAGTAAAAAAACAACATAAAAATACAGGGCAAATTTTACAGAATCTTTTTTTTTCATGACTTGCAGGATTTATCCTTATCTTGAAACTTGCATTGCATTCTGAAATAGCCTGCTACGTCTGCTTCTTAAAAAGGTAAAATTATTTCTTAAACACTGGCAATCATTAACGTTTGTGAGATGTTACACTGATGCGTGGTATTCACATCTTCAAAACTTCCAGTTAAAGTACAGTTAAAACTAGACCTGACTGCACTGAATATTAGTTTAGCAAGAACTACACTTTAAGATCAGCTACATCTTTATTGAGAGATGCTTTATTTTGCTGTTCTCTCCAACTTCTCTTTCTCTATTGCTTCAAATGACTTTTGTGAAAAATGTTACATAAAAAAACTTAAATGTAGCATTTTACAATACAAAAATATTACTTAAATGAAAAAATATACTGTATAAGTAGGGAATTAAATATATAAAAATCATGGAAATGCCCAAACAAGATAACAAAATGTAAAAAGCCCGTAAACTTTCCAGCATCATTTTCTCAAGCTTCTTTTATATTGTAGTAAAACAGACCACTTTAAGAGCAAGCAGGACAAAAGGTTTTAATAGTTTTTTTCAGCACCAAGTGTGGATGAGCAAAAACCTTGCTAGAAGAAAACCTTGAATAAAACATCTTGCTAAAATTTACTTGTAGATTGAAAAAATTGTTGTATTGGGAAATAAAGCCCAAAGCATTACATTTCTAGGTGTGTTGTGTGCATCTATACATACATGTATATATACATCTTTCAACTTTGACTTTTGTTAAAGTTTATGATTCTTGTGTTGTTGCAACAAACATAAAACAAACAAATACAACTAACTACCAAAATGTATGGTAGTTAAAATAGTATGAAAAATAATATGAGAATATGAGAAGAGTATGAGAAAATAATATGACTTCAAAACATCAATTAAATGTTTTGAATGAGTTGAAATTAATGAGATAAAAATAATTAACAATACAAAAATAAACATAACTAATAATTGATCAATAATGAAAAACTCCAAAGAAATTAAATTAATAATGCTTTATGCAGAGTTCTTCCCTGCTTCATTTATCTCCAGGGATACCCTCCTACCGAACTCCTGCTGTTGTAATTAAAGGTGTCCTTGACAGTGATATAGGTCCATTTTCACACCCCTGGACCCCTGAATTTTCCCTTTTAACAAACCAGCCTTCCACATCATCAGCTTGGTGAGACAGACAAGCACTCGCACACTGTCACCCACCGGGGTGTGTGATGTAAGGTGTAGCCGAGACCCCCTCTTCCTCTCTACTCTGACTTGATGGAGGTGCTAAAGTCTTGATGAGTCTGCGGGGAGCTCACACAGAGTCTGAGAATCAAACACGCTGCGATATTTGCATACTTTTATTCGTAACTGTGGGTACGTAGGTGTGGGTTTGAGGGAGGGCAAGGAAAGAAAGGAAGACAAAGAATACTATGCACAACCTATGTACTAACCACAGCACTTTGCCATTATATTTCAAGCCCTAACTCTATTTCATAGGACAAAACCTACCTTGTTATGATGATGGACAAAAAAAGTCCTGCTGATTCTTGAGAGTTAAAGTAATTACACAAGACTCATGACAGCTTTTGCCAATTTTTAATGGAGTGACACATTAGATTTTGACCCCTGGAATTCAAACATGTTTCTTGCCAATTAGCTAGCTCTTACTGCCTTTTTTATAGCTTGATATGCAAATCAAACCTGATTGCAGGCATAAAAATACAATTCTATTTAACGTGAGATTGCTGTTAATAATTAAATATCTGTCTAATAAATGTTCACCTTTTATGGAAGAAGCAAAGCTTATTCTAAGCCATTTTGCTAACTTGAGTGTTTACACTAGCTAAGACTAAAAAATGTATAACAAAAATAAACAAGAATTGATGGAGCAATATTTCTTAGGTGTATTAGATGCGCAGAAAACCATTTGCTTTTTAAATACAATGTAGGATCCAAATTATGGCATATGGCACATTAAATATAATGTTAACCTTTTTAAAACAAGTGCTGCCATTATTTTCTCACCTAATCACCACTGTTTCGGCATTGCTTGCCATTATGTATCAATTATCTTGAATGTGCATATTATTAAATTTTACTTTTGCACAATTTAAAAAAATTTCTTATTTGTTAGTAGTTTAGCATGTTGTTTGTCCCATGGTACTGTCTCAAATTGTGTCTAACGCTGGTGTATATTATAAGCAATCTGACATTACACATCATGCTCCAGGGTTTTCCATGGGAAGAGAACAATTTGTTCAATTTTAAAGCAAACTTTATGTCTATCAAGAGAAATTTGAGATAATCACTAAGAGCTTCCTAAATCTAATAGGATTTGCAAACATCTTAAAAAGTAATCAGGCCTGTGAAGCTTCTTAAAAGTCACAGCTAAAAACCTATATAAGTATATTTTGATTGATTGATTGATTGATTAGCTAAATGGCTGTTTTAAAAATCATACAATAAAATAAGTAAATCTTATATGACTACAATTAATCTAAAACATAACATAGTGATTATTGCAAATAATTAATTGATTTAATGTAATTTTCCCATTTCCAAAGAGGTCTGAAGATTGCTGCGAACACATCAAGCTAAAAAAAACTGCAAGTCATGAAAACAGACTATTTCATACAATAAACATAGCATTTGTCCTGTATTCCTATAAAACTTTTTAACAGCGAATGACATGTAGGGCACATCAGTGCATTGGTAAACAGTTTTGGAAAATACGAAATAAGTTGCTTTTAGTTGTTAACTGTTTGCTGTTTTTATAGCAAAAACTAAACACAGCAGGTTTTTACATGACGAACAAACTGTTATTTAAATTGTATATTTCCTAATTTTTAACAAAAATTACTAATCTTTACTACTTTATCTTCTGAAGGATATTATGCTGAAAGCCTGTCAAGAGTCCAAGACAACCCCAAATGAGTGTCTCGTGGCTGTCCTTATTCATTCTGTCTAGAGCCAAAGTATTGCCAGACAGGTGAATGTATGTTTTTTTTTTACCAACCAAAATCCTCGACGCCATTATAATGACACAGATCACAGAGTCCCATGGGCAAAGTGATTGACAGGTGGTAATTTCTGTGTAACAAATCTCTTGCCTTGCCCCCCCCCCCACCTCCTCTCCCCTCCCAACAGCCAGCTTTCATTGGTTGTTCTCTTGCAAAACAGATATATGTTCTGGAAGAGCTGAACTCTTTTTCGTGGGCACCAATTGCTCGGACAGCTGTGTGCTGTGCCATCGGTGCCTGTGCTTTTCCGGTTAAAGGATTTTCAGGCACATAACTTTGCACCGTATATTTGGATAGATGTGTAGCAGCCTTTAGACTGTCACAGAAAGACATATTGCAGAAAATGTGATTTAGCAATAAATGATGACTCTGTGAAGACTTCAAATATCATAATGTGAAATTAAAACAATTTATATTATTTCAAGTGTTCAATTGGTGCACACACTCATAAAGATCAATGACGTCTGGGTCGAGGCTGGATAAGAGAGAGTGGCAGACAAGAGCAGCCCTCAGGGCACAAACCCCACACCTTTAATCTGCCCCTACAGCTCTCATCCATATCCACAAAAAAAGCAAAACAGTATCATTAAGCACACACTCATATGTGCCAAGACAACATCTGCTGACATATTAACTCTCCTTCAGCCTTTCACAAACACACACATTCAGATAGATACCATCCGTAACATGATTACTTAGCTACAGGGAAGGACACGTTATGTGGAATTGGAAACGAATTTGACATGAAGGCAGAAAATCTCCCATAATTATTCCACTCCTCTGCCTGTCATCAAAAATATGCTGAAACCTTAGGCAGAACTTTATGCTCGGGGCAGTTTCTGCACCTCCATCGGAAGTCTTGGTACATCCCTCTAGGCTTTATCTTCACAGGTCAGTTGGAATATAAATGGTGTCTTAATTTCAACCTTCAACTCAGGTTCACAATAACTTCTGAGTGAAGGTTTGGGATCTTAATAAGAAAGAGATCCTTTTATGAAAGATGCATTCAACTTTATTTGAGTAAAACAAAAAACACAGAAAGGATGTGAGCAAACCAAAAAGAAGAATGAATAAAAAATAAAAATAAACATGCATTATTATTGTATATATAAACACAATAGTGTGTGTGTGTGTGTGTGTGTGTGTGTGCGGGTGTGCGCGTGTGTGCGTGTGTGTGTGTGTGTGTGTATATATAAATATATAAAATATAAATATTTATTTTCTTTACTCAAAAAGAAATGGCCTGGCTCCTAATATCAAGAAGATACTTGTAGAAAACATATTATAAGATCTATAACCTGTTACTTTATTTTTGGAGATGGAATATGTTTTTACAAAATAAAGATTGCTGAAAGTGGAGAACAAGATGAAAAGCAATGCTGATTTTTGCAGATCAAGTTAGTATTACACCAAATTAAGTTTGTTAACTTAGACACAGTTTTTCTGTACTATCCATATTTTCAATTGTGTTTTTTTTTCTCTATGAAAGGTAGAATCAAAGTAGGCTTTGGTTTACCAAAATGATTGAGCTAATGTGATAACTGTATGCATTTTTACAAAAACTGAACTTAAAGGCTGTGTACATTTTTGTTATACAAAACAACTTTTAAAACGTTCACAAACAAACCATAAGCATGATTAGTAGATGGAAATCTTAATCCGTACATTATGTGTCATTGCTTGGCATACAGCATGCTTCACCTGGCAACCTCTCATCTGGGGATGTTTTTCTTGGTTGCAAGAATTACAAGTATTGGCCACAAATGTACATACTGCACCTTAAACTTCACACATATTTCTACTCAAAAGTCTTCGGGTAGTAGTTTGGAGCCCTTACTTTCTGAAATCAACAGTTCTAGCTCAGGTATGAGATTAATTACAGCCGTGTTGCATTTAACATCTGCTTCTGTGTCATGTCTAGTGGGGCGAGTGTGTTCCGTGGCCTCGGTGGAGGTGTGAAGGGTGCGAGTTAAAATAAGAACAGTGGCGTCTGGGAAGGCTGCTGACTGGGAGCCACAAAGACACGGTTTCCTTAGAAACACCAGCGTAACATGCAAGAGCAGAGTGTGTTTGTGTTCATGATGAGTGTGTGATGCTATTGGTGGCATGATGGTGCACTGTCAACACTGTAAGAGGCTGTTGTGTGTTTGAAGACGTGTCAGCTATGCGACTAATTGCTTCATAATAAGTACTGTCAAGTTACATGTTCATAACTCTGTGATCTCAAGGTTGATTATAGTAGATTGTGTGCATGTATATACAAAGTCCTCAATCCCTTTACACTCTCCAGAAATTCCACTATGTTTCACAATTTATTTTAAAATATTTCCATTGCAGGACAATGACATGACGAAGAAAAAGTTGTATTTCGAAAATAAACATTAACTACTGTTTATGTGACCAGTGGAATGATAGCCAGAACATGAAATTAGATGTTTCATCAAATGGCATTATAAAAATGAATCCTATCAACCAATCAAGATGTTTTCATATCGCGCTTCTGTTTTCATTTGCTTCAATGCTATTGAATGGGGTGGAAATAAACTACCATATATTGTTTTCTTGGTGATGGTAAAGTAAGGTTGTAAAATTAATTGTTGATTTAAAATGACCAGCAACGTGGTGAAAAAATCTTTGACATGTGATATCATGTGTCTTTAGAGCAGTGGTATCCCAATCTGGGATCCCCTTGGGGGGCACCAGAGTTCACAAGGGGGGCATGGGAGCGGATAAGTGTTGAGGTAGAAAAACATGGGGTTTTATTAGCGTCACAATTCTGAGCGCAATAGTTGCAATTTTGGCACCGGTAATTTGCATGTATGTGAGCTGCGTTTTGGGAATGAAATTATGTTCTTGTGTAGAAATACTTATATTGAGAGAGCAAAAATACACACTGTGTAATCTTCCACTGTATGATCTATCGTCAAGCACTCGCCAATAAAACACAGACCTTAGTGACACACTGGTAAAAGTTGTAGAAGTCACAATAAAGCTCATCCTACCAACCAGAGATTATTCGAGCAACTGTGTGAGGATGAAGTTCACAAAACTCCTGCTAGATAGGCAAGTGCGCTGGCTATCGTGCGGCAAAGTGTTTGTGCACTCTCTAGTACTGCGAGATACAATTTTGGAATTTCTGCAGTGTCAAAACTACACACAGTCAGAGAAGCTGGTAGATGTGTTCTAAATTAAAACAGCATGACAGTACATCAGTACTTACAATTTGTACTTACTTGAAAGTAAATTCACAGCTATTGTAATGCTTATATTCTTGTTTTTTATAACATTCAGTGGTACACAAAGTGTATGCTCATGCACAGATCACAAAAAACTTAATTTTAATACATTTGATTCAATATACATTTAATAACCTGATTAGTTTATACTTACTATGCATATTATATATTAACAATATACACACGTATCCAATTATTGTTTATGTAAATGGGGGCCTCAGGGAAAAAGGTTGGGAACCACTGTTATGGAGTGACGCTGATGTGATAAAGTACTATTTTGCCAAATTACTAACGCTTACATGACCAGTGGGATAGGACAAAGAACTGAAATCTTGTCGTCACTTTATGATATAAATGCTACATCATCACATGTCTGTAATGTGATGAAGATATTATGTGTAATATTTTGGCAGTAGATTTTTTTTAAATAACCCAAAATCATTGTTTAAATGGTCAACACGTTGTATTGTAAATTGTGATTTTATGTCCATAACATGATGACAACACATTTTCACATCCTCAAGTGCACAACTGCTTGAGACCTAGCAAACATTTTAAGTGGATTTCAGGTATTGAATTTTAGATATTGTTCTTTTGAAAATAAATATTATTAATATAAGTTTCCAAGTGAATATGAATTCAAGCCTTTAAAAAATTAAAAATGAATGAATAAAAATACTTATCTTCATAGACAGTTTATACAAATCAAAATTGAGTTCTTAAATCTAAGGAACAACAGGTTAAAAGTACAAAAGTTGATGTGGTTTAAGAGGTGGCGATCAAAAATGTAAACCGTGTAATTTTCCCTACCTTTAAATCCATGAAATAAAAATGCACTTTTTAAAACTGGCATTTAGATCATGTGAAACTTTTTTGTTGTTTGTAACTGTTTTGTATACATCATTGACTGGTACTTTGTATACTGCACCAGTTTGTTCAGGTGTGGCAGTAACTTAAGACAAAAACATGTTTGAAACGTAAGATTTTTTTATTAACAAAGTTGAGAAAAGATTGTCATTAAGTTTGATGATTACCACAGCTTGCCCTCGACTAATATTATCTGTCATTGATACTTAACTGGCAACTCACTTTCACTTCTTTACAAGACAAGGTTTATCTTCAAACTCGAGTCAATTCCTTTCTATGGAGAGTTTGTCTGGTGTGTACTTAAAAACCCACCAAAACCATAGCTTTTTATTACAGTTACATTAATGCAATATGTTATTTTTAGCATAGCTGATTCTCCCCAATATAGGAGGGGCAAATTGCTCACTGCTTTTGAGATTGAAAAGATGAGAAGACTACAACAAAACAATAAAAAATACAGCCCATGTCAGATTTCAGTAAGAACAATACACGTGTGTTTTTGAACTGTAAGCATCTGACGCATGTTTGTTGCAACTATTACCAGATTTTGCCTCTGAAGGCAAACTTTTACAACATAATTTGCTAATGATGGAAGCACAAATGTGTCTAATCTCTTCTGGATGTCCCTAAAGGTATCTGCAGCTCTTGCAGAGTGGGCGGCTGCAAGCCGTGGCCCTGCTCGCACCTCTGGTCAGCACCACTTCTTGGCAGTGTGGTGTTAAGAACTGCAGGTAGCTAAAGGAGAGGAGAGGAGGGAAGACGTAGGCTTCATGCTTTATGTTTTCAGTAATTAAAACAGCATTAGGCTATTTATTTTCTCTCCCCATGCGTAGCTGATTGGGCATGAGGGAAATGTGGGACTCGCAAAGCCGAGAAAAGAGCACAATTACACGCCATCAGCAGACAACATTAACTCACTAATAGGAACACGGCAATAAAAGTTTATTATTATGGTGTAGTGATGATTGCCTGGTTTAAGCTAACATTTATAATACTTAGTGATGATTATGAGGCGATGGCGGATGAGGGGGGAAGGGTCATGGAAGATAACAGAAGATCGAGCAGGAACCTTCTCCTCCTGCATTCTCTTCAGCGTATTTGATGAGGAAGAGAGAGAGAGGGATAAGGCTGAGGGTCTTTTCCTAAGAGGATAGCACTCATTAGCCAGCCTTCCAGACCTCCATTATCTTCTTCTTCGCTAATGTTCTCTACCACATATTCAAGATGGCTCACCTCCACACAGATCCCATGCTATTGGCTGCCGCCATAACGAGCGAGAGATGCAGTCTGAGTGGAGTAGGTGTGTTTAAAATGAGTTTGCTCTTCCAGAACACTTTCCCTGGGGAGACAATGAAGAAATGTGTAATGTCGATGGATGTGTTGATCCTCTTTTCATGGAGGACCCTCATAGACCCTGCTCACCCTGTAAATGCACACATACTGCTGAGTCTAGGCATCACAGCCAAATCATTAAAAGAGTAATTACCTCCAAAGTTTGCATGAGGTTGTCACTCTTAAAACTGTATACCATTGACACAATTCATATTTTTGATGGCCTTCAAAAAAAAGTGTACTCTACATTATACTGCAGCAAATTCTACTTTAAGGAAGAAGAATATTAGATATTTTTCATTCATAGGCTATAAACTGCTCAATATCAGCAAAGGAAATTCAAATGCATTCCCCTCGTGATTCATAGGAAAAAAGATTAATTGTGAAAATTGCTTTGCGAATCCTCAGCAAATACTAGGGCTCTTGTTTTATGTTCATGTATTTCACATGCATAAAACCCAAATTCCATCTGGGGTCAAGAGGAATCTAAATGAGTATGAAAATGACCTTATATGAGATTTAAAAAAATTACCAATGATGATAAAGGATGGCATGACCCTGTTTTGTGACCAATCATGCACAGTTCTTTACTGTAGTCCAACCCCTTGGACTCAAGCAGTGAAAGATGTTGGTGTGTTTGTGGGGGGAGTCATTCAGGAAATCTAGCTAAAAATGGAGAGAGATAAGGGGGGACAAACCTTGCAGCTGGGCAGGCTCTCCTACAGGCCATCCGACAGGCAGGGAGGGTGGAAAAAGAAGGCAGGGTGACAGTTAGTCAGCAGCTCTATGATCACATGAGGGTTAGATGGCGGTGGAAGAGTGAGCCGTAGGGATCATGGCTCACTCATGGTGAAAGTATGTGGACTGAGACATTACTTTCTCTCTACTAAACCTTATTCAAATGATGAGGAAATTTTTGTTCATCATTTGAAAGCAATCACCACATCCCCTTTTATTGAATCATTGCCTACATCTGTTACACCCACACCTTTGTTCTTTATAAAACAAAGTAAAGGGCTCATTGTGACCTACATTACTACCTCGTCTAAATTCAGATATTGTGAGATCTAAACACTATTGACAAGGACATCAAGAGGATATGATTTTCGATAAGTCCAGCAACTGGAGAACGGATCATGGAATGTTCAAATATGTCTTGTTTCCTTAGTATCATCACATACTTGAATGTAAAAGTGTGTTTTTATAATAAAAAGTTTGAATATAAAAAAAGTTTATACTTCTAAAGCTGTTCCTAGTTACAAGTAATTAAGTTCTAGAAAATACTGAAATGCTTCTCCAACACGAACCCGTTTTCTCTTGAAACAACTGTGGGATGATTAAATGATTATCAAGAATCTTTTTCACTATAAATGCTTTAATTATGTGCAAAACAGCATTTTCCGGGATCCCAACACCCCAGACGCAATTTCCCAAAGTACTCTGCGCCAGCTTCCTGACACCCAACTCCATCTGTGAATCCCAATCAGAACACTATCCACACTGTTAATGAGCTGGGCACAATATGAAAAAAAACTATTCACTTGAATGGAAAAAGTTCAGGATAACTTCTGATTCCAAAATTTGCTACAAAAAACATTTGAGCTAAATTAAATGGATTAGATAGAATAGGTGAGAGCATGAGCTTAATTAAAGTCTTATTTTAAAGCAAGAATTAATTCTTTAGGACTTCAGTTTTGGTGTGAAGCAGAAAAAAGAGCTCATTGTAAATCCTCCACCACTGTTTACATGATTTATGTTAATTTCTTTTTTTTAAGTGCTGCCTAGTGAGGTCCTAACCTGCTGTACAGCAATGTGATGAGCGTTGGAGCTTTCAAAAGCTAGTGTGTGTTATTCCCCTTTAGGTTCTGAAGTGCTGATTGATGGACACTCAATCCCCTGGAAAATTAGCCACATTCTCTGTAAAATTAAATATAAACATTAAAATTTAAGTTTTGTCTTGTAACTAGACTGGAATGACTGCAAAGGGGGAAATGTTGTGTTTTGAATGTGCACTTTTTTGCTGCACATTCAAAAGTATCTACTTTCCCTCCATAAGAAGATTACCTAATCTTTAAGGATGAGGTATAAGTAGTCGAACTGGACTAGTAATGTTTGCATTTTGGCTGTCTAGTAAAGATTTTTTTACTTATCCTACTCCTAGCTTTTTTGTTAATGTTTGCTCCCTGCTATATATATATATATATATATATATATATATATATATATATATATATATATATATATATATATATATATATATAGGCAACCAATTTCGACCCGTTTGTCTTTAAAGAGCAGACTCTCCATATCTGGACCAAATACACAACAATAGAGTAGAAAACATTTTTTCGACATGCAAACCTCATCAACCTCAATGACTTTTTGAGCAAAATTCTACAGGATATCCATTCTGTAATAAACTGAAGTGCTGAAAACAATTCCTAAGTTAACCTTCTGTTCTAATTTTTAACTAAAATGAGAGCGAGAAATGGTTGATAAGGGAGAAGTGAAAGAGAATCAGGGTTGGACGGAGGGGGGTGAAGAGGCTGACTACAGCTCAATCCAGTAATAAAGGCAGATAAAAGAGAGGTTAAACACAATATGCTAATTGAAATGTGTTGGCTGATTAAGGGCGATTGAGAGGAGAGTGGACGTGCTGTGAGTTCTGTACGCCGGTGATTAGTGCAACATTAGTGTCTGCATGCTTTTCCTTGCGACGTGCTCAAACGGACGGATAAAGATAAAGGTGATGGGGGAGGAATGTGAGGTGAAATGCTCCTTCTGCTTGCCTCTCCGATGGTTTTCACACTTTTAACTTACTGGAACAACACAGAAAACTACACCAACTCTAAGGAGCAAGGGCTGTAACATACCAGAGAAAGCTTCACTAGTCCAACATACAGCAATACACCAACGTTCTAATGCATCACTAGTATCACAAGAAAAGTCAATAGAAGAATAAAGGAGGAAGTTTCCACTGAGTTCTTCACTCTGGTTTTATACGTACACTCTCTCCATCTGTGCATTTCAAAATCCATTTTGAACTGTAATCTATTTTTTCTCTCATAAACAACCTTTTTTTTGCTCCAGGCTTTTTTGTTTTTGCCTCACGCTGCTGTAGACTCACAGGGTGCCCCCTGCAGGTTTAGAAGTACATTCATATGTGAGGAGATGATTTAAAGTGTTCAATCCCTGGAGTATGAGCTCTGTCCCAACCAATATGGTGTATCCTCAGGTAGAGGGTACTGTGCTAAGTGAAGACTAAAATTAAAATGCCTGGGACTACAAATGCAAATTCCCATGAGGGTGGCCTGACAGTGGGACATAGCTTCTTTGAGCCCCTAAACTAACAGCCTTGCTCAGAGGGGTTCTGTTGTTTTAATATGAAAATAAACTCACTTAGCTCGATCTAGCAGCACTTATGTCATAAAATTATCTCATTAAATATTGCACTCTTTTTATTCTTAGGAGTGCATTATTCTTAAGAGTGCATTGCCTGCATTAGCAAAAAAGATTTTATTACTTTGACAGAAATTATTTAAAGCAATTACTTTCAGCACTATATAAATCATAATTAAACACCAATTACCAATTAGTTATACAGTGGCGCCTCATTTATAATTATATATAGTTCCAGACCTCACAAATATATTTAAAGATAGTGAAAAGTGATAACTATTTTAACTGTCTAAATTCACAACTCCAATTTCACTAGTAAAAAAAGTTCAACAAAAGTAGTTTAGTAAATCCAACATTGGATTGCTGCTCAATCGTAAAAGAATCAGCACTGAGAGGAACTTTTAAGAACAGATAAACACCATGTGTTCAGAAACTTTGCCTTCAAAAAACAAAAATCAAGCACTTTTCCCTTCGCTTTTTATAAACTGTTGAAAAAAATAAAAGGTTTTGTGTTGGTAAATACTTCCTGAAATAGAGCAGCAGCGATGCTTCTTCTGGGAGATAAGCAATGCCAGACATTATGTCAAAAAGCTAAACTGGACTGATGGGGAGAGTCTACAAAAAATGTAAAATTGTAACAACTCCAACATGGGTGTGCTTACATCTCTCATGTAAAAAAATTATCTCCAATTTTCACATTTTGTAATCATTTAACATGGGTAAAAATGAAAACATGCACACATACATCACACAAAATAAGCCTGGGGATCTGTCATCTATTATCAGCTCAAAAAGACTACTTGAGACCACTCAATGTTTGTTTGTTTGTACCCCAACAGCAGTCACAGAGCTATACACCAGAGCCCAGTAGAACTAGCATGTTCAATCCATTCTTTGTTTCAGTTCAGTCATCTTGTGTGCATCACCGCCAAGAACTCCACATTGGGGTTTCTCTCACTGTTTTCTCCTCCCTGGGACAATAATTGGAATTTTTGCCACATTTATCCACATATTAGATGTGCGTGCAGTAAAACAAAAATATGTTATCATAGTAATTACTAAAAGTTGTTGGCTAAATTACCACACATTTAATAGCAAAGTTAACCATACATGGAAGTGTTCAAATCTGTATTCCAAAAATCTGAATGTACTTTAAATAAAGTCTCTAATTAGGAAAGCACTAATAAAAAATAAGCTATTCTGCTCTTAAAGCACAACAATACTGTATATATACTGTAGTTTAAAAAAAGCAATGAGATCCCAGAATACTGAGAAGCCTGCAACACAAAACTAATGATAATGCCATGTAAAACTCTCTCAGTAAATAAAAGTCTGCATGACCCTATGAAGTCTGGAGCCTTCGGATGTTTGATGAAATCAGGGCAGCGCTAATGAAATTCATTTTTCCATACACTCGGTTTGCCGCCTCCGTGCTAAGAAAATCGTTACGCGGCCTCTCTGCACAGAGACAAACGTCTACATTAAATAATCACACCGCTTCAATCAACAGGCAGGGAAAAATAAACCCACATTCCTCCAGGCTCACCGCCTCCTGGAGAATGGAGCTCTGATCGCATTCGCCTGCCTCACCAGTCGGATTAATTAAAACACTAGGCTTTGTCACCCCTCCCATCTCAGAGTAATCAAGCTCTTTTGCAGCTAACCACAGCAGCCCGATATCTTGATCGATTCCCTCCCATATGCATGATGCTACTTCCATGCAAACGCAGGAGGGCAAAGAATTGAAGCGACACCAATATAATCTAAACCTAAATTAAAGATCAAGTCAAAACCTCACGGTACCCTAAGCACCTCAAGCACGCCTAAGGTAACGTTTCAGGTGTAAAATGAATGTTAAAAGTGCATTGAGCTTTTTTTTATAGGTTTCTTATATATAGGTATATATAGGTAGTCTCTTATGGTTGGTGCAGGCTCCTCTTGGGTTGCCAGCGGAGCAAAGTGATGGTACAGAAAATGACACAGGCAGTGTGCTCACACAGTGGTGGGTTACACACAGGAAGGACACAGGAGAAAAGAGGAGATGAAAAGAGAAGAGCAGATGTTGCAAGTTTAAGGAGGTAAACTGATTGAGATGAGGTGTCACCTCAGCCTACTGGTGACTGTGAGAGTGTATGAGAGCGAGGGAGGGGGGAGCTGGAATAAGTGAGAGGAAGGGGGATCTGGGACAGTAGGTGAGGAATGATCGCACTTGTGAAAAGTTAGAACAACTGAAATGTGAAGCGCATGTCGAAGAACAGTGTCTGTATGCAAACTCTTGGCAGATGTGTCAATCATATATACCTACACAGAGAGCTGGAAGGAATGGACTGGGATTTCACATTAACTGGATTCCATTTTCACCACATATGCAACAGCCTCTCTCACTCACAAACACCTCATACACACAGCTACTTTTAAGAGAAAGATACATGAAAATACTGCACAGATTGAACATGGGAGGTGGAGTTTGTCTCAGCTACCAACACAGAACAAGCCAAGGAAGGGTTCCTGCATTATCAAAGTCTAAGCGAAATAATTAGTAATAATTAAATGTACGTCACATTTATTTGCTGCCAACTATTTCAGCAAGTGCTTAACATGACCAGAAAATGACATGAAAAAATATGGCTGACACCAAAGACTAGAAGTAAAGTTCCAGATGCCAATCTGGGGAAATCAATGCAATGCAACTGACTTCCCCTGATAGAAATAAATGAAAAAATGGATTTTAAAATCTATTCATACATTTGAACTTATAAATTGGGTCCTACTTGTATGCAAAATGTCATCTGAAATCAACATTGTATTATTCACATTCTAACGTTTATTGTGCTTATGAGTTCCTGTTGCTGTTCACAGTTAGGTGATAGTGACTGAAATATTAGCGTGAATGAATAAAACATGATTTTTTCATTTCACTAATATTTTAAAGGTACTCAGTAGTACTGTTTACAAGGCATCAGGTAGAGCTACATAAATAATAAAAAAGTGTGTTTTGGGGGGTGTTTTTCATACATTTTGGCCAAGTCACAATTACCATCTTTTACAAGTAACTTTTCAGGCTAAAACATCCTTCCAACAACATAAATAAAGTAAGACCCTCTTCATGTGTAACTAACTGGTGAGCGATGGTAAAATTCAACAAGGTTAAAAAAACATAAATTCATTATTTTAGCTTTTCTAGAAAGATTCTGGCATATTTTATGTTTGAAAAATATTTTGTTGCCCTCTCAAAAACTAATATTTTCCAACCTAAAGGAAACCACCCTTTTACTCTTCATGGTTTAAGGACTAATTCAAGTATATAATGCAAGTCATTACCTAGTCTTAGTCTTTACGCACCATTACAATATGTGGTCAGACAATAGAGCTTCAATTATTTTCAATAAAAAATTATGCAAAAACCTAGATTTATGATCAAATGAAATCTAAAGAAAATATTCAGCTTTGTTGAAAATAAAAATTTAGAAACAAATAAGTTTCTTATTAGATTAAAGAAATTGATCTAAAAACAAACAAAAAAAAAGCATTAGCTTCAGAATGTACACAATTTTTTTGTGTAAACTTTTTACCATATTAAAGAATTTAAATCACAGGTGTAAGGAACACAAATTAATCCCACCAATGTTGACCTGGAAAGTTATAGCCCAGGTGCCACATACGGCCCTTCGGGCATCTCTGTCTGGCCCCCACTGTGTCTAAACACAAATGAACAAACAGTAATAACGCTTTGCAAGCAAGACAACAGTGTTTCTTTTATTTTGAAAATACAGGCAGCTCATCAAAATGTATTGCTTCTTACTAAGAAAAACATTTATATTGAGCAAAATTAAGTTAAATTCATCATTAGTCTGTCCAGTTCAGGAATTAATTTCCCAGCCCTGCACTAATGTTGCAATTTACTATGAAGCCTGCCTCTGATAAACAAATCAAGAAAATGTATTTACTGATGTGTTCAAACTACAGTTACTAACACCTAATAATACAATTTTAAAAGTCGGCAAAAACAAAAATAGCTGTGCAAAGTTGTTGTTCTTTTCATTGCCGTGAAACGTTACACTAACCCAACAAAGATTAAAGTGTAAATCTCAGATATAACATTTTTTGTTTAGTTACTTTGAGCCTAATAGCAAAAAACTTTTGACTACAATTTTGTTTATAGCATTCTGACAATCCTTCACAACAGATTTTTTTATAATACTTCTATTAACTATTAACGCTTCAAATTCCAGCAAGAAAAAAAGTGCTAAAATCACAAAGTGGAACAATGCTCTCCTTCATATATCCAAGCTAACAGATAGTGTAGCTTTTTAACGCTTTTTTGCTTCATAATCTTGCAGAGGAAGTGGAAGAGAGGGTGCAAAAGCACTAAAACTGGAATTCCTTTGTGATCTCGCTTCAATTTTCTGCCGCCTAACTCAAAGCCTGATAAAGGTTAATACATGACTCTCTTCCCATTATTCAAAGACGTCACCAATCTTTGAAGAGGGGTGAAAAAATAATAAAATAACAACGGCACTTAAAATAATCTGCCTCAATTCCATAATTAATCTCCTCCAGCTTTTCTGACAATTATGATGTTAATTAACCCAAAATTCCCTTCACTGCGATGGGGAGAGACATACGATCCACTCAGCCTTCTCACACTCAGCCTCTATCTCTACCATCAGTATCTTCAGAGAAGAAAAAAGAGAGAGCGGGGATGGAGGGATGAAAGCAAAAAGCTCTCAGCGTGGTCCAAATTGGATTGCATTGGTCTGAGATTGGCCAGGTTGGATGAAGTTTGATTGAATGGTGAAGGGTCATGTGAGATGGGAAAGTGGAACAAGGCAGGCTGGGAGGTTAAAGCCAGGGCGGTAAATATGGGAATAATTGGGTGCTAAGCACTTCCATGGTCATTACGTCAGGGAGTAAATGAACAAGGATCCTTAAAATAAACCTAAAACAAGAAGACAAAAAGTGCAGGCTGTAAAAACAGAGGAAAGTCTGACTGGTTGGGCACAATGGCCTTTCTTAAGACAGATGCAGCGTGCTCACTAAGACTCTGAGAATATATTAGGCGGCTCCCCTCTAGTATTGGCTGTCAGGACTGCAGGAGGCAGGGAACTTGCTGAGGCTCGGAGCATTGCGCCGTTTGTTTTGTGAAATTACTCACGGGTCCAGCTCGTTAATCTACACTACAGTGTGCTGCAGCAGCAATTATTACTTAAAGAATAACAACATCTAGGGAAGAGGCATTTACAGCAACTACAGAAGAACCATACAGTTCACAGGATCAGACTGTTGACTCCACCAAGGAACACTGGAGGGAAAACACTGACCATCTGTGAACAGGTGCTCTAGATAGTATAGTAGCACTTGATGTCTTAGACACCTTCCTATAAGACAAGGATTTACTCAACAAAGAGTATGAACATTAATCGTTAAAGGTGTAAGCTTGTGGTCAAAATTAGTAATGCAATCACAAAAATCAAAATCCCTCCTCTCCAGCCTAAAGGTTATCAGTTATGTTAAGTCTAAAAAATTATAAATTATCTAAACAAGCGTACAGGCAAAAAGAAGGCATGTTTGGCTGATAAATGTTGTTTATTATAATTAATTTGTGTCGGTTGCAAAAAAAGAGTCACCATTTTCATTTCTATGAACTATATAGTCTAACAAACACAACTTAATTCAACCTTAGGTCTTACTAATAAGACTTCTCTCTGCAAAAGTCACATTTGCTATCGTTAACCAACAAGCAATCTCATTGCTCATCAAAATGTTTCTCCAATTTTTGCCACCTCCATTATTCAAATGAGTTATCTACAAATATAAAAATATATTAATGCCCTAGATTCGCCTAGGTGGATGCATGAACATTCTGAGTTTTCTTGCTAATGAAAAGATGAAAATGCAAAGGGATGCTTGCAAGTGACTCCAGTTTTGTTGCAACATTGCTGATGAGCTAAATCAGGTTTCTAAAATTTAGTCAAATGTTTTTAAAACTTATGAGGTTAAATGACCTCCTTAAGTACATTATTTCAAGAAATATCATTTTCCAGCACTGTATCAAACAGCTGCTGAGTGGTGTCCACAAACTACGACGATATTTTAATTCTAGTCTTGGAGGGCAAACCACACACATGAATTTGTTTATTCACATTTTTGACCCTATTTCACCTCATGCAAGATAACTGTCAGATTATATAGATAATATGTTTTTAATGTATCTGTTTATCAATCATTTTCATCCAATAAGATACAATAATATAAATGTGTGATATTATATGTGGTGTCCAGAAAGGAGAATACGGATAATACGTTAGCAGTTAGCACTGGGTAAACTACATGTATGTTCATGGTCTCTACCCTGCAGGTAAATGTGATGTTTACGACACACTGAAGCAAGGCTCAACGATAAAGTTCTAATATTTGATTCATCATAAGGCATCAAATGCTTGAAAACCATTGGTCATACTTCTTTGTTCACATGGCATACACCACAGAATGCAAGGTTGTTCCATTGACTAACCATGTAAACACTTAATATATAATCCTTAATATATATATATATATATATATATATATATATATATATATATATATATATATATATATATATATATATATATATATATATATATATATATATATATATATGAAATATGTAAACGCATGGTTAGGTTTTTTGTTTGAAATTGTACACTCCTGCTCTTAAGACCTCTGCTCTCATTTTCCACTCAGGGCGTGCCTTAGTGGGTCAAGGTGCTAGCATTTGAGTTTAGGACTCAACATGACAGCCATTTTGATCAACATTTGGAGGTTGGTGGAAATTGGCCAGCTGAAAGATGAGGTGAACTAACTTAGAGAGACTTTAAAATCAAAATATTCTGATTGGACTAAAACATCAACACATGAACTCAGCATACTGTCTCTTGAATAATTGTTGTGATTACTTGGATTAAATATCTTACATACTGCACCTTTTAAAATTCAACCAAAGACTTAGCCCAAGCGTATGTAGTTTGTCTAAACCTAAAATATCCTCGACCATAGCTAATTGCTTGTGACAAACTACAGGAATGAGCTGAAGAGTAATAATAAAGAACATAATTGTTTGTTAGCCTTTGCTGAGGGAGCGAGACCTGTAGTCCTGGTCTCGGCTGTATGGTGAAGAGTTAACAGAGCAATCAGACCTGCAACCGAGGCCTCAGCTGCGTAGTCAAGTGTTAAACAATGGAACAGCTGTTGAGAGCGATGTCTGCACTTCCAGAAATAGAGCTGTTCATTTCACCTGTCTGTCTCACACCTGTGTGCAGGGAGTGAGCGAAATAGCTGGGGCAAGTCTAAAGGTAGCAAATAAGGGAAGGAAAGCAGGAGGAGCGACTGGCAAGCAGCCAAATACATACGCACTCTTGCATACAGACACTCGTGCAAACTATCGGCGGAATCTGTGAGGTCAACTTACCTATCATATGATTGGCAACATGGATCTGGATCTCTCGTTCCGTCTCGAAGGTCATTTGGCATTTGATGCACTGATATGTCTTCTTCTACAGGTAAAAACATGGGGTTAGATTTTATATTAATTTTATTCACACACACACACACACGCAATCACACCAAGCTGTTTCACGAAAAGGGGGGCTAAGACAAAAGCAGAGGTAAACTTTTGAGCATCCCCAGAAGTTAATTGTCAATATCTAGTGAAGTGAAAATTCTGTGCAATAGCCAAAAAGTATGATGGTGCGGAACCCTCTGGGACCAGTAGTAATGTAGCTATGAATTCACACAACTCTCTTTGACTCAGAACATATTGGGAACACAGGGAACTTATGCACTAAAATACTGGCAGAAAATGGTTGTTGGCAAAGTGTCCCTTTAAGAAAAGTGCATAATATTCTTATTTGACCTGCCAAAAAGGAATACTAGCACAAGAAACAACATAGAGAGAAAAAATTAATAAAAAATCTCAGAGCTATAGAAAACCTCAAATGACACAAAAAGAGGCGGAAAAAAATAAAATACTGTTAATGAGAACTGTGATGTTGATACAAACAAGCCATTTTTGATCTTTTGGTTTCTTATGAAATCAAATAGTAATGTCTTAAAGGAGTCATGAAATGACAAATCATAAAATATTGTATTTTTTATGAACAAGGTTTCTGAACTTCCATTACCTTTACCAGCTTTTGGAAGGGGAACTTGAAAAAAAGTGATTCTATGTTTTGTTAGTTGGCTTGTTTGTTTGTTTGTTTTTTGTTTGTTTGTTTTGCTAGCTCCACACTCATGCATTTCCTCAAATAAAGATGCATCTATTTGTTATGACATATTCTAAAACCAGCATTAGCACAATCAGAATCAGAATAGTTCATTGTGTGAAAATACTCCATGCATTCAAATCTGAATTGTGTGGATTTAAATGATGCACAAGTTAAGTCAGGAGCATGAAAATAAAACTTTGTAATTTCAATATTACCCTATAATTTAGAAACACAGTACATTTTGATATTAGCAGAATAAACATGATGGAAATGAGAGCTAATCATTGTAGGTACATTTTCCTGTACTAATTCAGAAATTTGCCAGTCATTCACCAGTTCGGCAGCCTTTGCATCATTTGTGAAAACCTGTGACCTTAAACAGCTGCACCACTATTGTCCATAAAAAAGTTCAATATTCTCTCAATCTGTCTTCATTTTGTGTTGGTACAAAAAGGGCTAAAATATACTCAAAACCACAAGAGAAATCACTCATATTAAAATGTTTTAAATACAAATCCTATTGATGTTTGTTGTTATTTGCACTGCTTAACGTATTTAAAAAACACTATAACTGTAAATAATTGATTTCCCAAAGTTTGAAAGTTTCTTAACACATAGAGAGTTAATTGACTTCATTACAAACTTAATAAATAAACAAAAACGGGTATATTGTACAAAATGCCACATTTTTTTATTTTTTTACAATACCATTATCTTAATTGAAGTTTAATAGACACTATTGATTTGTGAATAAAAAAATTGTTTAAAACTAAAAGAAGTTAACTGTCTGATTTCACTACTTTCATTAAGACACAAAACTATGTCCTTATTTTTTCAAATAAAATATCTTTTAAAATTGTATCGTTACAACTATTGACTAATAAGAAAAAGCAAATATTCATATACAATCTGCTCATATCCCCAAGCCTTACATATAAAAAAGCTAATGTAATGTAATTGTATGATAAAAAATATGTTTTTCCATTGGTAAACAAATCATACAATTAGACATCCATACCATGAATAAAAGAAAGTTGAGGGAAAAAAATATAATTAACCTTTTAGTATACTTTGATCAAAACAGAGATTTTTACAGAGTTCATTTTTAAGTAAACACTGGTATGCTAATACTAAGCTTAGCAGACACTTACTTTAGGGACAGGTGAAGCATCAGAAGCTTTTTTAGCTCCACTGGTCTCAGGGCTCATTTCAGCATGATCCACCTGAATGTGACTTTCCAGGTCTTCCAGGGTCTCAAATTTAACAGCACACTCTGGGCAGCGCAGTCCAGCAGTGCCCTTTTCCCCAGCCTCTTGTGGGGTAACAACAACAGTTGGCGACTGGCCGTTTGTGCCTCGACTCATGCAGCTAGCACAAAGACCATAAGGCAGCCCATTGACATCGATTTTGACCAGTTCTTGTTTATTCTTGAAGTCTTTGAGACAAAGGGCACATTTATAGAGTTTGTGGGCTTGCAGCTGACCATTAGGGGACGATGAGGCTGATCCTCCTCCTCCAGCACTGACCCCGGAGGATGAGAGCTTCTGCATGTGAAAGGTTCCATGGATCTTCAGTTCGAGGGTTGAGGTGACAGTTTGCATACAAACAACACAGCGGAAGCCTGTGAGGGAGTTCCTCAGGTCAGGGTGCATCTGGCAGTGCTCAATAAATTCTTCTTCACTCTGCAGGGGCATCTTGCAGATACGGCAGGTGCCTGTGTCTAAGCTCTTGCTGTGGGTGACCTTGTGCTCAGTAAGAGTAAGAAGTGAAGGAAAGCGCTCACCGCAGATGGGACACATGTAGTGTTTTGCAGGGCCACGGTGAGTTTGGGCATGTTCCCTCAAGCCATTCTCTGAAAAGAAGGTCCGTGAGCAAACATTGCACTTGTGGTTACCCTTGATGAAATCTGCTTTCTTTTTTCTTGATCCTGCATCATCCTCACCAGGCCTAATATTGTGATCTCGAAGGCGATGGTTTTGGAGAAGAGACTCCATGGTATAAGCTGCACCACATATGTCACATGCATACATTGGCTCTGAGGCATCCAGTTCCTCTTCACCACCACTGGCTTCGTGGCTATTAACAGTTTCCTGGTTTCCTCCTTTTAACAGCATGTTCTGTAAATCAGCTTGCTCAGCAGCTGCAGTTGATCCTGCTGTTGAGCGTTTGGAGCCTTGAGTCACACCGTTGGGCGTTCCATTTTGACTCCCTCCATTTCCATTGCCATTTCCTCCATCGAAAATACAGTGCTTTTCTCTGAGATGCCTTTCCAAAAGGACAATGGCATGGAAGGCCTTCCCACAGAGCCGACAGTTGTATTTTTTACTATGAGTAGTTATGTGACACTGAAGCTCAACTTCCGTTCCAAAGGTTTCCCCACAAAATATGCATTTACGAGCTTTACCGGGCATCCCGGTACTTGTGGGATGACCCAAGTGACTGTGTTTCACATGCAACTGCAGGTCACTTTCTTTGCGGAAGTCCCAAGCACAGGCTGTACAGCGATACATTTTCTTCTCATTGCTGTGTTTGACAGCCAAGTGAACTTGTATCGAGACCTTCGAATCAAAAACTTCCTGACACAGTGTGCAGTGGTACAGCACAAAGGTGTGCATGTCCAGTAAGTGCTTTTGGAGATCATCTACAGAAGAGAACTGCTTGTCACAGCTCTCGCAGACATACTGTGTGGAAGTGGTGGTGTAATGAATGGTCAAGTGCTGAAGAAGTGCCTCTTGAGAATCAAAGTCCTCTTTGTTGCATTGCGGACAAGACTGTCTCCTCAGGAGCAGTTCCAGGTGGGACTTAAGATGAGCTTGGAAGCCATCAAAGCTACTGAACCGAAGATCGCATTGGTTGCATGGATAATCTCCATTAGCAACCGCTGTAGTGCTGTCACCAGTTATTCTGTGGCGCTTGGGTGAAGATATCTCAACATCAGATGAGGCTGGGCTCAGATCTGCCACTTTGACTTTGCGTTTGTTGTTGGCAAGCGGGATGTTCTTGTGATTCTCCTTAATGTGTTTAGTGAGTTTGAGGAGAGAACCAAAGATTGGAGAGTTGGTGCAGTAAGGACAAGAATACACTTCCATGAATGACTGCGATGCCTGCAACACTGGGGACTCCATTTTGGTCACAGTTCCCACACTACTGCAATGGGTCTGCTGAATGTGCTCTGTAAGTGAGGACTCCGTCAGGAAGCCCATGGAGCACTGGTTGCAGAAGAAAGCATGGTTGCCCTCCAAAGTGGTGGATCCGGCAATGCCACCCCCACCACCACCGCCGGCACCACCACCACCAGATAAGCAGTGTGAAACCCGGATGTGCTCTTGCAGACTGTTAATGTCTGCAAACATATCAGGACAGTAGTTGCAATGGAAGGCTGAAACGTTACTGAACTGCAGAAGGGGAAAGTTTGAGACGGAACTCCCACTGGATCGATGTGCTTTGCGCACATGCTCATTAAGGTTATAGAGTGTAGGCAGAGTTTCCAGACACAACTGGCAAGTATGGGTCTGCTGAGGTTTGTCTGCATGGATAGTCTTTAGATGGATTTCCAGAACAGCAAGACTGTTGAAATCTCTCTTGGAGCAATAAGGACAGCTGTAAGTCACTTTGCCTGACCAAGTTCCATCATCATGGTCAGAAGAAGGTGCAAGCTTGCGCCTACTTTGTCCAGGTTTTAGGGTGGAGTCTGGGGTCGATCCTCTCTCCAGGGAGGCACTGGAGTCAGGGGTAGCACTGCTCATTGATGCCACACTTCCTAAGACTGGGTCAGGACTGGCACTGTGGTTGCTGGAGTCTGGCTGCCGGTGGCTGTCAAGGTGACAGTAAACATCCTCTACAGATGAGAACTGCTCAGAACACATGGGGCACTTATGCTTTTTGTTGGCATGCGTTCTATCAATGTGGGTGAGTAGGGTGCCTTCATCTGTGAAGATTTCAGGGCAGTGTATGCATTGCAATTCAGCACGGTCTGAGAGCTGAGGATGTTGTGTAAGCACATGTTTCTCAAGTTCATCTGTCTGACTGAATGTTTCCTCGCAGTAATCACACATGTATAGGTCTTGTTCCTGGTCACCAATGTCATTACTTGATCCATCACGTTTACCCTGATCTTTCTTAGCCAAGTGCTCCTTGTTCTTCCGATGGGCCTGCATGTGGCTTTGTAGAGAGGAGGTCGAAGAGAAGCCACGCTTGCAAATGCTGCACTTGAATGGTTTGCTGGAACTGTGTGTTTTAAGGTGAATCTTAAGATGATCGCTGCGAGAGAAAGCTGCTTCACACTCCTGGCAACTGTATTTTTTGTCGCCAGTGTGCAGTTTGACATGACGATCACGGCTGCGCTTGTGTTTGAACAAACGACTGCAGAAGGTGCATTTGAAGGGCAGCTTGTCACTATGGATCTGCTCGTGGCGCTTCAGGTAGCTGAGACGACTGAAGGACTTATCACAGAACTGGCAGGGATAAGGCAGGCCAGAGCCCCCTTCTTCTTCCCCTGTGCCCATACCCATATCGCAGCAGCCATCCCCTAGCATCTGTGACGGTGATGCCACGTCTTTGCTAGAGGGAGAGGACGCCACCCAGGAGAGCCCGGGGTCATCATCACCATCTGCAATGCAAAACACAGACGGAATTAAAATGTTAAAGAGGCAGTGAAAATATCAAAATAGAAGCACAGAACTAAAGACAGCAAACCCCAAAGGAGTAGAGAAATAAGGACAAAGATGTATTTTTTAATCCTCTTATTCTCCCAAAGCAAACATGTTCTTGCCTATCTACGCTAGATTTGGATCTGCTTTATCATATTTTCATTATGGTCATCAGATTTACAAGTTTCCAAAGTGATTAGAGATCATTCTAGAAGCACGTTGCTCATTGTGGACAATGAATGTGAAATCAAAGCTCTGGATTATTTATGTTTTTTTTTTGCTGTTTGTGCAAATACACAACCATCTAGATTAATGCAGACATGCATTATACAAAGATACACAAGGCGGTTGCTCTTAATTCTGTCCTGCTTTGTGCAATCTGATGGGGCCTGACACAGTCCACACGTCATCTATTTAGCATCTCAACTAGTAGATACGAAAGAAAGCAAGGGAAAGAGAGCTCATGACTTATTGAGCAGGGATGCTGTGAGCACAAAGTCCCACTGCTGCTCAGACAAACACAGAATTTTCTATCAGCACAGTGTTTGTTTGCTTTATTTTTCTAAGTTGTATGTTCACTGTTAATACACTGGAAAAGCCTCCGGTATTACAGATTAACAAATGTTTACAGTGTATAAGGAACAACTTTCTTTAACATCTCAAATTAACACTTAAAAGCAAAAAGTTACACATTACTCTTATGTTCTTCATTCTAATTAGAAATGCAAAAAAATATGTGTCTCAAACTACAACTGCACTATATGAAAAATAAGGTTGAATCACCTACCCATGTATAAACAAATAATTTTAACTCTATGGAAGTTGAAGGATTTTACCAACGCCCACTACTCTCCATTAAACAAAGGTGAGCTCAGCTGAATTTGTAGAAAATAAATTCAAGTGATGAATCGATTCACTTTAAAATGTAGGTGCTGTGCAGAACAAATAAATCTCCATGGGGGTTTGTGGGCAGAAATTTGTAAAACCATGAATTATGAATTTTGCTTTGAGCAAGAAATAAATACAGAGTAAAGAAAGTAGCACAAAAAAGAAATATGAATCAAGAGAAGGAGTACATTTTCAGTTGAAAGTGAAAAAAACTAACATCAAAAGAGCCAAGGTGAACATTTTTAAAGATTTTCATTACTTTGCATGGATACTTTACCTAATTTAAGATTACATAGCTAGGAGTAATTAGAATGTAACAGCCAATAAAAGCAAATAAAAACCCTCATTTGTACACATTTAATTATGACATATTTAGTACATATTCTTATGAAAACATGCTTCTTGCCAGCAAGAATCAAACAATACAAAAACAATATCTATATGATGATCTGATGCTGAGATATACAAGCTAAAATCGTTGGCTGCCATCGTGTGTTCAGTTATGTCAAAGTTACTAACATTAACAAACCACCTATTCTTTATAGATATTTTTCTCCAGATCTCAATTGTTGCCAGAGTACATGGTGTTGTACCATTGCAATTTTCTGATGCAGAGATGTTGATCTCCTCAAGCTGTTGCTGAGGTGCACAGTTTGGTTGCAGTGGTGTCTGTGTTCAGTATTGTTACCTTGTCAGAATGACTAAACTTATCAAACAACTAAATCTCCACAATTTTCTGTTTCAGAGATGTGCATCTTGCTAGGGTTTGCTTTTTGGTTGCTTTGGTGGGTAAAGTTATGTTATGATAAGTTACCTTGCCAGAATGATTGATATTATCAATAACTGTTTCTCATCAAACTGTTGCTATGGTACACTGTTTGGTTGCTATGTTGTGTCAAGTTATGTTATGTTAAGATAAATTACCTTGTCAGGTTGACTGATATTATCAAACTGTTTCTCTACAATTTTCTGATGCCGATATGTGCATCTCATCAAACTGTTGCTAGGGTACGCAGTTTGGTTGCTGTGATGTGTTCAGTAATTTAAAAACAAGTTAACTAGTAAGAGATAATGAGAATATCAAACCAATGGATTTCTACAATTTTATGACGCAGAAATACAAATCTACTAGGGTAAACAGTGAATTTCTATAATAAAATATTGGCCTCCCCTTGACTCATATTATAAATTATAAAAACATTTGAATCCTTTGAGAATCTCTGTATCATCTCATCTCTTTGCTTGCATCACTCTCACTGTCTCTGAATACATTTCACACAAGACAACTAGCCAATTTCTCACAAAACTCCCCCCCCTCTCTCTCTCTCTTTCCCCTATACATCCAAATACAGCGCTCTCCCCTGTTCTGTGCCCATGCTTTTGTGTCAGTGTCAGGAGGAGAACTATCTCAACACAACCTAAAACCCTCACAACACAGGAGAAAATGTGTTGTGCGGGACCAATGAAAGAGCCCATAAGAAAAGCCCAAAAGGGATTTGGCCATGGTGAATTCTTTTGCTGCACAATAACACCGTGGCCCCTGACAGGTCATTCTCTGATCCCACCACTGTGGAGGTGAGAAGGAGTGGGTATGATAGTGAAGGTGAAGGGGGTGCCAACAGACAGGTAGGCTGTCCTGCTGAGAGGCAGACATGTGCTACAGAGAAAGAGATACAAAAAAACACTTGCTTGAGTTCAGAGAAAGAAAAAAGGAGGAGAAAATGAGGCAGAGGAAAATAATGGAGTCCAAAAGAAAGGAAAAAAAAAACCTCCTGGCACATGTGGTCATTCTGCCGAATTATAAATCTATTAATGCTAATGCAATCCCTCTGACTGCGACAGAATGTGAGAAATCACTTTTGAGAAAGAGGGAGATTATAGTCATTAAATAGCTTTAATCCTCAGAAGTGTGGCTGTCGGAAAATGGAAGATCACATGGCTTTTAGGGGGCTTTTGTCATCTGTCCGCCGGGGGACTTGGCAAGAGCACTAAACAGGGTAAGAAATTTCAATGAAAAGTTAAATTAGAAAAGAAACAGAAAGAAAAAAAGTGAGAGTGCTAGGGGAGAAAGAGAGAGAGAAGATCTGGCAACTGGAATAAGCACAAAAGGCAAGGGGCTCCTTCCACACTATGTTTCTTTTCACATTTACAGGCTTGGTCGACCTCTCTATTCTTTTCAATCCCCCTTTCTCCTTCTGACAGCTTGTTTCTCACTCGTGCTACATTCCATCCCCAACTTTCTTTCATGTAGTGACTCATTACTGACTTAACAGCCTGCTCTGGTGGTTGCCCCTGGTGCTGGCCTTCTCCTGCCAGCCTGTCCCAGGCGGAGGGGTGGAGATTAGGATGGATGGGTGTAGCGAGGGAGGAAAGTATGGGAAGGCAGGATTGGTAGGAGACACGTTCTGATTTCTAGGGAAGGGCCTGAATTGCTTGCCTCGAATGGGGTTTTATAATTGGGTCCATAATAACAGAAACACATGGTGTTGGCTGCACTTAATCAGCAGATAATTCTAGAAGATTCAAGAGAATACCCTGCAAAGACCCTCATGCTTCCACTGGACTGGGCTGTGCAAAACCACTTTGGGCCAGTTAATGGGCGAGCCAAAGCGCTGACATGCAGGGCCAGAAATGTGGTGAAAGACAGTAATGAAGACATGCTCTGTCTGATGTCTGTCCTTTCTCCTCTTTATCAGATACTAGGGCAGATGGAGAGGACCTAGACAGAAGGGAGGGGGCATCTCTATATCTCCCAAAACCAGAAATCTGGATTTTATGAAGGTACCTACAATACGAGCCAATCAGCAGAGCCAAGAAAAGGCTAGTACGTTCATTAGCACTTAGAGTCATATACAGCAGAGCAAAACTTATGACATCCAGCACTGCTGTTCCTTTTTTCGAACAACATGCCATCCAAAAGCAACACAGCCATTTCACCATTATTAACACAAAGATATTTACACTGCATGGGAGACGAGAATTAATACACCCACTTCGATGAACAGATCACTACTAAATCAGTTTAAATGAAAGTAAACTTTCTGGTTTTGGCCAGATTATAACAAGTTCACTGCAAAAAATGCACTCTTGGAACAAAACAAAAAAAAACACAAATAAAGTTAAACTCTTCCGATATCAAGCAAAAAAATCTGCCAATGGGGTAAGCAAATTTGACTTGGCAAGATTTCTTAAAATTAGAAAAAAATTCTAGCTGATAGACAAAAACTCTCAAAACAAGACTTTACAAATTGTAAAACTGCACTGAACCTAGAATATTTCAACTTGTATCTAGTCTCTAGTGGTCTTAAAACTAGACAATCTGTCTTAAAACTAGGATGTTTTCTCTTTTATTTAAGACTAACTTAGAAAATGTAGTATTAAAATAACTATATACGACCTTAAATTAAGAAAGTTTGTGCTTAATTTTAGTTCTTAAAGTAGAATATGGGTTCTTAAAACTAGAAATTCTAGCTTACAATTTTAATTTTAAATAATTATATTAAATATTATTTAGGCCTATTAATGCATTTTTAGATAGGACAGTTCCGATAGGAGAGCGGAAGAATACTTAGTAGAGCTCAGGGGTGATGATCAGCAAAGGACCAGAGCTGGATTCGCCAGAGGTTTCAGCTTCACATGTCAGTGCTCTGACCACTACGCTATCAGTGCTGACAACTTATTTCGTTTCTGATAAGCTATATAAAACTAAAAGAGAAAACATTCTAGTTTTAAGACAGATTGTCTAGTTTTAAGACCACTAGTGACTAGATACAAGTTAGAATATTCTAGTTTAAATGCATTTTTACAGCTTGGAAAGACTTGTTTTGAGAGTTTTTGTATTTTCTTAAGATCCAACATCTTATGTTACCAGCTAGAAGTTTTTGCTAATTTTAAGAATTCTCACCAACTGAAATTTGCTTGCCCCATTAGCAGAATCTTTTGCTTGATCTAGAAAGAGTTCATCTATATTTTAGTTTTTTTGAAGTACAGATCTCTTCCATCAAAGTTAGAACACAACTGGATGGGGTATTAAGGTTTGGGGTATTAATGATTTATTTACGGTGTAGATCCTTTTTCTTATTTTTTTTCACAAACATTTGAATCTTATGTCAAGAAATCAAATGTTCTTACCTTTACTTGATCTAGACTAGAACTAGATTTAAGATTTTTTTTCTTGTTCCAAGATGCATGCTTTTAACCAGTATTTAATATTGATTTCTTAAAATAAAATATAAGTAACATTCTTGATATAAGAATATGTTCAGTCAAAAATTCTTGTTTTAAGATTCTTGTTTTAAGATCAGTGGCAAAATCGGCAACTTGTTTCACATAGTTTCTTAATTCAAGAACATAAATGACCAGAATAAGATATTTTTTCTCCTCAAGAAAATATAAGTGTTATTTTCTCAAAATAAGCAAAGTAATCTATACCCAAAAGGTTTAAATTAGAAAATTCTTCCAAAAATAAGAAAATCAAGATTTTCAATCTAATTTTAATCCAACACTTTACTTCTGTTCAACTGTATAAACTCGTCAACAACACTCAACTACTACTATCAAGGCATGCTGATAACTGATTATTAGCTTTTACTAATAAGATGAGTAAAACAAATGACTCAAATACACACACACACACAAATATATATATATATATATATATATATATATATATATATATATATATATATATATATATATATATATATATATACATATATATAACACAATTTAAATGGTATTGCTCAATTGTTTTGTGATTACAATAAAAAACAACAACATTGAAGCAGCCTAGACAATGACATTACCTATTAAATACCAATTAAACTTATCTATTGTAAAAACATCATGTAAATTTCATCCATCATGACACAACGTTAAAACATCATCAACAAACCAAACTAACAAAGTTGTGAAAGAACTAGACCTATAGCTCATCAGTTGATCCAGTCACATTCCACTCTTCTGACCTTTCACCTCACTACCTTTGAGGCTGGCCCCCTGCCCAAAACCTCCACCTTTCACAGCAGCCCCCCTGCCCAGCTCACAGCCCCTTCCCCCTGGCCTTCTGCCCACAGCCTGGGGCAGGAGAGACACACTGCAGGGGGCAGAAAAACAACTTCCACACCAGGCTCCCACTGGGCAACCCAGCACGCTGGCCAGACAGGCTTGAAGCAAGAGCCAAGGGAAAACACCATCCAAGATAACCATAGGATAAAAATTGACGGTTTTCTCCTGGTTCAGTTTAACTCTCCAAACGTATCTCTCTTTTTCTTGG